>CAJHNH020000102.1:525000-665000 GCA_905116865.2 Candidula unifasciata
TCTCTTCTTGTACTTTTGGTCTGGTGGTTGTGTTTGTCGCTTGTGTTTGTGTTTGTCGCTTCTTGTACTTTTTGTCTGGTGTTTGTGTTTGTCGCTTCTTGTACTTTTGGTCTGGTGGTTGTGTTTGTCGCTTCTTGTACTTTTAGTCTGGTGGTTGTGTTTGTCGCTTCTTGTACTTTTTTTTCAGTCTCTTTTTTTTTAATTCTCTTCTCTTCATGTGTATGTGTGTGTGTGTTTTACATTTATATTTTATACATCCTTCTTGAGGCACCATATTATTGTTGGCGATTTGTTTAATTGCTATCTTTAGTGTTTATTTTATGACATTTGATGAATTCTAGTATGTCTTCTTGACCTCTTATTCCCGTTTCTGTGGTTTCCAGCCTTTATCTGACTGTTTTCCACTTCGACTTTTATTTAAATTAAAGATAGGTCCCTTGCTACCAAGATCTTTCTTAGACTTCATAGGTAGGTAGGTAGGTTGGTAGGTAGGTAAGTGGATGAGTGGGTAGGTAGGTAGGTAGGTGGGTAGGTAGGTAGGTTAGTAAGTGGGTAGGTAGGTAGGTAGGTAGGTGGGTGGGTAGGTAGGTAGGTGGGTAGGTAGGTGGGTAGGTAAGTAGGTAGGTGGGTGGGTAGGTAGGTAGATGGGTGGGTGGGTGGGTAGATAGGTAGTAGGTATGTGGGTGGGTGGGTAGGTAGGTAGGTGGGTGGGTAGGTAGTAGGTGGGTGGGTGGGTAGGTAGGTAGGTAGGTGGGTAGGTAGGTAGGTGGGTAGGTGGGTAGGTAGGTGGGTAGGTAGGTAGGTAGGTAGGTAGGTAGGTAGGTAGGTAGGTAGGTAGGTAGGTAGGTAGGTAGGTAGGTAGGTAGGTGCTTTGCTGGAAACAAATCATAACGTTCAACCAGCATTCCGGAAGGGAGAGATTTGGGTTATAATTGTTACTATGTATTTAAAATGATTTAGCATTGCACGCCAGGATGAGCCCTGAAAAGAACACCTGCAGTGTTGATGCGATCACAGGCGACAGATCCAAATACCAGCCCGACCGGCGACGAAGTCGTCTACCGGCTAGCCAATGGGCGAGCAGGTCGCCGATGCAGAGACTTTTCTTTGTGTAGTCATTTTTATAGACGTCATTGCTGATGTGTTCATTTCATATTAGTTCCAAGGTAGGCCTGTGTTTGCTAAGAATGTTGTTATTGTTGCGAAATTTATTGGCTTGAGTTAGAAATTGAGATCCACTCCGATTTTCGATTTTCTATTGGCAATGCAGAATTACAATACCTGTGGTGCCCGTTTCAATTTAATTCAGTTTCGTTTTATAGTGTTATAGTTTATACAGTTTCTCGTATCGACACCTGTTGTTTTCATTGCTCCATCATTGAGTACTTTCGTGTGGTAATTCTACAATTTGATAATTCTAAATGTTATGTGGCGTTTGTTTTGGTTTCTTCTTCTATACGTAGGTTGGTAACAGCTAAAACAGCCAACAGTCAATGTGGTTGTTCTTATTCAATCATTTGTACATAGCCCACTTCTAAAAATCCGGCCCTTAAATAATGAGACCGATATTACTGTGTCAAGACAGAAAAGCCATTTATAAAAGAAAACCTGTCATCCAAACTGGCACCATTTACTTATGATTTTGCCAGATTTCAAAGCCACCCTGTTAGCAGACGGTAAATGACCCGTCATTTTGTTTCAGCTATTAAGGGGTGCATAGTTACATATGCAGCATGAGGCACAGACCGAACATTAAATCTGTTTTTTTTTTTTTTTTTAAGGGCTAGTTGAAACAGTTTAACGGATGAGGCAAGTTTATGGATATGAATTGTTATCTTGTGCTTAGATATTCATGTGGTTTCTATTATTCAAAACTGGCCTGGAAAAGACTAAAGATGAAGCTAGGTCGGGACGTTCAGTTTCTGCTCTTAATGATAAACTCACCGTCAGCGTCAGAGAACGGATACACGAAGATGACTGTGAGGATGATGGAAGACGAATATGGTGTTAAGAAAACGATAGTTTGTAAAATCACAGTGGAAGATTTGGGCAACACAGAAATCGCTTCCCGGTTTGTGCCCATTAATTGTCTGATAACCAACAAATATAGTCGCGCTGAGTAGCGAAAGACAATAATGCCTTTATCTTCAGTCGTCTCAGACCAGATATGGACTACAAATATCGCGGGAATATCTGGGCATGAGATATCACATTGATCACGTTAAAATTGTCTCATCAATATAACTGTCTCATCAGCAGAATTTTTCCGTTTAAAACATAATTGAACGTTTGTTTTAGCTCCGTGCTGCATACGTAACTATGGACCTCTCACTAAGAAAAAAATGGTGGCATTATTGCCATCTGGACATAATAACACCAGTCTCATTATCTAAACCCCGGACTTTCTGCCTTCTCGGAAATTTAACGTTGATTATTATCATACTCTTTGTACCTGAAGTCATATATATGTCCTGATTTCATTTATATCATTGTTGTTGCTTTATTATTTCCCCTTCTTCTTGTTCGCAGCAGGGGCACCAGTTTGGACAAAATGAACTCTTTCTGGGAAGCGGAAATCATGAGGAAACTTATGACAGTGGAGAATTACACTGCAGTAAAATTCAAGAATTAATATCGCTTTGGAGTAACAAAACAACAGTTGATCAACATCAGTTACGACCCAGCGTCTGCGAACTTCTTGATAACGTTATAGCTGATTCTTGTCATTCAGCCGAAAATTCTCAGCATAATAATACTGATGTATCTCTTTCGGACGATCTGCCCCAGTGCGCTGTGACAGGCACCTATCAGATAGATGACCTAAATCAACGCTCTGCCACAGATTCCCCACAGACAGATGACCTGCCTCAGTGCCCTGACACAGATTCATCTCAGACAAATGACCTGCCTCAGTGCCCTGACACAGATTCATCTCAGACAAATGACCTGCCTCAGTGCCCTGACACAGATTCATCTCAGACAAATGACCTGCCTCAGTGCCCTGATACAGATTCATCTCAGACAAATGACCTGCCTCAGTGCCCTGACACAGATTCATCTCAGACAAATGACCTGCCTCAGTGCCCTGACACAGATTCATCTCAGACAAATGACCTGCCTCAGTGCCCTGACACAGATTCATCTCAGACAAATGACCTGCCTCAGTGCCCTGACACAGATTCATCTCAGACAAATGACCTTCCTCAGTGCCCTGACACAGATTCATCTCAGACAAATGACCTGCCTCAGTGCCCTGACACAGATTTCCCTCAGGCAGATGTCTTGTCTCAATGCTCCGTCACAGATTCATCACAGACAGCTGACAAGTTTCAATGCTCTCTCACAGATTCTTCACATACAAATGACCTGGATCAGCGCCCTGGCACAGATTCCACTCAGACAAATGACCTGCCTCAGCGACCTGATACAGATTTCTCTCGAACAGGCGATCTGTCTCACCTCTCTGTCACAGACACATCTGACACAGTTGAATTGTATCAGCGTGATGTCGTAGGCGGTCTTCACACAGATGAACTCTCTCTGTGCCCTGTCGCAGATCCCTCTCAAACCGGTCAACTGTCTCAGGAAGTTTTAAAAAATGTCTCTCTGACGAATGCACTGTTTCACAACACACCCCACTCGGGTGAAATAGTTCAGCCAGCTACCACCGTCACACTCCGCTCCTGTGAACTGTTTCAGTCAGTGATCAACGACAAACCCCACCCACCTGAACTGTTTCATTCAGTGATCTCCGACAGACCCCACCCACCTGAACTGTTTCAATCAGTGATCAACGACAGACCACACTCACCTGAACTGTTTCATTCAGTGATCACCGACAGACCCCACTCACCTGAACTGTTTCAATCAGTGATCACCGACAGACCCCACTCACCTGAACTGTTTCAATCAGTGATCACCGACAGACCCCACTCACCTGAACTGTTTCAATCAGTGATCGACGACAGACCCCACTCACCTGAACTGTTTCAATCAGTGATCACCGACAGACCCCACCCACCTGAACTGTTACATTCAGTGATCACCGAGAGACCCCACCCACCTGAACTGTTTCAATCAGTGATCAACGACAGACCCCACTCACCTGAACTGTTTCAATCAGTGATCGACGACAGATCCCACTTACCTGAACTGTTTCAGCCAGTTATCATAGACTCATGTCAGCTCAGTCTTAACGAAGTTTCAGGTTCTAATCACACCAAAGAGGGCAGTCTTATTCCTAACAGCAACCGGTGTGCTTCTAGTCAAGAAAGAAAAAATGTTCACTGTAAGTCGACAGACGTGGACCATGAAAGAGAGATCATTCATAATTTCAATAATCACTGTGAAGCTAACAACGAAAATAGTTTATATAATAAAGAAAAGGATTGCTCGGCAAAGCATGATTCTGTGGATACGGGGCTCACTTGTGATCAAAACAATGGGCATCACGAACTTTTGTGGCAACAATTGCCGTTAGACTCACATCTGCTCCCAAGATCGGATGCCAGAGTTCGATCCTTCTCCACTAGTAATATAGTCCATACTTGTCACAATCCTGCACGAGAACTAAAGATAAGACAACATGGTCATATATGGCAATCTAAAGACCCTTCTTGTACTGCAACTTCCTGTAAAATCAAGGCAGCGTCAGAAGACAGCGGTGTTTATTCGTGTGCAGACAGCAGTCCAGCTTCTGATTTGTACACAAGCTCGGATATTCATTTCAATGACAAGTTTCCCGCTTCTTCCTGTACATGTATGTGTCAACCACCAAACTCCGGGAATGACCCCGCCCTTGGGCAAGAGATCCGCTACCATCAGGAACCAGTCGGCTCCATTTTACCCGGAGACGCATATGTAACGTTTGTACATTCGTTTCCTATGACAAGATCAAGATACAGAGAATTATGTTATAGCAGTGAGCGACCTGCATCGCATTCTCGACGAAAGATAAGCAACATGGTTTATCGACGCTTAGAAGAGATTAATCATCAGAGTTACGCTACAACTGCGCGCACAAATTTACGAAACGGTTATTGTCAAGAACCTATGTGTGCTCAGACCTCGTGTGTCTTGGAATCTAACAGTCAAAGTGGCTATTCTGTTCCACTGTACTGTGATAGGATAAAGAGTCAAGTATCTCATTCCAGTGCGCCTGCGACTGTCTTGTATCGGAATCCAAAACAGTCGCACACAAATAGGAATTTCCGCACCACGCAGATGGCAGGACAATTTTCAAACAGTCCTCCTGCAATGAACACTCGCAACGTGGCACCAGAAATCTGCTTCTACCAACAACATCCCAAAGATCTTTTGGATAATGCTCAAAATAGACACGAGTTGGGTATGTATCGCTGCATCATCACTGCCATGTAGCAGGTCCTTTGCAAAACGTGGATCTTATCATAGAACATTGTTTCTTTATTGTACTACTTTCTTCTTCTTTTTCATTTTCATCTTGTTCTTCTTGTTCTTGTTCTTGTTCTTGTTCTTGTTCTTCTTCTTCTTCTTCTTCTTCTTCTTCTTCTTCTTCTTCTTCTTCTTCTTCTTCTTCTTCTTCTTCTTCTTCTTCTTCTCCTTCTTCTTCTTCTTCTTCTTCTTCTTCTTCTTCTTCTTCTTCTTCTTCTTCTTCTTCTTCTTCTTCTTCTTCTTCTTCTTCTTCTTCTTCTTCTTCTTCTTCTTCTTCTTCTTCTTCTTCTTCTTCTTCTTCTTCTTCTTCTTCTTCTTCTTCTGCTTCTTCTTTCTCTTTTTCTTCTTCTTCTCCTCCTCCTCCTCCGTTTTCTTCTTCTCCATCTCTCCCTTCTTCTTCTTCTGAGTCCTTAAAATGCAATTGGCATGTTATATTATTTACAGGTAGACTGCGATATCTGCCCATTCGGCCTAGCACATCTGATTTAAGCAAACTCCTAATTAGTTGCCTTTCACCTCAAGCCTCTTAGGGGCAGTGGGTCTATTCTTGTTCCATCAAAGCAGGGCCCCTGAACCCACACAATCCTTGAACCCACACAGCCCCGGAACCCACACGGCCCCGGAACCCACACGGCCCCGGAACCCACACGGCCCCGGAACCCTCACGGCCCCGGAACCCATACGGCCCCGGAACCGACACGGCCCGGAACCCACACGGTGAGCTTTGACATGATGTGTCGACCGTGGTGATGGGCAACCACTACCTTATCCTACAGGAACCGTGCCCTCCGCTAGTTCTTTCCGAATCATTATGGCTTTTAATTAGGTCGAATTAGATCAGGTTTCAAAAAAACAACAGTCTGTAAGTCAGTCCCCAGCCAGACCAAACTGTTTATGAGCCCTTCTCTAGCAAAACAAGTAAATGGAAGACGGGATAAACAACAAGAAGTACATCGATAGACGGTGTAGCTGAATAGTGAAAAAAAATCCATCACTGTAGTCAAGAGAATATAGAAAACAATAACAATGGGCTACAACCACGTAACAGTGTACCGTCAAAATAAGGAGATGTATTATATAACTTTGCCTTGTCGCCGCTCTTCTACCCTGGGGTGTAGAGGTTTATCAGACAGATTGCAAGACTGCTCTGTCAGCAGTTTTCTGTTTGGCTTTGTTCCATTCGAGTCAAACCCTTAAACAAAGCCAGTTCGTCTCCGTCAAGATCCATCCGGTTTTATCTCACTGCTAACTTGTGGTTTTAGGCAAACATGTGATCAGCCTGATGTGTCTTTGCATAGTTGATGGGCTGCCTCCTTGCGGCCTCCATGCCTGCTGTCTGGCTGATCCAAGGTCACCCACTACTTTCGGAGACGCATGAAGCATTCAAGTTCAGCCAGACCCTCCTCCTTTTCCAGCCGGGTTTGTGGCCGATTTTTGCGGAGTTGTATTATATAAGATATTAGAAAATATGTGTATTCAGTGTCTATAAATTTCTTTATCAGCTCCTTTGTACTGTTTAACACTGTAGCGTTTTTCGTAACTGAAACTGGTTGAGAGTTTTTTTTTTTTTTTATGGTGAGTGGTTTTCATTTTACAAAAGACTAATGACTATTGCCATGCTGACTGTTGGCATAATCTATGTAGTTCATTCTTTCTATGAGCTTGTAATCAAGAGAATATTAACTGACGCGATTCATTGTTTGAGTTGTCTGCATCAGTGTGAATTTTGTCTTACAACATCGTAGCCTATTATGTGTGAATGCATATAATTGTGTCTTTTCCACCTACTTCTTTAAAGAGCTGTCAACTAACTTTGACTTTCAAACAGGAAAGGTTGACACTTCCCCCATCACAGACCCACAAGTACAGTTAAGGAGAAAGCGATGGGGCAAGTCATATTGTCTCCCAGCGGAACGAACCCGGTCCATGCAGATAGAGCTCATGTCACGCCCTTTAAGCCTGGCCATGCCAGTCATCAGTCAGTCTAATGACTCATTGAGTAGAAGGGTAAGAAATCTGTGGTGTCCAGCTCACTTACACCCCCATGTAATATTTTGTTTTCCGTGTTACACGGTAGATTATTTTCAAGTATTCTGTTAACATTTTTTTTCTGGCTACTGCCATTGATTTCGCACTCCCCGTGTGGGTTCCCGGGCCCTACTATAGGGAAAGCAAGAATAGACTTACTACCTACCCAAAAGCATGTCGTAAGAGTCGACTAATTAGGAGCTTCCTTCGAAGTCGGAGTGCATCTGTCAGAAAGGCAAGGAACCAGCAGTCTGCATACAAATGAGTCAGATCTGTAAAACGGATGCACACGTCACACTCAGATTCTGTAACAGGATTGCAGTCCAAAAGTGGATGAACAACCAGAACTTTCCACCAGAGTTTACAGCTGGTGAACGCGAAGCAGAAGAAGAAGAATATTTCGCCCGGGTGTCGCGGATTGCAGAGATAGACACTGTATGGAGTCTACTAGTTGATCTTAGAAGTGGCCACCTGGCATGTACTGCCCTGCTGTCTAAACTGGGCAAAATCATGGTAATATATGAATTACGAAAAGTCGGTTAAAAATTGTGAAATTAATAAAAAAAGGCATGTAGATACTTAAAAGTTAAAATTGAAGTTGTCTTCCCTCGGCCACTGTCGAAAATAGTTTATTTCTTGTTTGAGAACCGCTGCGTTAACGCGTCGTTAGCTCAACCAGGTGACGTCAGCAGTACGGCCCGTCATCTGGAGCCGGTTGCCGAAAATGCCACTATTCTTGCTTATAAAGGTAAAGTCGAGAGATGTGAACCAGCGTCATTGCACACGGTTAAAAACCATAAGGGCTCTGCCACCAGTACGGACAGTGATAATAAACTGTCCGCCTGTGTCGCCGTTCGCACGTAACTCTGTAGCTACAGCAACGTTCGTCTATTTACCCCAGAGTGTCACTCTGGTACCCATTTCCTAGAGGCTGGGTGAACCCCGGGAGGCGCCCGGTTTCGAAAACCGACCGTGGCTGCAGCGAGTCGCAGCTGGATTTGAAAGCGAGCCTCTTATCGACTGCGCTAACTACCTTCTGATCCGCATGAGAGCGTCTAGCCGCTACACCATAGCGGCTCTCCTTCAGAACAAGTTACACATGTGTAATCTGCGAATGGGGGGGGGGGGGGGGGACAGGTTGCGAGCCTTATGTGGTATGTTATAGCACCTCAGGATGATGATGTCTTCCTTATATCCTGAGGTCTGTAAACCTTTAATTCCTTCGATGTTTGGTGTCCTACAGAAACAGGCCACACTGAGGGACATGGTTCAACACTTGAGCACACACACTAAAGGAATCTTCAGGAAAAGAGTGTCTATAAACAACATGCTCACCTGGACAAAGGTCAATAGCCGTTCTTATGTTATCTTAAAGTTAGTGTGCAGTATCCCAATATGGGGCGCAATATTTTTTTTTTTTTTTTTGTTTTTTTTTTTTTTGTTTTAAAGCGCCACCTAATGGTTGAAAGGGGTTTCTGTGACTTATGCCCGGGGATTCCTCATTAACTTGGCTCCCAGGCTGAACCAGCTTTGAGTGGGTACGAGGTGCAGTCATGGGAAGTAAAGACGGTTGGTGAGATACTGATTGATCTATAAAATATAGGTCTAGCCCTATTTGCCCAATACGTCTGAAGACGTGGGAAATGGTCCTTCAGTTTGCTTTACTAGTGCGCGGTTGTTGCTTTTTTTTTTTTTTTTTCATCAATCTTATGTCTGTTCTCTACAAGTTAAAAACCCAAAGTTTTAAAAGGATAACAGCCGTTGTTTTACCTGGTAATTTGACTGACTGACTTTCTACCCCACCAGGACATCACACAAGCGATAAAATGTGCCACCATGTGGATGAGGATCGCCGTGGAGAGGTCCCAGAAACCGCGTTCAGACAATTGGCCATATTTATTGCCTGCCTATATTGCGGCCCCTGGCAAAGGCCAGGATGGGGCTTCAAATAACAAAAAATTGTATCCTAAAAAGGACGAAAACTGGATAACCTGGTAATTTGATTGATGATTGATTGAATTTCCACCCCACCAGGACATCTCACAAGCGATAAACACCCGATGACACAATGTACCACCATGTGGATGAGGTTCGCCGCGGAGAGGTCCCAGAAACCGCCTTCAGACAATTGGCCATATTTATGGCCAGCCTATATTGCGGCCCCTGGCAAAATCCAGGGTGGAGCTTCACATTAAAAAAATTTCATCATAAAAAGGACGAAACTGGATTAATTTTAGTTACCTGGTAATTTGTCTACCGCGATGGTTAAGGACAAACAGAGCGAATAGTAGATAACGGAGAGACAACACCTGTATACACAAAAGAGTTAAATATGAGTATGCTGTGAGGAAGAAAAAGACGACGGTGAAGAGGTAATAAACAGGCAGAACTAAGAACACTTGGTGTTGCTCACTATCTGGAAAGAGAAGGTCAATAGCAGAGACTAATGGAAAAATGCGTAGCTGCATTTTATATAAATTTTACAAGTGCGAATGTAAACGATAAATTTATCCTTCAGTTTTGATACACAAAATACTCTTCTTCTTCTTCTTCTTCTTCTTCTTCTTCTTCTTCTTCTTCTTCTTCTTCTTCTTCTTCTTCTTCTTCTTCTTTTTCTTCTTTTTCTTCTTTTTCTTCTTTTTCTTCTTCTTCTTCTTCTTCTTCTTCTTCTTCTTCTTCTTCTTCTTCTTCTTCTTCTTCTTCTTCTTCTTCTTCTTCTTCTTCTTCTTTTTCTTCTTCTTCTTCTTCTTCTTCTTCTTCTTCTTCTTCTTCTACTTTGCCTTCGGTTTCCTTTGTTCAGATCAGACCATCAGGTGGGTTGCCTCTATGAACTCGCATGTCAGCAGCAGGTTCTTCATGGTTCTCCATAGCTTGCTCTGCACACTTTGCTCTTGAGGCTAGTTGTCTTTTCGAAGTTGTAGGTAGAGTGGGCAGGTCTGCAGAATGTGCTCATGTGTTTGTGGTCCAGTTTGACAGGCACACTGTAGGTACTGTACATTCTTTATTTTATGCATGTGGTAGTTGAGCCTTCAGTGTCCTGTTCGTAGACGGAAAATTCTGTTGAGTCTTCTGATGGGGTGTTATGGATGTTTACTGTCAGTTTGTTCTCTCCCCTATTCCGTGTAATTTCCCTTCATAAGTGTTCTGATTTATGGTAATGACAATGGATTGGTACGTTGCTTCCCCTCTGTTCAATTATATGTGTGTGTGTGTGTGTGCGCTCGCGCGCGCGCGCGCGCGTGCGTGCGCAAGTCTGACTGCTAACTCATTTCCCAGTATGACGCAGTGAACTTTTAGTTTTGATACACGAAATACAATTACCAAGCTTTGTACACAAATGTGCAGCATAAATGTATATGTACTTTAAATGGCATATAGTAACTAATGTGACTTAACGCTGCTGACATCTCGTTATAATCAGCTGTTAAATCTGCAGTCCCCATTATAATTAACGTTTGTATAATTCTTGTCAAACACAATGGACAGGTAAAGAGAGCAGTGAAAATGTTTTGGCGAAATTACCACACACAAATATATTTCTTGTCCTTTTTAGGATGAAATTTTTCGTTATTTGAAGCCCTACTCTGGCTGTTGCCACGGTCCGCAATATAGCCTGGCCATAAATATGGCCTAAAGGCTGAACGCGGTTTCTGGGACCTCTCCACGGAGATCCTCATCCACATTTAATTTTGTCATCTGGTGTTTATCGCTTGTGTGATGTCCTGGTGGGGTAGAAAGTCAGTCAGTCAGTTAACTCACAAAGAGAAATGGTTACTCACACTGAAAACAATCAACACGCTCTGGCCACATCATAAAAAGGATGATACTGGAGTACATCTTCACGGTGGGAACCTAGAGGGGAAAGTAAACAGAGAGAGACCGAGCGATATTCTGGACTGTTGACACCACAGTGTTGAAGATTATCTGTGTCAGATAAGATTAAAAGTGTATGAGACAGAAGGCTGTTAATACGCATTACTATACATAGTATGCGGTTATGGACGATAAGACGAACAAGAAGTATTGTCAAAATATTATACATGCTTCTCTAGTTCCAAAATGATTAATCCACGTTTTTTTTTCCTTCTACCTCAACAGGATTCAATACAGAAACCCATGATTCGATCGAAAGATAAAAGCATCAGAAAGGAGGCCTGTGAAATTTTTAAGAATATCCTTTTATCGCCTGATGATAACAAGAATGAACCAACAAAGGAAGATGGTTATCACATGGTGATATTAGTCAAATAGACTCGTCTGATAACTTCTTTCCTGCTACCCATATACGATTTCATTTTCTCCTATCTTATGAAAAAGTATGTCTGCTGTCTGCACAGTAAAAGTTTGCTACAGTGTACCTACTTGTGGTTTTGGGACCTCTGGTATTTAACCAGTAATCGTAATTACATAATAAGTTATTACTAGATGGAGATTTTGCACAAATTAATAACAAGTGACAAAATACTAAGCTTTACCGTGATGCCCCCCCCCCCCACCCCCTTACCCCAACCCCACCATATTAAAAGACATATTTTTTAACACATTAAAAACCAAAATGGAGGGAAGATAGGTAGGCAAAAGAGCAAGAGGTGAACGAACAACAGTTTCATACAGTGCGCCATCAAAACAAGAGACAGTCTGTTGGCGATCCATTGCAGCCAACCTTCATTGTGAAGACATCAGATTAATTGATTGTTATATACTGATCCAAGCACGATCCATTTTCATATTTACTACAGAATACGACATGGTATGGTATTGCATAATCATTATCATCATCACCACCATCATCATCACCACCACCATCATCTACACAATGAGTGCGTTTTGACAGCTTGTATAGAGATATTACCTATCCAAGCTTGTGATCTCCAAAAGAATGTATCAGTTCATGAGCCGACACCACCCCCATGCCATAATCAAAGGCCGTCAAGAATCTTCTCACGCTGTCTTCCTCTGTCTCATCAATCCTTCCAGTTGACACATGTTCCGGTTCAAGCCTGGCGGGACCTTGGACTTAAACCCCCTTAGACGACCTCCCCCTCCCCAAACGTCATTGAACCATCCTCGACTTCCCCTATTTTTTCTACAAAATGTGTATTGCCCCCCCCCCCCCCCCCCCCCCCCCCCCCCCCCCCCCCCCCCCAATCCTACCCCAAACATATAATGTTGTCCAGGTATTTCTTCATATGTGTTCATATTATTTCAAGTGAAAATTATCTGTACTTGTCATTGAGCCCGTTTATATATATATATATCGGAAGCTGAAATATTTTGGTCATATCAAGCGCCACGACGGACTGGAGAAAATTATAGCAAAAAGCATGGTACCAGGGAAGAGGGGCAGGGACTGACCGACAAGAAGATGGTCACAGGATATAAGTGACTCCTTGGGTATGAAAGCACATGAGGCGGGAGAACTGGCGAGAGACCGAGTTTTTTTCAGGCAGACTGTGATGAGAGCGACGTTCTGCAAAGGACCTGCTACATGATGATATATATATATATATATATATATATATATATATATATATATATATATATATATATATATATATATATATAATTAAACATTCAAACAAGTTTGTGGCCCCTGGAGCCCGCTTAAAATATTTATAAAACCGCCTCTCCCCCCACCCCCTTCCCCCTCCCCCAATCATCCACCCAGCGCTGTGTGTACACTGTTCTGTATTCATCCTTAACCCTATTGCCACTGATTCAGACTTACATGGGAGATCGGAAAGGCAAACAGGCGCAGACATCAGTGGCTCTGGATGTGGTCACTAGTGGCTGGGCAATGCCCAGTCTCAGGGATGAGATTTATGTCCAGCTGATGCGTCAGACAACAGATAACAAGAGAGAGTGAGTAATTTGTGAGCATCAGCGTCACCTTGTTGTGCCGTTATTCGTCATATGGCGGTTTATTCTTCCACTCCGTTCTAGCTTCTGTAATTGCAACACCTTTGGCTTCTCTCATCAACGTTCGTTTCAACGTTTCTCTTGGATGTCCCTATTATACATAACAGACCTCCGGTAAATATGGATGATAGGTATGTTTTCTAATTTTAGTCGTGGCAAGTTTTTGCTTCTGACACTAATGAGTGGTGGCATGTTTCTCCATATGCAAACTCGATGGATATAGTCCCAGCTACTGAGCTGAGTGCATGGCGCGACACTATGAGCTGTGGATTTAATTTAGGGTGCTTTTCGATTGTCCCAAACGTGATTTGCGCTGTGAATTCTAGACTAGGAAAATGCTGAGTAGTCTGTTGCCACAGAACTGTTGGTGCTTTGTGTGATTAATCGCGTGTTATAAGACTGATCTGTTGTACTTGATCATCGATGATGAACTGCATTTCTTGTGTTTACCTGTATGTACTGGCACTTCTGACAGCTGCCTTGTACATTTAATGCCGGCGTATACTACAGGATTTGCTGAGACTAAAGTATGTTTCAATTTTTCCACAAGGGACTGTGATAGACATCCTGTGTGGTTTCGTTGGCACAAGCACGGAGCCACTATGGTGTGACCTATTTGCTAATAAGCTGCAACTGCGATTACCTCGTTACCATATTAAACATTATGTGCTGCACAGTAGCGAGAGAGTACTACATGAAAATGGAAACATCGAGAGGCAGATCTAGAACTAAAAGAATGTTGACTGAAGGAGACACTCACAGTTGAAGACCTCGCAGCATGTCAACAACTGAGCACCTTGACTCGGCTTCCTATCATCTGTTTAACTACCTCACCTGGCAGTACAAAGTAGATTTTGACAAACGAATAGATACACAGAAAGAATGCGGGCATTTATATATATATATATGACTATTACATGATCACTTTCTACTATATGAGACTTATTTTATATATGATAGTCTGTCCACATATTTAAACAAGCGGAAACCGATTGATGAGGTAGTCAATAGCACTATGACCGTTCTTTACTTCAACTGAGTTTAGTGCGCTCGTTTCAAGTATTGTGAACAAAACTGATTATTATATATTGTTTTTCTAATTCAAAAAATTATATAGCCAGTCCTGATGCGCTGCTTTTGTTTGAGCTATTTCTTCTTCTTCTTTCGTTCGCCTGAAATAAATTGTCTATATCAGCAATTTTGTCTCTTGTATAAATTTCACTGTCGTTGTTAGTTCTTTCAGTGGTCCATAGAGTTTACGTTCCACTGTTGTTCTTTCTGGCCAAAAGGTTTGCCTTAATGTGTCTAATTGGTCCTGGAGTACATGCTCTGCTGTCTGAGGCACCTTCCACATGTGCACATGGCTGATACGCCTATCTTGAATTTTGTGTACATGTGGTTATGTAATCGGTTGTGCCCTGTTCTGAGGCGGAGGATAATGACTTGCTCTGATCTGCCCATAATAAAATAGTCGTCTTGTGCTGGGGCTGGTGGTTTCCTAATCGATTCAATGATTCTTTTCTTTTGGTGGTATTTGACTGGTACATCCGGCTGAATTTTTGTCGCACCTTCCCCTGCCAGTTGATCAGCTTTCTCATTTCCAGGCACTCCACAATGAGAGCTATTTTACATTTGACTTCTTGTATACAACTTCAATCAGCTGCTGTCAAGATACACAAGTACTGCTGACTTATTGCATCCACTAAAGTAAATTTACTGGTGAACGGTAAAGGACCCTTTTCCATGCCTTCCGGCTAGAACTATATTTTATAGACCAATCGGCTTTTCCTGGGTGATGTGGTCAGCTTTACGTTGGCCGCTTTTACTTTCCAGGACTTGTACCTGGTACCCACTCAAAGCTGGGTCGACCTGAGGGGGGCGGGGGGGGGGATCTGGCTCCGTCATGACCCGAACCCACGACTTTCCGATCCGCAGACGAGCATCTAGCCGCTACAACACGGCGGCTCCCGAATTTATTAGTATCTGTTATTATTAATGTGATACTTAAAAATGGTTTTGTGTTCATATGACTTACTTGCTTAGTCACTCCTCTTCTACTTTGGGGTGTAGAGGTTTGCCGGAGAGATTGCCAGACGTCTCTATCAGCAGTTTTCTTTCTGGCTTTGTTACATTCCAGTCCTCTGTCAGTTAGGGACTGTCGGCTGTTGTCTTCCCAGCGCACCGTGGGTCGCTCTGGAAGTCTAGTTCCCTGGTTCTTAGCCTCCCATGCCTGCCATGGTGGCCGATTTTCTCCCATTCTGCATACATGTCCAAACCATCGTAACTGTGACTGATCCACTCGGGTTTGTAAGGACTCGGTGTCAAAATCTTGACTTATTTTCTGATTACGGACTTTGTCCCATCTTGTCACTTGGACCACCTTTCTCAGATATCTTATTTCTAAGAATGTGTTCATATTATATGTTTGAAATATAACGGAAATGTTATTTGCCAGAAATGAAATCGTTATGTTTATTTCAGTGAAAGTCTGAAGAGCGGATGGGAGCTGCTGGCGATATGTCTATACTTTTTCTCTCCGTCACCGAAATTTCATCCTTTTCTGGAGAGCTACATCAGTAAACATCGAGAGTCTCAATGTAACAGTGACAATGTATGTCATTTAAATTTTTGTTTACTTTAAGTTGAATATCCCGTTCAATCCCTCCTGATAAAATTTAGATGTGTGTGTGTGTGTGTGTGTGTTTGTGCATATTTACTACCAGTTATTGGAGTTACAATGATAATGTGCATGCATACTCTCAATAGCGAAGCGACAAGTGGAAAATATCACGTGATACACTCTCCACAGTAATCGCTACCTACTTAGCTTAGCGCTTACACAAACTAATGGATTACTAATGTGTGTGTGTGTGTGTGTGTGTGCGTGTGTGCGTGCGTGCGTGCGTGCGTGCGTGGGTGTGTGTGTGTGTATGTATGTATGTACGTATGTACGTATGTATGTGTGTGTGTGTGTGTGCGTGCGTGTGTGTGTGCATGCATGTTATAAGATATGAGAAAGTCATTGTTTATACTGTTTTTCTGCGACCATGAGTAGATTCCGTCCCCTGAAATGTCTGCCGACTGTTTGCGGAGACTAAAGAGGGCGCAGAAAATTGTGTCGAAAACTGCCGTCCATAAACCAACAATAGAGGAGTTGGAACATGCAAAGGTAGGCCACATTTATTAGGTGACATATTTCAAATGTCTTTTTTTTTTTTTTTTTCTTCCTTTTCCTTTTAATTGCCAAACATTAAATAACTGGTGACTGGGCAGAATAAAGGGACTTAAATGGTATAATAGTATCACTAACGTTAAGCTATGGGAGAGAACTGAACAAGTTCCAGTGGAACAAGAGGTGAAGAAAAGATGCCGGCGTTGGATAGGACACACGGTGGGGAAAACCTAAGAACAATATAACTATAATTTATTTGCACTGGAACCCACCGGAACACAGAAACAAAGGGAGACCAACAAACAGACGGAAAAGGGAGCAAGAGGGAGCAACTTAAAAAAGAGAGCTGCATGCTATGGCGAATGATAGAACGGCTTGGCATGAACTGTGCTCTACTGAGGGGGTAGAAAGTAGAAGAAGAAACTAGTCTGAAGTTGGCTTTATTTTTTCACATGATTTGGAGAAAAAAAAATCTGTTTGATTTTACTAGACTATTTTTCGTTCAGTCGTTTGCCATTGAAATCCTGGACAGTCTGTGTTCCACGGTCAGCTGCCAAATTGCCTTCTACTACCGAGTACTCCGCAAATACCAAGCACATTCGCAACGTCTATTATCGACTTAGATACATTTTTGCGTAATATTCTTGTAGTCGGCACCGGCTCACTGTAGCCAACGGACACGTTAAAAAAACAACAATTAACAGTACTTCACTTAATTGTGTGAGTCCCAGATTGGATGCGACTTAACTGAGTTATGTCCTAAGAATTTATTTTCTAAACTAATTAATTTTGAAGTTTGATGCAGGTAAAATAATAATACCATGAGAAATAAGGTTATAAAACAACAATATGGCAGTAAAGATCGGCACAGCCAAGCGTGAAAGGCACACGGAAGGTAAACACAGTTGTGTCATCCAGCATAGGACTAGCACTAATTAACTAACTACAAGACGCTGCTGTATGTATTGAAGGGGAAATCTGACCAGCTCTGGGTGTGCCCGGAGTACTGTGAAGATAACCCAGCTTATTACTCATACTTATTTATCAAGGTACCTGTATGTGTGTGTGTGTGAGAGAGAGCGTGCGTACTCGTGTGTGTGTGTGTGTGTGTGTGTTTTAATAATCTAACCTGTCATTTTGGATTCCTAGGCAACAATCTGCTGCCCGACCATGTTTGGAAACATGCTGGAGGATATTATGTTACTGCAGAAGGACAGATACCCAGACAGACAGTTGCCTTGGATACAAACTGTGTTGTCTGAGGAAATTCTCAGATTACATGGAACACAAACGGAGGGAATCTTCAGGTACTGCATTAAACCTCCATTTGACCTCACTTATATCATACTTTTTGTTTGCAGAATAGTTTGTATATCTTCTTCTTCTTCTTCTTCTTCTTCTTCTTCTTCTTCTTCTTCTTCTTCTTCTTCTTCTTCTTCTTCTTCTTCTTCTTCTTCTTCTTCTTCTTCTTCTTTTGCGTTCATCGGAAGATGTAATTGCCTTGTGCATTTCGGCCGACACATCCGACTTCTGCAGGAATTTGTTGACCGGGTTAACCTTCCCGGTTATGTTGTAAATATGGCAGCTATCTTCTTGAATTAACCTGATGTGATTAAACTGGTCTATACATTGACAATCTTCTTCTTCTTCTTCTTCTTCTTCTTCTTCTTCTTCTTCTTCTTCTTCTTCTTCTTCTTCTTCTTCTTCTTCTTCTTCTTCTGTTGCGTTCATCGGAAGATGTCCTGAACGCTGCGGTGTTGAATCTTTCCCTAGATGAACTCATCACCTGATAGCAACCTAGCCTAAACGTGAGTAACATAAAATGGTCTGTGAAGTAAAGACGGCCGGCCTGATATTCACCATATGGTTGATTGATTACAGATTTATGCATACAACATAATCTTTTCAATATGCCTCAGAGTGTCAGCACAGTTCCTACTATTTAGCAGAAATATATTACCTACTTACTTACTTTCTCGCTCCTCTTCTACCTTGGCGTGTAGAGGTTTGGCAGAGATATCGCCATACTTTTCTGTCAGCAGTTTTCTTTTCGGCTTTGTTCCATTATTGTCCTCTGTCAGTCACGGACTGTCGGATGTTGACTTCCCAGCGGACCTGCAACAAATCCTGGCATATATCATGACGTTTAGTTTGAGAATGTAGGCGAAGGCAGTCATTGTTGCCTTCCGCAGGACTGAGAAGCAGCTGTACACATATGTCGTAACTATAACTGACTCACAGAGCATGTTGAGAAAAGTGCAGACAAGCACGCTCCGTGCAGCGTGTCGATTTAGAGGTCCCAGCTGGTGAATTCATATATGACAAGCTTATATTGTGACGGCCTTGTGAAAGTTCATCATCATCATCATCATCAGGTGCCTTGCCCACTGGCGTGGGCGATCATGCCTCTCCATAATCTGCGATCTCCTGCAGCATGTATCAGTTCGTGTGCAGACACACCTCCATGCCATGCAACAAGACTGTCAAGCATCTTCTCTCGTTGTCTTCCTCTATCCCTCCCTCCACAGATCTTTCCAGTAGTGACAACATGTTCTATTTTCCCTCTTCTCATAACATCTGAAAGTTCGGAGGTACAATTAGAACATTACCGTCCGAGGAGTATGGCGATGCGGGGAGTTACCATGGGATCTGGCCGACGCTCAACACTCAAGGTAAAGGCGAAGCGGATGTACAATCAGACAGACACTGCAAGCATCGGAATTTAACTTTTCGCTTGCTGCTAAAGATGGGGACGAAGCACTTATGAGAATTTCTCGACTTATTTAATGACAATTATTATTTTAACCCAGCGAACCATGGCTAGTCCAGTTGGTTTGGTTCTCTGGTTCTTGGCTTCCCATGGCTGCTGTAGAAAGATATTTATATCTGTAAATTGTGGGTTCCGATCCCATCTGGGGCATTTGGCCAGTGGGGGGGGGGGGAAGGGGAAGAGACGACTGCTATCCTAACAAGCGTGTTGTGAACAACGACTAATTTAGAATGTTTCTTTTCAAATTGGAGAACATCTGCCTGAGAGTCAAGGAACTAACAGTCTGCATAACAATACACCAGATCTGTGCATGCAAAACTCAAGTTCAGGAACGGGACGAAAGTCCAGAAGTGGACGAACAACCAAAACCTTATGCCAGAGTTTTCTTTGGAGTCACCGGCCGCTAAGAAGAAGAAGATTCTAAGATTCTGAGAACAGAGATATCCTTAAAAGTAAGACACCACTGATAACACAGCCACGTAAGCAAGTAGATTTGTTTTAACTGCTGAATGATTTCATCTGATGCTCTCTTATAGTCTTAAATAACCATGTAAGTGCTTCAGTAACCACCTCAATCTCTATTCTCCTGCCACATACAGGGTGTCGGGTGATATGGATGAAGTGAACAGTATGAAGACTCAATGTGACAAGTGGATTCTGCCCACCGACTGCACGGATCCTCACATCCCCGCCTCACTGCTCAAAATGTGGTATCGGGAGCTGTTTGAGCCACTGATTCCTGCCCAGTTTTATCAAGCTTGTGTAGACAATTTCTCCAATCCTGAAGCCGCCATAGCCATAGTCTACCAGCTTCCACGCCTCAACCACCTGGTTCTGTGTTACCTCATTCGCTTCTTACAGGTAATAAATTAGCCTTTCTAGGCCACGGTAGTTTTATTTTGGTGCTCTATTAATATCCTACCCGAAACCGGGAAAATCCACAGGTCACGGACCAGTCTAATATTTCAGGGGGTGGTAGATAGGCTGCATGCATTCGTGGGACCTAGGCTGCACTCTCTCGTGGGACGCAGGTGGGTTGGGGTTTGGGGGTCGTTAAAAGCACCAGAAAGAAGGGAAACCCAGTCTTACCACCCTCTAAAATGTTGTACTGCCATATGACGTCATCTGGGGGGTAAGATATTTTTTTTTAAAGTTTTTTTTTTAAAATACGAATTATAGGATGTTTTCACAGGTTCTCCTCAACTTAAGACTGATTTCAGTTCCGACTATAAGACCGATTTCAGTTCCAACTGTAAGACCGATTTTAGTTCCGACTGTAAGACCGATTTTAGTTCCGACTCACAAGTCGAACTGGTAATAAATCGAATTTATATTTTTCAACACTGTTTTTATTTAAATATCACAAGCTATATAGAGCCAGTTTTAACATATGGCTGTGAATCCAGGACAAGAAATAAACTAACCGAACAATATAGTGAGACCTCAGAGATGTGGCTTTACAAAAGAATCCTCAGAATTCCTTGGACAGCTAAGAAGTTTAACCCAGATGTTTTGAAAGAGGCAGGTGCTCGAAGACAACTTATCACAAACATCAGTAAGAGACAGTCTTTTTTGCGGGGGGGGGGGGGGGGGGGGGGTCATGTTATGAGAAGAGGAAAAATGGAAAATGTTGTGACCACTGGAAAAAGTTGTGGAAAGAGAGGCAGAGGAAGACAGCGGTAGAAGATTATTGACAGCATTTTGTCATGTCATGGAGGGGTGTCAACACACAAACAGATACACGCAGTTGCGGATCGTAGATTGTGGAGAGACATGATCGCCATGCCAGTCGGCAAGGCACTTGATCATGATGATACATATAATTATTTTATTGTATTATAATGTGAAAAGTACAAAATTGCATAATATGCATTATTTTTGGGCACGTTTTTATTCTACCAATGTAGTTATCTTTCGTTATTTACTATTATTATTTATTTATTTGTCGGCTCTGTGGCTAAGTCGATGCGAACGCTTCGTAATGTCGGGATGCCGGGTTCGATCCCAGCTGCGGGAAATGCGCCCTGCGTTGGTTTCGACAGGGGTATCAAGAAAGCCGATCGTCCAGAAAGCAATGGCAAACTACTGGACGTCAATTTGCCTAGAAAAACCACACAACAGCCAGGAGCTGTTGGAGGTTGGTTCTGCAACGTCCTGTAAAGGATACGCAACTAACCTAACTATAATGTGAAAAGTACAAAAGTTCATAATATGCACTCTGCTGCATTATTTCTGGGGACGTTTTTATTCTACCAATGTAGTTATCTGTCGTTATTTATTATATTTATTTATTTATTTATTATGGTCGTAAGTGTGGGTGGTCATACGTCGCATAGGTTGTAAATCGAGGTGATGGTGCATTATGAAAGCATTTTGCTTCAAACATTTTGCTACCACTGTTAAAATTTGGTCACTATAAGCATTTTGCCAAAAAAAAAATATATTACAAGTGATATGAAATGCTTTAATAAGACTGCTGTGATTTCCAGACAAGATAAATTGTGAAAGTCTTTGTCGCTACCATGACATCGTTGACATCACCAATCAAATGCCGATTGATCTATACAATGTAGGTTGTAGCCCTGTATGACCAATAGGCCTAATGCCGTGGTAAAGGGTCCTTTAACTTTTACTGTTTTTATCTACCATGACATCTATGTTAAATGGTCCCTTGACTGGAGATTTTTTTTAAGGGCCTGAACAAATAAATGTCATGTGGCAACAGATCGATATTGTAGGCTGGTTGTATCAAGAACTTCCTACACTTCGATGACAGCAGTGAGCAAATGATTTAATAAGCAGCCCTGGCACTTTTTGTGTGGACAGTATCCTCTTTTTCCCCAAGCTGTAGAATACATAGTAGAATGCCTACAGTGCCTTCTTCTATGTGCATCTCTCCCTCTCTCACAGAAGAAGAAGAAAAAGGAGGAAGCGGAGGAGAAGAAAAAGGAGGAGGAAATATGCAATATGTCTAATAAACTGTCATTAACATTTATGTTGTTCATCTTCTTCTTTTGTAGGTTTTCGCTTCTCCAGAAAATGTTGCATTTACCAAGATGGATGTCAACAACTTGGCAATGGTGATGGCTCCCAGCTGCCTGCGATATGAAAGCGACGACCTTCTAACTATATATGAACATGTGCAGAAAGAGATGGGGTTTATCCGGACATTGATACGATATTTGGACACAAGTTTTATGGAGGGAATCCTATGATAACGTCTCATAAGTGAAGGTAAAAGAAGAAAATTCACAGCTATTGATCAGCACTCATAGCAAGGACAGAAAAGAAATAGAAAACAGAAGACGTGGAATACAATATAGACACGAAAACTATAGGCACAGTGGGATTTGAACCTGCCTCCTCCAGATGATGGCATTGCCTTGCTGGGAACATTATTGTACTTTGTATGTATTAATATGCAATACTCAAAAGTAACGATTGAAACAGTTACTTATATCACAACTTATATACCAAATACATTCCTTAATAATTGCAAGAGGTTATATTATCTGAACCTGGCAGTCATTCGAATAAAAACCTGTTTACTACAGCTCAGACATGTGAAAGTGAATGGTTAATTATTACTGAAAGGAAATTATGTGGGAGTTAAATCTGGTGTTAAAGTCTAGTCATTCATTTTGTGCCAAATGATAGCCTGCTTAGAATCATCATCATGTGACCCACCCATGTGACCAGCGTACGCGTTCATTTCTCTCCACAGGTCTTGGTTCTTGGCATTTTCAGTCAATTTCACTGTCGATATTTCAACACGCCCTCGTTTTAGGTTGTCAAAGATCATATCTCTTTATCTGCTGCTGCTTTTTCTACTAGAGAGCATTCCAGTCAGCACAGTACTGTGCATCGAATAGAAGGAATCAAAGGGCATGACAGACTCAGCCATCAGAGCTTTGGTGGGAAACTAAACATTCCACTGAATCAAGAGGTAGGGACAAAATATGTCAGTGAAAAAGGACACATTCTGAGACTATATAATAACAGTTTAATATGAATGGCCTTGCACTAGAACCTAGAGGGCCAACGTATTGAAGGAATTTAAAAAATCTGTGCACACAGAGATGAGAAATGGAGTCAGGGGTCAGCAAGACGATGACATATGGTGAGTTGCCTGAGATGTCAAAGGATAGATAGGCTTGGTGCAAAATGTTTGGCGCCTCCATTGAGAGATAAAGGGTAGAAAGAACAAGATCAATAACAATGACAATAATGAAACTCTTATCCGCCTTCTGCTTTTGCCCTTAAATGTGTGGTTGGTATATTATATTGTGGTTTACAGCTAGACTGTGATATCTGCACCCTTTAGGCCTAGACATCCTATTTCAGCACATCCTTATTGGTCACCTGTTATGACATGCTTGTTAGGGAGCAATGGGTCTATCTCATGACAGTATCAAGATTGACAGCCACCAACACATACGATTTTCCCCCAGGTAAAAATGATACGGAGAGTCGCCGTGGCTGAGCGGCTAGACGCTTGCCGCGGATCGGAAGGTCGTGGGTTCGCTCCCTGGCAGAGCCGGACTTTTTTCAAAAATGACCTTGGCTCCCAGGTCGACCCAGTCTTGAGTGGGTACCGGGTTTCAGTCACGGGGAAGTGAAGGCGGCCGGCGTGATACTGACCACATCCCCCATCATGTGCCGATTGGTCTATAAAAATATAGGTCTAGCCCTATATGCCCTAGCCTTAAGGTGTGGAAAAGGTCCTTGACTTTTTTGTTTTTTATGATACACTGTCTTACTGATGGAAGATTGTGTATATCGACACACAGCTAACTTTACATCTTTAAAAGATGTTATCATTGACCAAGTCTTTTATTATAAAGAAAATTCAATACAAAAATTTGGTGTTATTGTTGTAATCAAACAATATGTACAGATTCTAACCTGGAAAACAAACAAAAAATTTTTGATGTAAGAAATATTTTCCCCACTGATAACAACAATAATTAGTGTTTTTGCATCCAGCTTAACAACATGTGAGGATAGGAGATGTAACTACATGGGAAATGTAACTGCCAGTCTGTCAGCTCTGTCATTACCTGGTGTGCCGGAGTGGCCTGGAATCCACTGCATCACTATTCTGATGTTGTATGTGGTAATAAGCTGATCAGCATCCAGGATTATCTTAGCTATATCAGTTATGCAGCATTTACTGCCCTTCAGAGCTTGAAGAACCACTGACATAGATCATGCTAGTATCTTTCAGTCGGTGTTTGTGGCTTAGGCATTGCAAACGCTCTATAGACAATAGGTCAACAGAACGTCCAGTGATGGGAAAAAGCATTAGGGCTTTGGCAGTCTTTAAAAGAATATTTTGTGCAAAATAAGCACAGGAAAGTGTGCATAACAATGGAAAAAGTTAAAATGAGACTGATTTATTGAAATGGGTGCAAGAAAACTGTGAAAAGGTCATTGGCATATCAACATCAAAATTACACACACACTCAATAAAGTTAACCGGTGAGGTAACATTAGTGATTGTAAAGTGGGAAGGTATGGTGTTACCACTTTATAAAGTACAGTGGACTCTAAATTCAAAAGCACCAGAAAAGTCAATTAATAATTTTTAACATTAGCTGCATTTCTCTTTAAATTTCAGTTTTTGTTTGTTTTTCTAGAAATTTCTTTCCATTTTTAAGGTGCATCTTATGCATGTGTAAGTTTTATACATCTAAAATAGGGGAAATACAATTTGCAAAGTAAGAATAAATCAGATACACAATGAATATTTATAAACAAACAAAAAAATTTCTGGTCAGAAATAGCTACTCATAGTGGAAACCAAATAACTGTTTAGAAATGCACCTTCCCTACCTTCAGAAGCAGTATGACAGAGAAACCAGCCATACTTTATTTGTACAATACTGCTCGAGTTGAATCAAACATTTGAACATCATTAAGAAACAATGCGTTCAGAATGTAACTGTTGCATCAATGGTTGCATTTATATTCTTGCTTATTTTTCTTTGTCAAATACATTGAGTATAGAAACAGTTTATGGAATATTATGAAGGACTTTGAAATACCAAAGAAGTTAATTTTATGATCAAACTATGTATGGAAGACACTTATAATATAGTAACATATACAGGCAGAAATAACATCTGGTTTAAAGCAAGGTGATGTTCTGTTCCCACTTCTTTTCAACTTGGCACTGGAGAAAAGTATCAGTAAACTCCAGCCACATACAAATCGATAATATGAAAATCAAACGAACGGAAACATATAAGTACTTGGGTGTAAACTTTAAAAGCTTCAACATGCTGAGAGAAGAAATAAAATCTAGAATAAAATCTGGACATATAAGAAGAAACTCCACAGGTAAAGTACAGTATGCCCTTCAACATCTGCTAAAGTCGAAGTCTCTATCTCGCAACACCAAGGTCAAAATATATAAAACGTTGATAAGACCAGTAGCTTTATATGTCTCTGAAACTTAGGGCACAACTAAACGAGATGAAGCTTTATTAAAAATTTTCAAAAACATTGTTTAACTGCATAAAAGTTATATTATAGGAATACAAAGATATTTCTGGTATTGTAGTATGTTAAGTTAAATGACATAATTGTAAATTGCAAGATAAACATACTTTGTAAACAAATTTTGAAATGTTAAAACAGAAGTCACAGGTGCAGAGTACATGCACAGTATAGTTGAGAGTGAAAGGTTCCATACTGACCAAAACGTCTGCACACGAATGAATGCCTTTTATATCTACTTCACTTATCATTGTATTAACGCTCTACTGTCATTAAACCACCATGCTCAACGGTCTTCTATGTTCAGTGTTTTCATGCGCCTCTGTCTTTTTTCCCTACTGGTTTAAATTCAAAACCATTTTAAATCAGGGTACAACCAGAGGGGTGTAATCTGGGTGTAACCAGAGGGTCTGGCCGGCGCACTACATTCAGAGAAAAGACAAGACGGACATATAACCAGACTGTGACGGGTACCATCAGTACTGGAACTCTGCACTGGCTGCTGAAGATGAGGACAGCATGCATAGGAATGCCCCGAGAGCTGTGATGCCAATTCTTGACTCAACTCACCTCAGCTCCTCTACTGATTCTAAATAACAACTGTCTATATTCTCATATTCTTACTATATACCCACTGTCTTTCTTCCCCTACTGTCCCTATACTGTCTTTATTCCCCTTTTGTCTCTATATACCCACTGTCTTTATTCCCCTTTTGTCCCTATATACCCACTGTCTTTATTCCCCTTTTGTCTCTATATACTCACTGTCTTTATTCTCCTTTTGTCAATATATACTCACTGTCTTTATTCCCCTTTTGTCTCTATATACTCACTGTCTTTATTCCACTTTTGTCTCTATACTCACTGTCTTTATTCTCCTATTGTCTATATATACTCACTGTCTTTATTCCCCTTTTGTCTCTATAAGCCCATTTCTTTATTCCCCTTTTGTCTCTATATACCCACTGTCTTTATTCCCCTTTTGTCTCTATATACCCACTGTCTTTATTCCCCTTTTGTCTCTATATACCCACTGTCTTTATTCCCCTTTTGTCAATATATACTCACTGTCTTTATTCCCCTTTTGTCTCTATATACCCACTGTCTTTATTCCCCTTTTGTCTCTATATACCCACTGTCTTTATTCCCCTTTTGTCAATATATACTCACTGTCTTTATTCCCCTTTTGTCAATATATACTCACTGTCTTTATTCCCCTTTTGTCTCTATATACTCACTGTCTTTATTCCCCTTTTGTCTCTATACTCGCTGTCTTTATTCTCCTATTGTCTATATATACTCACTGTCTTTATTCCCCTTTTGTCTCTATAAGCCCATTGTCTTTATTCCCCTTTTGTCTCTATACTCACTGTCTTTACTCCCCTAGCATCTATACGCCCACTGTCTTTATTCCTCTAGCATCTATATGTCTACTGTCTTTATTACCCTAGCATCTATTCACCCACTACTGTCTTTATTCCCCTAGCATCTATCTGCCAACTGTCTTTATTCCCCTAGCATCTATGTGCCCACTGTCTTTACTCTGCTAGTGTCTCTATATATTTACTGTCTTTATTTTGCTAGTGTCTCTATATATTTACTGTCTTTATTTCGCTAGTGTCTCTATATATTTACTGTCTTTATTTTGCTAGTGTCGCTATATATCCACTATCTTTTTTTCTGCTAGTGTCTCTATATATATACTGTCTTTATTCTGTTAGTGTCTCTATATATACACTGTCTTTATTCTGCTAGTGTCTCTATATATCCACTGTCTTTATTTCGCTAGTGTCTATTTCCCAGCTTCAACAGTCAAATTTCCACTGGCCTTATTTCCCATTTCCCATTGTCTCCATTCCCTAGGAACTTCCATCCATACCACATCCATCCATACCACATCCATCCATACCACATCCATCCATACCACATCCATCCATACCACATCCATCCATACCACTTCCATCCA
Source organism: Candidula unifasciata (assembly GCA_905116865.2). Classification (NCBI taxonomy): domain Eukaryota; kingdom Metazoa; phylum Mollusca; class Gastropoda; order Stylommatophora; family Geomitridae; genus Candidula; species Candidula unifasciata. The sequence continues at coordinate 552,769 of CAJHNH020000102.1, forward strand.
TACCACATCGATTTTTAATAAACAAAAACTGTGTATCCTCTCCACATTGTAGGTTAGCTTTAGTGTACCACTCCTGTCTTTGAGAATTTGCATAGTGAGTTCCCAGTCTTTTTGTACCAGTCCAACAACCACGAGAACAGTTTTTTTTGGGGGGGATAAACCATCCATCAGGGAAATCTGAGTCTGGTACTCTGTGGTCATGAAATTTTTTAATGCACTGACTAACCTCTAGGTCATAGAGATATTTATTAACTCTTTCAGTCCTGATAATTCCAATCACTGCACCCTGCTTTTATTTCTTATATTTGATCACAACATACTAAGAAAGTCTGATTTCTCCATAGATCGCTTCATTGCCTTCTTGGCCTCTTCAAAAGTAAGCCAAACCTGACTGTTTTTATAGTAATTACCTCCTTCACTTCACTTAGGATCTCCTAACAAACCTTGAGGCACAAAAAGGGTTAACTGGCTCATCAGTAAAGTTCAAGGAATTTCCAAACAATCTACTGATAGTCTTTGCTACACACAGTCCACCTTCCTATTCCCAAGGTCCCCAGAACCCACCATGAAGCTTGGGGTCACAATTGGGATCAGACTGTGGGTACAAAGGGGGAACAGCAGTGGAGTTGTAGATGACCAGCCTATTCAACAACTCCTGGACAAGGTCAGGCCGGGTGTCGGACAGATCAGACGATTCTGTGGGATCCAGCTTGACGTTGAAAAGCCAACAGTTCTTTGTGCTGTCTGTTTTAGCAACCTTGGGGTTTCCCAGGTGTGGAGGAGGATACCAGGTGTCATCTCCTTTAGAAAGAATTTTACCAGAAAAACATTTTAATTCTCTTCATTCAAAAACTATTTGATGACAGACTAACCAGAGGATGATAATGAGAAGAAGGAACAGTGGAGTAACTTCTTCTTCCTTGTGTTCACCAGCTGTAAACTCTGGCGGAAAGTTCTGGTTGTTCATCCACTTTTAGACTGCAGTCCTGTTCCAAAACCTGAGTGTTACGTGTGCATCCATTTTACATATCTGACTCATGTGTATGCAGACTGCTGGTTCCTTGCCTCTCAGGCAGATGCACTCCAACTTGAAGGAAGCTCCCAATTAGTCAACTCTTACGACATGCTTTTGGGTAGGCAGTGGGTCTATTCTTGTTTTCCTTATAATAGGGCCACGAAACCCACACAGGGAAGTGGAGTAACAAGACTATACAGTTTCAATACAAATACTGACTGATTAGCCATTAAATATGGCACACCTAAAACTAGACCATAATTTTAACTGAAGCTCTCTTTAGCAGGCTTAAACTTGGTTGATTTTTTAATTTTATTTTCTTAAATAATGTATGACTGAACAAACCTTGACATTGGTTATCCTAGTAATACTAAACCTTAAAAAAAATTTTTATTATGACTTCCTTGATTGTGCTTTTGATTTCTTCACGTTTGCCTGCTGTAAACTCTGACGGAAAGCCCTGGTTACTAGTCCATGTCTGAACTTTAGTTTTGTTCCCAGAACTGAGAGTCACATGCATTCCATTTTCAATTTCCTGCTTGTGTGCAGACTGTTGGTTCCTTGTTTCTCAGACAGAGCCACTCTGACTTTGAACAAACTGTCCATTCTATGGTAGCTAGGAATCTGTTTTGTTTCTAGGATGACCACAGAGATGTAGATAAATCTGAACTAGTCTGAACCATTGTCCTGGTGCACCATCATGGGTAGTACATGGAATCTTGGATCTGTTACCCTTCTATTCTTGTCATTTTAGTATATCTTTTGTTACAATTTCAAATGTGTTTCCTAGTCTTTAAACTGCAAACATTTTCCATTTACCGTCACTGGGCACAAGACAACCAATAATAAGTTCAGGAAGTACTCAGGAAGACAAGACACTAGTTGAGACACAACACAGACAGAATTTAATGACAGAGAGTCAAAACAAAATACAGACAAAATTGTAAGGTAATATTAAAGATAATACCAAGACAGATAAAGAAGTAAAATTACCTGGGTGACCGGTCACAAGCTTGAAGTCTCCAACACGGATTGCCGCCCTCACTCGTGTATCAAATGTGTCATTGTATAGCATCTTTCCTTTCAGTGGCGTCCATATGTCTATATTGTGGAGAATTTCCTTCCTACTGCCCAAACTACCTTTACTGAAAGGATCACACACAAAAATGTTAAGCTAACAAAACAGAAGAGTTTCACTGGTAGCACGCTTACCTAATACACAAGTGCTTGTGGTTCAACTCTACCTGAGGTGTCTCACAGTTTTCTTCTTCACTTATATTGGCTGTAAACCCCTGTGGAAATTTCTTGTTGTTCATCCATTTCTGGACTTCTCGCCTGCACATCCGCTTTACAGATCTGACTTATTTTCATGCAAACTGTTGGTTCCATTCCTCTCAGGCATAGATGCACTCCGCCTTCGAAGTAAAAACTCCTAATTAGTCAACTGCTATGACACGCTATTTAGGAGGGCAGTTGGTGTATTACTTCCCCTGAAAAGGAGTCGCACAACCTACATGAGGATCACATGTTTGAATCTTTAAAACTGACTTAGACTTTCAGGCTGATGTTGCTAGAAATGTTCCGGGAAGTAAAGGTGGCCAGCATGATAATATCTGCCTCACCTATCAAATACCACTAAGTCTATAAAAAATATAAGGCCTACACCATATGCCCAGCACACAACAGACCCAGGAAATTATTTATTTAAGCTACTTCACACGCCAGCCGTATTAGGAGAAATGAACAATTAGAACAGGTGACAACTGGAAAGAGAGCTAGGGGAAGACAATGAGAACAGATGTTCTACAGTATTTCTGTGATGTTACGGAAAAGTGTTGGTTTCTGTAGCTTAGGCGTTACAAACACGCTTCGTGATTATAAAATAATTAGTTCAAGAAAAGATGTTTTACATTATTTCTGTGATGTTATGGAAAAGTGTTGGCTTCTGTGACTTAGGAGTTGCAAACACACTTCGTAATTTTTTTTAAAAATCTTTTCAATTCCAGCTGCAGGCAATCTGGCAGCAGACCACTCTGAACTGATTTCAACAATGGTATTTAATGCCGGCGGTTTACAGAACAATGGCAAACTACTAAATATAAAATCACCTTCTAAAACCCAATTGCTAAGAAATGTTGGATTGGTTCTGCTACATCTTGTAAAAGAGATGTAACTAATTATGGAAGAATGTCATCAAAAGAACTGATACAGGCTGATTGAGATGACACGATCTCAAGTGAGGAAGGCACTTGATCTTCTTCTTCCTCTTTCATTTGCCTTGGGTGCGTCTGTGGTGATTGATGCGGTGCAGCTGTAAATGCTTGCCTCTGACTTCAGCACCTTGTTTTGCTAGGGTGGACTATGATCCTACTTGAGGACCAGTCAGGTTTTAAGGTGCCAAATATGGCCTTTGTCTCCTTCTCTCCTGTTGGTTCAAACAGTACCTCCACAAGAATTTTTTTTTTTTTTTTTTAAATTATTATTATTTAGGGGATAGCGCGAATGCAGTCCCCATTACGGAAAAATTACGCACTCGAGTCACCCATATTTGGGGTGATCGCAGGCGTCAACCCAACCAAAGTGCAATGGAAGAGCCTCATCCTGGGAGCATGGCCTTTTTTTTTTTTTTTAAGTGTTTATTTGTTGAAACATATTTGTACAAATCTCTTGTGAAACAAAAGCAAAATCAGTAAAATGATGTGAATAAAATGATGATGATTTGTACTGTTTCTCACTGAAATTTAACAGACAATACAAGAAGTCACACTTCTGCTATCAGAGATGGTGAATGCATCATGCTTTAGGGGTATCTGGTGAGAGCTGATAGCTCACCCTCAACCCACTTCTATGTCAACAATTTGAAATATGACGATGATATATGAGTCGGATAAATGGCTGTAAACTCAAGCAAAAAATTCTGGTTGTTCTTCCTCCTCTTGGCTTTGGTCTTATTCCAGAATTTGAGTTGTGCATGCATGACCATTTTACAGATCTGGCTTTGTATGCAGACTGTTGGTTCCTTACTTTTATGGTGGATGCGCTCCGACTTGGAAAGAAATCCCTCCAATTAGTCACTTTCAGTTTCTACAACATTCTTGTTAACAGGGCAGTGGGTCTATTCTTTTTACTCCATAAATGGAGTTGTGGAACCCGCATGGAGAGAATTTTAGACTGGACCAACCTGCGAGCCGTAGGTTAATGATAAAATCCACCTTAATATAGATTTGAACCCAAGACCTTTTGGTCGACAGCACAGCATTTAGCCACTGTACTTCTATGGCTCAAAATAATTTGTAATTGAATAAAAAATCATACCTAATCATTTGCCACTGACTTTGGCCATCCAACTTCAAAGTGCCATTTATCTGGACGCCCACTGCTTCAGCGATTGTTGGGAACCAATCAGAAACATGCATCAGCTCCTCGCTGACCTTGCCCTGCTGTTGAACAAGGGGTCCAGTCACAAACCCAATGCCTCTGACGCCACCCTCCCACAAGGTATGCTTGAGGCCGCGCAAGGGCCAGTTATTTCCCCCTGCATGAACCTGCCCACCATTATCTGTTGAAACACAGGTAAACTAAGATCTCACATATTATGTTACATAGTATATTAAACAATAATTTTTACCTTCATTTTACACAATATATTAAACATGACTTTTTACAGAAGTTAAACAGTAAAAGGTTAATGTTAGTTGCATATGTTCTTTCTCTTAGTGTTCACTGGCTGTATGGAAAGTTCTGGTAGTTCGTCTATTTCTGGACTTTAGTATTATTCTACAATTTCAGTTTTACATCCACATCATTTTTATAGATATGGCTTACTTATATGCAGTCTGCAGGTTCCTCATCTCTCAGGTAGATAAACTCTGACTTCGTAGGAGGTTCTAGTAACAAACTCAGGCCCATAAACAGAGTGACTTCTCTTCCCATTGATGCCTCATTGTTGTACAGGGTATCTCCTATCTTGTGGGGGTGTCACATATTCCTTATTGTGAACCCTTTGAAACCTCTCTCTTTTCTCACCTTCTCACTGCTGATTTGCGTGATTATTTCTATGTTTTGCTACCTGAGCAATGGTTAGGAACTACATAAAAAGCGATACTTTTCTACTCCAACCTACGTTCTTTGCAAGTGCTTTCTTTGTCTCGGGGGAAGCCACGGCCAAAGAATGTAAAATACAAAAATATCCCAGATTCAATACTCAAGAATCTTCACACCTGCGGCACTTCCCCTGCAGGACTTCTTATTTGTACATAGGTGCTGCAGGTGCCTGAAATAGACTCACGATACACAACCTCCCACAAACATTATATATGATGACCGAAGCAAACGATACTGTAATATCTCCGCAAGATAGGAGACGTCCTGCGTCACTATTACGCATCAATCAATGGGAAGAGAAATCACTCTCTTTCTGTGCCCGACAACGTTACTATAACCCGTGGCTGTGGGTCTGTTCATTTTTATTTTTGATAATCATGACTACCAAAGCCACATGGCATAGAGTGTGGAAGATCATAGTTGTCAGAAATGACTGAAAGAACCTGAGACAGAAGGATGTGGATAGATAAGATTACCAACACTACACAGCATCAACTATAAAAACAAAAGGTAGCTAGACAAATGTCAAACCTCCTTAGTGGCCTCTATGACATACATGCTAGGGTTCAGTGTTGCTATTCTCTTTCTGTTATGGCATCAAAAAACAAACCTTTGTCTGGCCTCTTGCCCTTCAATAAATATACGTACCAGTTGTGAAGATGAAAACAGTGTTATTCCAGAGCCCAGTGCTCTTCAATGCTTCGGTTACATTTCTGACACCTTCATCCATGGCACTAACCATGCCTGAGAACATCAAGAAGTGTTTTTAAAAATCCCTAGGTTCTTATTACTAATAATCTATGCATTTTTATTCATGTGTGCCTACACAGAATAGGCAGAATAAAAATGGCATGATAAAATCACTAATGTAGAGCTTTGGAAGAGAAATATAAAAATGGCAATGAATCAGAAGGTGAGCAAAAGATGCTATTGTTAGATAGAACACACTGTGAAAACCTGAAAACAATAAAACCAGAATGTCTTTGCGCTGAAACCCACAGAGTCAAAGGAATAAAGGCAGACAAAAATACTCATGGGAAAGGGAACGAGTGAAGTTAAAAGATAGGGAAAACATGGGTGAGCTGCATGTGTCAGCAAAGGTTAGGATGACGGTGTGAGTTGATGAGGGCCTGTGCTCTATTAGGGGATAAATGGTAGTAGAAGAAGAAGAAGAAGAAGGAGGAGGAGGATGAGGAGAAGGGAAAAAATTAGATATTGCTGCTGGATGTGAACTGGTAAACACACATATTCAAAGTCCATGTGTGATTATGCAGCAGACGAAAATGTGCCATGGAGACACAGAATACGACAAATAGAAACTGTATTTTATCAAAGATCATCTTACACAACAAAGTATGTTTAGGCAGTAAGACAAAAAAATGCATGATACATCGAGCCAGCTTTAAAACATGGCTGTGAATCATGGACAGTTAGTTAAGTTGATTCGAGAACCGTCATCACAGCACTAGGGGAATTTCCAAAAGTGCTCCATCCCAATCTTCAGCAGTCAGCGCAGATGGACATTTAGTAAACAAGCAAAAACAAATTCAGGATTAAAAGATATGATGTTACAGAACAAAATTCACATTCTTTAAGCCCTCACCTCTCTGAAAACATTTGGACTGCACTTTTTGGCTGTCTCAGGATACTATTTTAAAATCAAATCGCCAAGGTTTTGAGAAATTGTTCAACTTATTTATTAACTGTCCAGGATTCACGACTATAAATTAAACTTTCTCTATATAGCATGCAATAATTATTTTTGTAACCTCCAGTGACATGGCTATTTTGCATAAAATGTTATCTATATATATAAAAATCAATGTTTGTGTGTTTGTTTGCTCCCTATAGACTCGGAAACTACTGAACCGATTTAGCTGAAATTTTCAGGATATGTTTGTTTTGATACCGGATTTTGAACCATCATGGTTTGAAATTCAACCTGTCGCTATTAGAGATAGGTGACCACATATTAAGCCATAATATTCGAAACTAATATTTATAACTTTAGTGATTTCTAATTAAAGCCACGTTAGTAATTGCGCATGCGCCGCTGTAGTCAGAACGCAAGGCTTCCGCCATTTGCCGGCGAGTTACGTGCAGCCAACGCCTTCTCTAATACATAGAGTAGGACGTGGTACATTAAACAAGACTATCTCAATATTTGCCACAATAACCATATTAAACACGATTTCTATTTTCTGTTTTTTTTTCCCAAACAACCTTCGATGGGGGGGGGGGGGGGGGGGCAATCAAGGACTATCTCGACGTCGGCGCAGACATTGACTGTGACATTAACTTCATTAACCGTGTTAGACACGTGCGATTTCTATTGTTGTGCCGTTTCATTAATATATCTGGAGTATCTGTCTACGAGAAAACAATTGCCTGCGGTTTTGAATTGTGTTTTAATCAGGACTTAGTAGTAGGGACACATATCTCTAATACTTGAGTTCTCTTTTCGTTTATCCGATTAATTGGCTGCTTGGTCGAATGGTTAGAACACTGGTGTTCCTGTTCGGGAGACCTGGGTTCGAATCCGCAGTAGTTAATATTTTTTTTTACCCCGGACTAAAATAATATCCTCATCTGCTCTGTCGTGGTGACAGCACTAGCCATGTTGCCTTAATATTAAAAAAAAATAAAGACAAGTAAATGGGTAAACCATTTGATAATTAAATTTGACCATTTCGCATACTTATGATTGCATTTTAAAACTTTCTGATTGCATGGTTACGCTGAAATTTTATAGATTTTCATTTATTTTTATTTAGATTTAGTTATTTCATCTGCGTTGGAATTTTAAGCTGTGCTGTTTACCATGGCGTTCATTTCCTAATTATGGTGTTTTTTTCCTGTGTTCATTTGCTTTTCAAGTGTTTTTTTTTTCCTCCTAACTACTTCAATGAGAGAAAGAGTTGTCGGTGAATTGGGGGGGGGGGGGGGGCAAACTATTTACTGAGAGAGCTTTAAGTCACAGTAACTGCTTTACCCACTTAAAGTAGCAGCAGCAGTAATAGTTGTGGTTGGGCTGTTACACCATAGTGCTCTCATGTGAAGACCGCCGGTAAGGTTATGGCGTTCTTCTGTTGGCAAGTGAAATTATACATCCTAACCTGACCAGTCTGTGGCGACAGCACTAGCCATGCAGAACCAAATCTTCTGGCTCACGACTCTCTGTCTACTCCGATGGTAACACAGATAGCAGTGACATTATTTTAGTAGTTGTACTGGTACTTGAAGGATGATGTGGTAAATATTACACTAGCCCCATTCACTACCTATTACAATTCCTGCTCCCCATTTTAGTCCAGATGGACAGGGATGTCAATGTCAGTTACAGCAACAACAAAATATTGCCAGGTAATGATTTTCAAATATTTCGAAGAGGGAGAGAGCAGTAGTCGGTGGAAGAGGGGAGGGGAGGGGGGTAATGACTTAAATTTAAGAGAACTTAAAGAGCTTTACACGTGATTTTCAAGTTCTCATTACCTAATTTGTTTATATTTTACTAACGCTACCTCCGCTTTTCTATTTTTTACGACTTACTTTGTTATTTACAAGTACAGTTGAAGCTTTACTTCCGTCTCCTATAAAAATACAAACAGCTTTAGCATGAGATAACCAAATAACCACTTTTGTTACCGTGCTAATAGCACCATTTAGACGACCACTAATATAAAGACACAATTATATGGTGCGTGTTCTAAAGTTGGAAAACCAGACTATCTCTATATAAATGTGCAGAGAATGATTGCGACATTAACTATATTAGACAGGTGCGATTTCCATTGTATTTCTTTTCCAAAAACCTTTGATGAGGGAGAGGGTAGTAGGTGGATTTAGTTGTGGGGTGGGGGTGGGGTGGAGATCAAAAACTATTTCTTATCTGAGCAGACAATGATTGTATTAGACACGTGCGATTTCTATTTTCTTTCATTTACATTTAGCCAAACTATGCCACAGCAACGCGTGGCCGGGTACAGCTAGTTCGTTTTATAAAATGTAGTTTTGGCCTTTATATTCCATTCTTTATCTCTGTGATACATCTTCCCTCGGATGTTATCCATGTGCCTAGATATATTTAAATGTCTGTTAGTGTCCTAAAATGAAACCTTTGATTTGTATTATATATTTTCTCTTTTGTTTGATATTACAATGACTTCTGTCTTCTCAATATCCAAGCTGACGAAAAAAAATTACCTGCATAAATTCTCCTGTTCTTGTTTTTTATAAAAGCGTACGGCTTCGTGTACTCAGCTGGAACCTCCATGGGTGCGTGTACTGCTTGGTAGGCTAGATACAAGAAAAATGGCTGCAGAACAATAATAAGACAACTGAAAAAAACAAAAAACTGATAGTTCTACTAAATTTGTGTATTTGGTGTGTAAACATTTGACAATAAAAATGTGTAAGCATATTCATTAAATAAAAACAGTATCTGATACTGTCATAAGAGTGTGAAGAGTTGGGCCTTCGTATATACTTGGCTACTGCAAATTAGGATACCATTTTCTTTTATTGATGTCTTTCTTCACCAGGCAGGAGAGACAATTCTGAAAAACGTGCAAGGTCATCATGAACTGATCTGAGTTAATAACTAACACCACAGCATTTGGGACATTCCCATAAGTGCCCCACCCTTATCTTCAGCAGCCAGCACAGAGTTCCAGTTCCAATGGTGGCAATATATCAGTTTGATTATTTGTCCTTCTTGCCTTTCCACTGAGTGTAGAGCAGTGGCCTCAAACCTACAACAAAATGGGATCAAAAATGTTCTTAATTTATAATTAAATGCAGGTGTTATCATATTCTTGGCTATGATGGTTTGGACATGTATGCAAAATGGGAGAAAATCGGCCACCATGGCAGGCATGGAAGGCTAAGAACCAGGGAACCAGACTTCCAGGACGACCCAGGGTGCGCTGGGAAGACAACATCCGACAGTCCCTAACTGACAGAGGCCTGGAATGGAACAAAAACTTCCTTGTCATTTAATTTTATAAATATTTGTAAAGATATTAAAGATATTGTATTTATAATTAACTTGAGCACCAAAAATTGGCAGTATGACGAATTATTACAAGTACAAAAGAACTCATTTTCAAAATTGATTGGACCCCCCCCCCCCCTCCCCGATACCTCCTCACGCCCATCACCCACTCCCTGAGAGGTACACTCCCCCTCCTCCCCTGGCGCCGGAGTTTACAGCTGGTGAACGCAAAGAAGAAGAAGAAGAATTTAACACCCAGCCAATCTGTCAGTGTATCTGGCATAATCTGGAGAGAATATCCAAAGGACACTAACTTATCCTATTCCCTTCCTAATATGTAATCAATGCAGTGTGTTTTTCCTACTATTTCCCTGTGTTTTATTTCTTAGTCTGTCTTTTTTAAATAAAGTAAAGGACCCTATTAATGCCATGAAGCATATTAGGCATACAGGGCAAGATTCTTCTTCTTCTTCTGCGTTTGATATCAGTCATGCTTAACATTGAGTTCCATCTGGGTCACAAATAGGATTGTGCGTTTAAGGTCGCCACCCGTCCCCCATAGCTTCTCTTGCAATGTGGCTCCTTTGGGCCAGATCCACAGTCTTTGCTGGGAGAGGTTAGGGCAGTACTGTAGTATGTGCTCAGGGGTTTGTCTTTCTGCTCCACAATCACAGGCAGCAGATTCTTTTATGCCTATCCTGTACAAGTGTGCTCGAAGACCACAGTGTCCAGTCCAAAGTCTAAAAATTGATGTTTGTTCTTTCCTGTTGAGTTTGTTTATGCTGTCACTCTCTGGTCTGTAATCTCCATTCTGCCTTCTCCACTCCCGCTTGAAAGACTGCTTTAGCGCTGTTTTGGTTTCCTTGTAGCTGTGTGGTGGATGAGGTTGTGGAAGATTACTCCCAGCTTTTGCCAACTCATCTGCTCTCTCATTTCCTTACAGGGCAAGATACATTTTATAGACTAACTGGCACATGGTGGGTGATGCAGTCAGCATTACACCAGCCACCTTTACTTCCCAGAACTGGACCTGGTACCCACTCAAGGCTAAATCGAATTGGAAGCCAAGATCATTTTTGAAAACAAGTCCAACACCATCACGACCCATACCTATGACCTTGCCATTTGCAGGCAAGCATCTAGACGCTACACTACGACAGCTCTCTTCCAACTGAATGACTGATAATTCTACTTAAGCATCTCATCTCACCATACAATTATCCTCAATTATGCCTTGGTCAGTCACCATCTTCTTCTACGTTCATCCTTAAAAGGGTGGTTGGCACACTGAGTGGTTTACAGCTAGGCTCTGATATTTGTATGTTTCTGCCCAACACATCTGATTTCAGAAAAACCCTAAAAAGTTATCTTTTACTATATGCTTCTACAAACAAAGAAGCTGTGGGGGACCTTAGATGCAAAATCCTATTTCTGACCTATACGGAACTGAATGTTAAGCATCCCTGATGTCAAATGCAGAAGAAGAAGAAGTATATGCTTGATAGTGGGGCAGTTTATACCCCCCCCCCCCCCCCCCATTCCCCTTTCCCAATGAAGTAACCAGAACACACATGATGAAGTATGTTACCAGGTCTAGCAACGATAACAAAAGCAAGGTGGTATGCATAATCTAATACTAGTATAGACTATTAAACAGTGTATACAACTACAACCTACTTTTCCAGCATTCTTGGATCTATTGATTACATCAATAGCCCTTTTTGTATAGAGATGGGTTGAGTATGTCCCATTCATGTTAGTAACAGGTTCACTCATATCTCTCAGGTCATAGCCACACCATGTCTTTTTATCTGCATATTTGCCTGATAGGATATCTTCATTGGTGTAACCCTGAAGAATCCTCATGTCTGTTGGAGTTGATCTGTTATGAAAGCTGTCGCAGTGGTAATAAGTATAGTAGTCTTCGCCTCCTTCCCAATATCCTGAAACAGAAAACCATTCACATTTAGAATTACAATATTAACTGTAGCAGTAGACCAAGCATTGATAAAGAACAAAGTAATCTGCTTGTTAAAGAGTTGAGAACTGACACCACAGCTTTCAGGATATTCCTTTAAGTGCTGAGTCCACATCTTCAGCAGCCATTGCATAGTTCCAGTTTTGATGATTCCAGTATGATTGCATGTCCATCTTGCCTTTCCCCATGTTAAAGAATGTGCTGAAGGAGAATGTAGACAAGAAACTGAAATGAGAAAGATGTTATTTGTGAGTGCACAACATCAAGAGTAGGACTTCATTACTTCTTTACAAGTCAGGCGTTATTTTGATCATGTTATTCCAATCACTAATACTTTCACTCCTTTCCCAACTGCTTCTTATTTGACTACTTCTGTACCAACTGCATGTTACTTTGACTACTTGTGTACCAGCTGCTTGTTCCTTTGATTACTTCTGAAACAAGTCACTTGTTACTTTGATTACTTGTATAGAAGCCACTTGTTACTTTGACTAATTATATACCAGTCCGTTGTTACTTTGATTGCATGTGTACCTGCTCCTTGTTTCTTTGACTGCCTGTGTACCAACCTGGTTCTGCAACGTCCTGTAAAGGATACAAAACTAACTTACAGGTTGTGAACACAATATTTAACTAACATAAATAACCTGCAACCATTTCTCTTATTCCTTACCATAAAAAGAATCAAATCCTCTATATAAAGGAGTGTACTCTTTCTTGTAGAATCCAAGATGCCACTTGCCAATGGCATGTGTTGAATAGCCCACAGATTTCAACAAATCAGCAATGGTTGGAAATTGTAATGGAAGGCCATTTGGTTGAGAAGGCCAGATAATATCATGTTGTAATCCTGTATGAATCTAGACATTGGGAAGAAGAAAACAATTAAATATAAAGTGCCAACTCTAAAGACAATAATCTTGAAAAATAACATAATGTAACGGGGCATTTATTCAACAAACTAGATGTCAATCAGTCATATATTTAATACTGGAAACCACAAAATGACATTTAATCTATTGTAGAGAAATGAAATTTATGAAGATGTGAGAAAGCAATTCTGGTCTTTGCAGTCCCCTTGTGGGTTCCGGGGCCCCATTGTGGGAAAAACAAGAAAAGACACACTATCTCCCCAACAAGCATGACGTAGGAGTCTACTAATTGGGGGCATCCTTTGAAGTGGGAGTACATCTGCCTGAGAGGCAAGGAACCAAAAGTCTGCATACAAATAAGCCAGATGCATGAAACAGTTGGGGTGCAACACTCAGGTTCTGGAACAAGACTGAAGTTCAGAGGTGAATGAACGCCCATTACTTTTTGCTGGAGCTTACAGCCAGTGAACACAAAGAAGTAGTTGTGACTTCAGAAATCATGCTCTATGGAGATATCACTCATCTCCTCAACCTTGCCCTTCTTTCCACCCTTACCCTTCTCAAACTCAACTTTGTATTTCCCCCCTCCTTGGCCTCACTCTTGCAACTCTCCATATCATTCTTGCTCTTCACAACTTGTCTTGTAACCCTCCTTGTTCTATTCCTCCTTTCTGCAGTTCCCCATCTCACCCATAAGTTCCTCCACCTTACACTTGTAACCCCTAATGCCATATCTCCTTTTTTTTACACCTCACTCTGGTAACCCTCCATCTTACTCCTGCCCTTCTCTTCCTTCACCTAACTCTTATTACTCTCTGATCTCACACTCCCCTCTTCACTTGTATGCTTCTCATTCCTTCTCCTCTGCTTCATTCTTCTCCCCCTCAACCTGACACTATATAAGTAAAAGACACAAGCATTTCTCACCTGGTATCTTCCAGTCATCAGCTGACTTCTGGTAGGGGAACAGATTGGCTGGACATAGTAGTTCTCCAGCTTAACACCTTCTGCCGCAAGTTTATTCAGAGTTGGTGTCGCAAACTCTGCCCCGTGATAACCAATATCTCGATACCCATAGTCATCCGCTACAACAAGAACAATATTTGGCTGTTGTTCTTTGGCACATGTAACAGTTTTTAGGCAGTTTAAAATCAAGAGCAAACATTTCCACCCCACTATTTGCTTCATGACTTCAAATATCTGGTGACCTCAGAATCCAATCTGAAAGGGAATAAATGCTCTTTTTGGAATTAGTTAATTTGACTTCATCTGCAATGGCATGTCAAGTAATTCAATCTGAAGACAGCTATGAAAAAGACATTGCACCAATAATGTAATAATAGTTCTTCCAAGCGACTTATTCTAAGGATATGAATGTAGTTGTTTTCCCTTGAGTTCCACACACATTATCTTCACAGACAAAACAAATTAAACAATAAAGAGTATACTTCTTTCACCTTTTTTCACTTCTTATGTAAATAAATGATGTAACATACTTGAATTTCACAAGTATTGCTTTTGCAAACATGATCCTTTATATAGAATCATTTACACTGTAGTATTTTCTCTAATACCTTCTTTCACAATACTGTCCATTGTTATTTGATTTGCTGTTTAAGTAGATTTATATATATATATATATATATATATATATATATATATATATATATATATATATATATATAGCGAGATAGAGAGATATATAGTAAATTTTTTGTACTCTAGTCAATCATATTTAATGTTATTAAAGTAACAGTTACTTACTAATGATAATATCTTCTTTGCTGTGTTATGCTGCGGTTTACAGCTAGACTTTGATACATTATTACATGCGCCTTTCGGCCCAAAAACATTCAATTACAACACTAATAAAAAATAATAACAAAGATATGTATTAATTTGTTAGTAGGAACTGATAATTATATTTATAATAATATTAATTACTGCAAATGAATTACTATTACTATCATTAATTTGTATTTACTATTATAACATCGTTTCCTTCTTGAAAAAAACTTAAATTGGACTAACAATTAAATATGAAACAAAGGAATTGATTTAAAAAAAAAACACAGAAACAGACAATGTAAGCTCATACGCAACTGCAAACACCCTTCTGAAATATAAAAAGCTGTTTATTCTACAAGTCATAAACAAGCCGCACTTCCTTGTTTATCAGTAAACTTTCAAGAACACTTTCAAAACTAATGTCACATGACCAACCGAAATTTGCGTGAGCACGTGACATGGTTAAAAATATAAATGTAGTGTTAACGTTCTGTCTCAAACCAAGTTCTAAATGTACTCGCCCCTGGGATCTCAGACAGCTTGACCAACCACCAACTCGGAGACTGGGGGCGGGGTAGCGTGGGCAATAAAACTTAGGGTGGCCAAGCCTCCGCCCCTTAAAAAAATGGGCACTAGGGCAAAAGGTTTCCTAAACCATTATATACGTTCTCCAATTAAGTGTTTGTTTGTGCGTGGGGTTTGGGCGTTTATTGTTCAATGGAGAGGTCCTGTGTAGGGTCATGGTCACGCTGAGCCGGGGGTGCGGGGCTGGCCGGCGGCCTGCCGCGGAGATGGAAGTTCAGCAATTGATTCAAGATGATGCTCACTCTGAGGATTTGATCATTTACACGAATGGTTCTGTGTCGGGAGGAAAGTAATGTGCTTTGGGTTTCTTAGCAGAGGTTGATGGTCGACATTTGGTGCAGGAGAGCCTAACGTATGATGCCACAACATACAGCTTGGGAATGGAGGTGGAGGAGGTCACTGAGGCTTTCCGCTGGCTGGAGAGCATGACACACGCACACATCGTGATTGTGGCTGACTCAGAGGGCATACCAAGGAAGATCAAGACAGGCATGCTTCGAGCAGAGTGGCATGCTTCGCTGCGGAGGACACGGATGAGGATAATTGTCTGTATTTTTTCACCAGGGTATGCCGGTGTGTTGGGAAATGAACAGGCGGACACACTGGCTGGCTCTGCACAGCTTGGTGGAATACTCATGCATGATAAGGCAGACGTGGTTAGTGCCTTGTGGGAGAGCTTGTACAGTTCGGAGGAGCAGATTGATCCCCACCGTGTGGTTAGATTGATGCAGTTGGGAGTGACGAGAGGTTCTGGCAGATGCTCAAGGCTCAGAGGAAAGACAAGACGGACGTTTAAATAGAATGCTACTTGCACCATTAGTATCAGAATTCTTCGCTGACTGAATCAAATCAAATGCTGCTGGTCTGTTTTTCTGCAAATGGTATCCCATGACAGTATACATTCCTTCCTTTCCCGTACTATTGTCCTTCTCTAGGTTTCCATATGTCATCCACGTCTTCTTTTTCCACTTGCTGTCCACCAGAGAGCTGTTTTTGCCAAAGGCATTCTGCAAACATTCCCGTTGCCATTTTCCAACATTCACTGTTGTATAATAGTAGTCCTAGAAGGTTGCTCTTGTATATTCTGAGTTTTGTCTTCAAACTAAATCCCTTTAACTTCCATATATTGTTAAGCATGGCAAATGCTTAATTTGCTTTGTTTATTCTTGACGTTACATCCTTTTCAGAATTTCAATCGGGAATAACTATTCTTCCGAGGTATATAAATTCTTCAACTTCCTCTATCGCTTAATCATTTAAGATAATTAGATTGTCTGTTTAAAAAATATTTCTTTAGTCATCTTTCACTATTTACTATTATTATTTATTTATTATGGTCTTAAGTGTGGGTGATCATAGGTCGCATGTGTTGTAAATCGAGGTGATGGTGCGTTATGAAACTATTTTGCTTCCAACATTTTGCTACCAGTGTTACTGTTAAACTT
The DNA here is from genome assembly GCA_905116865.2 of Candidula unifasciata. Taxonomy (NCBI): domain Eukaryota; kingdom Metazoa; phylum Mollusca; class Gastropoda; order Stylommatophora; family Geomitridae; genus Candidula; species Candidula unifasciata. The sequence goes on from CAJHNH020000102.1 coordinate 569,549, forward strand.
GGTCACTATAAACATTTTGAGAAACAGAAAACAAAAACAAAACATTATGAAATGCTTTAGAAAGACTGCTGTGATTTCCAGACAAGAAAAAAAAAAGCGAAACGTCTTCTTCGCTACCATGACATCGTTGACATCACCCATCAAATACCTGTTGGTCTATACCAGTGATTTTTTAACTGCGCCGCGGCACCACGGGGAGCCGCGACCTCTTTACATGGGTGCGGCGAAATATTCGAAGATACATGAGTTTTTTTTTTCGTTTAGTTTTTTTAATCTCTTACATACCAATAGTCATACTTTTACTTAGGTTAGGGCGCCGTGGAAAAAAGGCGCCGCAAATTTAAAAAAAAAAAAACAAGTTTGGAAAACACTGGTCTATACAATGTAAGTTCTAGACCGGTATGATCAATACGCCTGAAGGCGTGGTAAAAGTCCTTTACTTCTCCTTTTTTTTTTTTTTCAACCTACCATGACATCTATGTCTATATAGTCCACCGAAAGGAGGTTTTAAAGGGTCATAACATATAAGTGAGTCGTCGTGGCGCAGCGGCTAGATGTTCACGTGCGGATCGGAAGGTCGTAGGTTTTCTTCCTGTGGTAACCGGACTTTTTTTTTTAAAAATGACCTTGACTCTCAGGTCGACCTAACCTTAAGTGGGTGCAGGGTGCCGTCCTGGGAAGTAAAGGCGGCCGGCGTGATGCTGATCACATTACCCATATTGTGCCGTTGGCCTATACAAATGTAGGTGTAGCCCTTTACGCCTAAAAGCCAGGAAAAAGGACCTTTACTGTTTTTGTTTAATACTGCTGAACAAAAAGATGTTAAATAGCGACAGACCGATATTGAAGGCTGGTTGTATCTTCCTACCGTTTAATGACAGCAGCGAGCAAAGGATGTATTAAGCAGCCAAAACCCTTTTCATGTGGACAGCATCTTCCTTCTCCCCAAGCAGTAGAATGTGTGTTTGAATGACTATAGAGCCTTTATTTTTTAAGCAAATCTAGATGCGCATCTCTCTCTCTCTCTCTCTCTCTCTCAGAAGAAGAAGGGGAAGAAGGAGGAAGAGGAGAAGAAGAGGAGGAGGAGATATGCAATATGTCTAACAAACTGTCATTAACATTTATGTTTTTCATCTTCTTCTTTTGTAGGTTTTCGCTTCTCCAAAAAATGTTGCATTTACCAAGATGGATGTCAACAACTTGGTAATGGTGATGGCTCCCAGCTGCCTGCGATATGAAAGCGATGACCTTCTAACTATATATGAACATGTCCAAAAAGAGATGGGGTTTATCAGGACATTGATAAGATATTTGGACACAAGTTTTATGGAGGAAATCTTATGATAATGTCTCATAAGTGAAGGTAAAAGAAGAAAATTCACAGCTATTGTTTAGCACTCATAGCAAGGACAGAAAAGAAGTAGAAAATAGAAGACATGGAATACTATATAGACACAAAAGTTATAGGCATAAGGGGATTTGAACCTGCCTCCTCCAGATGATGTCATTGCCTTGCCGGAGACAATATTGTACTTTGTATGTATTAATATGCAATACTCAAAAGTAACGATTGAAACAGTTACTTGTATCACAACTTAAATACCAAATACAATCCCTAATAATTGCCAGGGGATATATTATCTGAACCTGGCAGTCATTCGAATAAAAACCTGTTTACTACAGTCAAGCTCAGACGTGGGCAAGTAAATTGTTAATTATCACTGAAAGGAAATCATGTCGGAGTTAAATCTGGTGTTAAAGTACTAGTCATTCTTTCGGTGCCAAATGATAGCCTGCATAGAATCATCATCACGTGAACGCCCATGTGACCAGCGTACGCGTTCATTTCTCTCCACTAGTCATGGTTCTTGGTATTTTCAGTCAATTTCCCTTCGATGTTTCACCACGCCCTCGTTTCAAGTTGTCAAATATCATCTCTCTTTGTCTGCTGCTGCTTCTTCTACTAGAGAGCATTCCAGCCATCACATACTGTGCATAGAATAGAAGGAATTAAATGGCATGACAGAATCAGCCATCAGAGCTTTTGGGGGAAACTAAACATTCCCGTGAATCAAGAGGTAGGAAAAAGATTATGTCAGTGGAAAACGACACATTCTGAGACTAAATAATAACAGTTTAATATGAATAGCCTTGAACTAGAACCAAGAAAGCCAACGTATAAAGAAATTTTTAAAATCTGTACACACGGAGATGAGAAATGGAGTCAGGGGTCAGCAAGATGATTGCATATGATGAGATGCCTGAGATGTCAGAGGATAGAAAGGCTTGGCACATATTTGAGAATCTTCACTGAGAGATACAGGGAAAGAGCAAGATGCAAGATCAATAACAATAATGAAGTGTACAACTCTTATCTGCCTTCTGCTTTTGCCCTTAAATGTGTGGTTGGCATACTGTATTGTGGTTTACAGCTAGACTGTGATATATGCACCTTTCAAGCCTAAACATTCTATTTCAGCACATCCTTATTGCTCACCTGTTATGACGTGCCACCAGCACATACGATTTTCCCCCTCATAAAAATGATGCACGGCTTTACTGATGAAAGATTGTGTATATCTACACAGAGCTAACTTTACATCCTTAAAAGTTATTATTTATCATTGGCCAAGTCTATCATAATAAAGAAAATTCAATACACAAATGTGATATTATTGTTGTAATAAAACAATATGTACAGATTCTAACCTGGAAAACAATAATTTTTTTTTAATGTAAGAAATATTTTTCCCCACTGATACAAATATAATTAGTGTTTTTGCATCCGGTTTAACAACATGTGAGGATAGGAGCTGTAAAACTACATGGGGATATACAATGTTAAAGTTTTCCATGAAGGCTAACCCAGGCAACAGAAGCCTGAAGAAATCCTATGTGCTCGCCCAAAAATGCAAATATCGCAGCCAAGCTGTAAATGGGCACAATGCAGTTCAATCCTCAGATAAACACAGAAGAATGAATCTGATTTTGTTTATTTTTAACCTTGCTATTATGTAAATCAGTGGTTTTCAAAATTTTTCAGGCGGCTCTTACCTTGCATATATGGCAAGACTCCCATGCTCTCACCACTTTAAAAAAAAAGTAATTAAAAAAAGGAAGACAAAAAGAAATATCCCAAGCAGTATTAACAAAAACTTGGAGAAAAAATATCCATATAAATCAAAGTCTCAAATCATATAGGAAAAACAGTCGTCAATAAATAGTAATTTAGTGTCCAAACATATCAATGTGATGGATGAATCTGTTTTGTCTTGATGAAATCTGCTCTCTGCCCACCGTCTTTATTCCCCTAGTATCTATATGCCCACTGTCTTTATTCCCCTAGCATCTATATGCCCACTGTCTTTATTCCCCTAGCATCTATATGCCCAGTCTTTATTCCCCTAGCATCTATATGCCCAGTCTTTATTCCCCTAGCATCTATACACCCACTACTGTCTTTATTCCCCTAGCATCTATATGCCCAGTCTTTATTCCCCTAGTATCTATGTACCCACTGTCTTTATTCCCCTAGCATCTATACGCCCACTACTGTCTTTATTCCCCTTGCATCTATATGCCCACTGTCTTTATTCCCCTAGCATCTATATGCCCACTGTCTTTATTCCCCTAGCATCTATATGCCCAGTCTTTATTCCCCTAGCATCTATATGCCCAGTCTTTATTCCCCTAGCATCTATATGCCCACTGTCTATATTCCCCTAGCATCTATATGCCCAGTCTTTATTCCCCTAGCATCTATATGCCCAGTCTTTATTCCCCTAGCATCTATATGCCCACTGTCTTTATTCCTCTAGCATCTATATGCCTAGTCTTTATTCCCCTAGCATCTATGTACCCACTGTCTTTATTCCCCTAGCATTTATATGCCCACTACTGTCTTTATTCCCCTTGCATCTATATGCCCACTGTCTTTATTCCCCTAGCATCTATATGCCCACTGTCTTTATTCCCCTAGCATCTATATGCCCACTACAGTCTTTATTCTCCTAGCATCTTTATGCCCAGTCTTTATTCCACTAGCATCTATATGTCTACTGTCTTTATTCCCCTAGCATCTATATGCCCAGTCTTTATTCCCCTAGCATCTATGTGCCCACTGTCTTTATTCCCCTAGCATCTATATGCCCACTGTCTATATTCCCCTAGCATCTATATGCCCAGTCTTTATTCCCCTAGCATCTATATGCCCAGTCTTTATTCCCCTAGCATCTATATGCCCACTGTCTTTATTCCTCTAGCATCTATATGCCCAGTCTTTATTCCCCTAGCATCTATATGCCCACTACAGTCTTTATTCTCCTAGCTTCTATATGCCCAGTCTTTATTCCCCTAGCATCTATATGTCTACTGTCTTTATTCCCCTATCATCTATATGCCCACTGTCTTTATTCCCCTAGCATCTATATGCCGTCTGTATTCCCCTAGCATCTATATGCCCAGTCTTTATTCCCCTATCATCTATATGTCTACTGTCTTTATTCCCCTATCATCTATATGCCGTCTGTATTCCCCTAGCATCTATATGCCCAGTCTTTATTCCCCTATCATCTATATGTCTACTGTCTTTATTCCCCTATCATCTATATGTCTACTGTCTTTATTCCCCTAGCATCTATATGCCGTCTGTATTCCCCTAGCATCTATATGCCCAGTCTTTATTCCCCTATCATCTATATGCCGTCTGTATTCCCCTAGCATCTATATGCCCAGTCTTTATTCCCCTATCATCTATATGTCTACTGTCTTTATTCCCCTATCATCTATATGCCCACTGTCGTTATTCTGCTAGTCTAAACATCCAATGTCTTTATTTCGCTGGTGTCTATTTCCCAGCTTCAACAGTCAAATTTCCACTGGCCTTATTTCCCATTTCCCATTGTCTCCATTCCCTAGGAACTTCCATCCATGCCACATCCATCCATACCACATCCATCCATACCACATCCATCCATACCACATCCATCCATACCACATCCATCCATACCACATCCATCCATACCACATCCATCCATACCACATTGATTTTTAATAAACAAAAACTGTATCCTCTCCACATTGTAGGTTAGCTTTAGTGTACCACTCCTGTATTTGAGAATTTGCATAGTGAGTTCCCAATCTTCTTCACGGTGTGACTCTTGTGCCAGTCCAACAACCAAGAGAACAGTTTTTTTTTATAAACTATCCATCAGGGAAATCTGAGTCTGGTACTGAGTGGTCATGAAATTTTCAAACGTATTGACTAACCTCTAGGTCATGGAGATATTTATTAACTCTTTCAGTCCTGATAATTCCAATCGCTGCACCCTGCTTTTACTTTTTATATTTGATTACAACATACTAAGAAAGTCTGGCTTCTCCATGGATTGTTTCATTGCCTTCTTGGCCTCTTCAAAAGTAAGCCAAACCTGACTGTTTTCATAGTAATTACCTCCTTTACTTCCCTTAGGATCTTCTAACAAACCTTGAGGCACAAAAAGGGTTAACTGGCTCATCAGTAAAGTTCAAGGAATTTCCAAACAATCCCCTGTTAGCCTTTGCTACACACAGTCCACCTTCCTACTCCCAAGGTCCCCAGAACCCACCATGAAGCTTGGGGTCACAATTGGGATCAGACTGTGGGTTCAAAGGGGGAACAGCAGTGGAGTTGTAGACGACCAGTCTATTCAACAACTCCTGGACAAGGTCGGGTCGGGTGTCAGACAGATCAGATGATTCTGTGGGATCCAGCTTGACGTTGAAAAGCCAACAGTTCTTTGTGCTGTCTGTTTTAGCAAACTTGGGGTTTCCCAGGTGTGGAGGAGGATACCAGGTGTCATCTCCTTTAGAAAGAATTTTACCAGAAAAACATTTTAATTCTCTTCATTCAAAAACTATTTGATGACAGACTAACCAGAGGATGATAATGAGAAGAAGGAACAGTGGAGTAACTTCTTCTTCTTTTGTGTTCACCAGCTGTAAACTCTGGCAGAAAGTTCTGGTTGTTCATCCACTTTTAGACTGCAGACCTGTTCCAAAACCTGAGTGCTCCATGTGCATCCGTTTTACATATCTGACTCATGTGTATGCAGACTGCTGGTTCCTTGCCTCTCGGGCAGATGCACTTCAACTTCTAAGGAAGCTTCCAATTAGTGAACTCTTACGACATGCTTTTGGGTAGGCAGTGGGTCTATTCGTGTTTTCCCTATAACAGGGCCCTAAAACCCACACAGGGAAGTGGAGTAACAAGACTATACAGTTTCAATATAAATACTAACTGATTCGCTATTTAATATGGCACACATAAAACTAGACCATAATTTTAACTGAAGTTGTCTTCAGCAGGCTTAAACTTGGTTGATTTTTATTTTATTTTCTTAAATAATGTACGACTGAACAAACCTTGACATTGGTTATCCTAAACCTTAAAAAACAAATTTATATTATGACTTCCGTGATTGTGCTTTTGATTTCTTCACGTTTGCCTGTTGTAAACTCTGGTGGAAAGTCCTAGTTACTGGTCCAAGTCTGAACTTTGGATTTGTTCTCGGAATTGAGATTTACATTCGTTACATTTTCCATATCCTGCTTGTGTGCAGACTGTTGGTTCCTTGTCTCTCAGGCAGATGCACTTTTACTTTGAACGAACTGTTTCTAGGATGACCACAGAGGTGTAGATAAATCTAAACCAGTCTGAACTCTTGTCCTGGTGCACCATCATGTGTGGTACATGGCATCTTGGATTTGTTACCCTTCTATTCTTGGCATAATGTATTTTTTGTAGTATATCTTTTGTTGCATCCCGAATGTGCTAGGAGTTCCTTATATAGAAACACAAACAGTGCTAGAGTTAATTTAATTTCAAATGTGTTTAAATGGCAAACATTTTCCATTTACTGTCACTGGGCACAAGACAATCAATAATTAGTTCAGGTAGTACTCGGGAAGACAAGACTCTAGTTGAGACACAACAAAGACAGAATTTAATGACAGGGAGTCAAAATAAAATACAGACAACATTGTAGGGTAATTTTGAAGATAATACCAAGACAGATAAAGAAGTAAAATTACCTGGGTGACCGGTCACAAGCTTGAAGTCTCCAACACGGATTGCCGCCCTCACTCGTGTATCAAATGTGTCATTGTATAGCATCTTTCCTTTCAGTGGCGTCCAGATGTCTATATTGTGGAGAATTTCCTTCCTACTGCCCAAGCTACCTTTACTGAAAGGATCACATTGAAAAAAAAACTTGTTAAGCAAACAACACACAAGAGTTTCACTGGTAGCACACTTACCTAATACACAAGTGCTTGTGGTTCAACTCTACCTGAGGTGTCTCAGTTTTCTTCTTCACTTATATTGGCTGTAAACTCCTGTGGAAATTTCTTGTTGTTCATCCATTTCTGGACTTCTCGCCTGCACATCCGCTTTACAGATCTGACTTATTTTCATGCAAACTGTTGGTTCCATTCCTCTCAGGCATAGATGCACTCCGCCTTCGAAGTAAAAACCCCTAACTAGTCAACTGCTATGACACGCTATTTAGGAGGGCAGTTGGTGTATTATTTTCCCTGAAAAGGAGTCACAGAACCTACATGAGGATCACTCGTTTGAATCTTTAAAACTAACCTAGACTTTCAGGCTGATGTTGCTGGAAATGTTCCGGGAAGTAAAGGTGGCCAGCATGATAATATCTGCCTCACCTATCAAATACCACTAAGTCTATAAAAATATAAGGCCTACACCATATGCCCAGCGCACAACAGACTAAGGAAATTATTTATTTAAGCTACTTCACACGCCAGCCGTATTAGGAGAAATGAACAATTAGAGCAGGTGACAACTGGAAAGAAAGCTAGGGGAAGACAATGAGAAAAGATGTTCTACAGTATTTCTGTGATGTTACGGAAAAGTGTTGGCTTCTGTGACTTAGGAGTTGCAAACACACTTCGTAATTTTTTTTTTTATCTTTTCAATTCCAGCTGCAGGCAATCTGGCAGCAGACCACTCTGAACTGATTTCAACAATGGTATTGAATGCCGGCGGTTTACAGAACAATGGCAAACTACTAAATATAAAATCGCCTTCTAAAACCCAATTGCTAAGAAATGTTGGATTGGTTCTGCTACATCTTGTAAAGGAGACGTAACTAATTATGGAAGAATGTCATCAAAAGAACTGATACAGGCTGGTTGAGATGACACGATCTCAAGTGAGGAAGGCACTTGATCTTCTTCTTCCTCTTTCATTTGTCTGTGGTGATTGATGTGGTGCACCTGTAAATGCTTGCCTCTGACATCAGCACCTTGTTTTGCTAAGGTGGACTATGATCCTACTTGTGGACCAGTCAGGTTTTAAGGTGCCGAATACGGCCTTTGCTTCCTTCTCTCCCGTTGGTTCAAACAGTACCTCCACAAGAAGGCCAGGAGTCACACTTCTGCTATCAGAGATGGTGAATGCATCATGCTTTAGGGGGATCTGGTGAGAGCTGACAGCTCACCCTCAACCCACATCTATGTCAACAATTTGAAATATGATGATGATATATGAGTTGGATAAATGGCTGTAAACTCAAGCAAAAAATTCTGGTTGTTCTTCCACCTCTTGGCTTTGGTCTTATTCCAGAATTTGAGTTTTGCATGCATGACCATTTTACAGATCTGGCTTTGTATGCAGACTGTTGGTTCCTTACTTTTATGGTGGATGCACTCCGACTTGGAAGGAAATACCTCCAATTAGACACTTTCTACCACATTCTTGTGTGCAGGGCAGTGGGTCTATTCTTTTTACCCCCAAAATGGAGTCGTGGAACCCGCATGGAGAGAATTTTAGGCTGAACCAACCTGCGAGCCCTAGGTTAATTATATAAATCTACCTCAATACAGATTTGAACCCAAGACCTTCTAGTCAACAGCAAAGTATTTAGCCACTGTACTTCTATGGCTCAAAATAATTTGTAGGTTAATAAGAAAACATACCTAATCATTTGCCACTGACTTTGGCCATCCAACTTCAGAGTGCCATTTATCTGGATGCCAACTGCTTCAGCGATTGTTGGGAACCAATCAGAAACATGCATCAGCTCCTCGCTGACCTTGCCCTGCTGTTGAACAAGGGGTCCAGTCACAAACCCAATGCCTCTGACGCCACCCTCCCACAAGGTATGCTTGAGGCCGCGCAAGGGCCAGTTATTTCCTCCTGCATGAACCTGCCCACCATTATCTGTTAAAACACAGGTAAACTTAAGAGACTTTAGTGTCTTTAGGCAGGTCTCACATATTATGTTACATAGTATATTAAATAAGAATTTTTATTCGATAAGAGGCTCGCTTTTAAATTGGTGTTTGAAAACAGGTAGTTCCCGGGGTTCACCCAGCCTCTAGGAAATGGGTACCAGAGTTGACACTGTGGGATAAATGGAGGAACGTTACTGTAGCTACAGAGTTACGTGCGGACGGCGACACTGCGGACAATTATTATCAGCTGTCCGTACTGGTGGCTGAGCAGTTATGGTTTATAACCGTGTGCAAGACGCTGGTTCACATCTCCCGACTTTACCGTTACCCTTTTTTTTACAATAATTACTGCATTTATTTAAAAGAAGTTAAACAGTTAAAGGTAGGTAATTGTACACCACTAGGATATCACACAAGCAATAAACACTCGGTGACACAAAGTGCCACCATGCGGATGAGGATAACCAGTGGAGAGGTCCCAGAAACCCCTTTCAGCCATAAGGTCATATCTAAGGCTAGGCCATATCTATGCCCCGGCTATATTCAGGGCCCCCGGCAGAAGCCAGGGTGGGGCAACATGGGGACGACTTGTATTAACAGTAAAAGTTAGTTGCATATCTTCTTCTTCTTAGTGTAAACTCTAGTGGAAAGTTCAGGTTGTTTGTCCATTTCTGGACTTTAATACTGTTCTAGAGTATGGCTTACTTGAATGCAGTCTGTTGGTTCCTTATCTCTCAGGTAGATAAACTCTGACTTTGTAGGAGGTTCTAGTAACGAACTCAGGCCCATAAACAGAGTGACTTCCCTTCCAATTGATACCTCGTTGCTGTGCAGGGTATCTCCTATCTTGCAGGGGTGTCACATATTCCTTATTGTGAAGGCTTTAAAACCTTTCTTTTTTCTCACCTTCTCATCACTAATTTGTATGATTATTTCCATGTTTTGCTACCTGCGTGATGGTTCAGGACTATGGAAATGGCGATACTTTTCTACTCTTACTTTCCTTGTAAGTGCTTTCTTTGTCTCAGGGGGAAGCCACCACAAACGAATGTAGAAAAATATCCTAAATTCAATAGTCAAGAATTGTCATGCCTGCGGTACTTCCCCGCAGTACTTCTTTCTTGTACACAGGTGCCGCAGGTGCCTGAAATAGATTCATGACAACACAACTGAAATGTGCGCCCCCAATGCTGAGAGACATAGGTCCCATTTCAACGTGCGATCAAGTAAAAAACTAGTGCAGCATAATATATATTACAATCCACAAGCCAAATGTGGGGGAAAACAGTCGGAGATTAATTCCAACGATGTGGAACGTAACGATAATAGTCAACTTCAATGTATCCAAATGGGAATTAAATGACATGGTATCACATTGTTGTATTAACGAATGCTTTGATTCAAAATGAGAAAAATGTGCGAATAACCTGATAAATGGTGAAGACTCACCCAAATACTTCAAGCACTCGCTAGCGCACGCACACTCTAGAGAAATTCAAATGACATCTTCAAACAACTACCTACAGGTCAACAGTATGACCTTGAGAGTCTAAATGGTTACTGCGGCCTCTTCATCTGCAGTTTGATACTAGATAACAGGGCAATGTCCCTCCTTCTTGATTCAGCCAGCTTTCCTGCTGAGTGATTCAATATTTTTAAATATTCCTGCTTCCTGCAGAGCGCAATAATGTACCAGCTCTCGGCTGAGATTTCTACGTGGAATCCTGGGGTAGAACTTCCGCAAGGATCCACTAAGACCCGACCACACGTCTGTCTCCTACAAACTTTTTACTGCGAATCCTCTAGATTCCAAATTCCCTAACAACATTACGTAATGTTTTGACCTCCTTTTTGCTCAGTCAGTATTGGTGTGTTTTAGTGCCTATCCGCACGCGACAACCACCTCCCACAATCATTATATACGCTGATCGAACACCAAAGCAAACAATACTGGGCCCGACAACGTTACTATAACCCGTGGCTGTGGGTTTGTTCATTTGGGGGGGGGGGATAGTCATGACTACCAAAGTCACATGGCATAGAGTGTGGAAGATCATCTTTGTCAGAAAATACTAAAAGAACCTGAGACAGAAGGATGTGGATAGATATGATTACCAACACTCCACAGCATCAACTATAAAAACAAAAGGTAGCTAGACAAATGTCAAACCTCCTTAGTGGCCTCTATGACATACATGCTAGGATTCAGTGTTGCTATTCTCTTTCTGTTGTGGCATAAAAAAAAAAACCTTGCCCTTCAATAAATATACGTACCAGTTGTGAAGATGAAAACAGTGTTATTCCAGAGCCCAGAACTCTTCAATGCTTCGGTTACATTTCTGACACCTTCATCCATGGCACTAACCATGCCTAAGAACGTCAAGAATGTGTTTTAGAAAATACAAAGATTCTTATTACTAATAATCTATGCATTTTTATTCATGTGTGCCTACACGGAATAGGCAGAATTAAATAACATGATAAAATCATTAATGCAGAGCTTTGGAAGAGAACTAAACAGGTTCCAATGAATCAGAAGGCGAGGTAAAAGATTCTGTTGTTGGATAGGACACACTGAGAAAATCTTAGAACAATATAACTAGAATGTGTTCTCACTGAAACCCACAGAGCCAAAGGAATAAAGGCAGACCAAAATACTCATGGAAATGGGAACAGAGTGAAGTTAAAAGATAGGGAAAACATGGGGTGAGCTGCATGTGTCAGCAAAGGTTAGGATGATGATATGAGTTGATGAAGGCCTGTGCTCTATTAGGGGGAAAATGGCAGAAGAAGAAACAGAAGAAGAAGAAGGAGGAGGAGGATAAGGACAAAAAATAAGATATTGCTGCTGGACGTGAAGTGGTAAACAAACTATTCAAAGTCCACAGACGGACATTTAGTAAACAAGCAAAAACAAATTCAGGATTAAAAGATGTAATGTTACAGAAAAAATGTCACATTCTTTGAACCCTCAACTCTTTCAAATCATTTTGACTTATCTTTTTGGTTGTCTAAGGAATTCTAAGGAATCTATTTTGAAATCAAATTGCCAAGGTCTCAAGAAATTATTTTGACTTTTTTATTAACTGTCCAGGATTCACGGCCATATGTTAAACTTGCTCTACATGGCATGCAATAATTCTTTTTGTAACTACCTGTGACATGGCTATTTTGCATAAAATGTTTTTTTTTTTTTTATAAAAGGCAGTTTTAGCCTGTCCTACTCTGTTCTCTATCTCTGTGATATATCTTACCTCGGATGTTATCCATGTGCCTAGATATTTAAATGTCTGTGTCCTAAAATAAAACCTTTGATTTATATTATATATTTACGCACTATTCTTTTCTTTGACATTACAATTACTTCTGTCTTCTCAATATCCAAGCTGATGAATAAATTTACCTGCATAAATTCTCCTATTCTTGTTTTTTATAAAAGCGTACGGCTTAGTGTACTCAGCTGGAACCTCCATGGGTGCGTGTACTGCTTGGTAGGCTAGATACAAGAAAAATGGCTGCAGAACAATAATAAGACAACTGAAAAAAACAACTGATAGTACTAATTGTGTGTATTTGGTGTGTAAACAATTGACAATATAAATGTGTAAGCATATTCAGTACATAAAAACAGTTTGAGATACTGTTGTTAGAGTGTGAAGACTTGAGCCTTCATATATACTTGACTACTGCAAGATAAGATACAATTTTCTTTTATTGGTGCCTTTTCTCACCAGGCAGGCTTCAGACAATTCTGAAAAATGTGTAAGGTCATCATGAACTGATCTGAGTTAAGAACTAACTCAACAGCATTTGGGAAATTCCCATAAGTGCTCCACCCTTATCTTCAGCAGCCAGCACAGAGTTCCAGTTCCAATGGTGGCAATATATCAGTTTGATTATTTTTCCTTCTTGCCTTTCTTCTGAATGTACAGCAGTGGTCTCCAACCTATAACAACCTATACAGGGCATATAGGGCTAGAACTATATTTTTACAGACTAATTGGCATAAGATGAGTGATGTGGTCAGCATCAGGCCAGCCACCTTGACTTCCCAGGACTGCACCCGGTACCCACTCAAGGCTGAGTCAATTAATGTTTTCTTAATCTATAACTAAATGCAGCTGTTACCATATACATTAGATTTTTGTAAAGTAGACGTACAAACTGCTCATGAACAAAAACGTCCTTAGCGTTTCATTTTTTAAATATTTGTAAAGATATTTTATTCATAATTAACTTGAGCACCAAAATTTTTTAGTATGATGAATTATTACAATTACAAAAGAACTCATTTTCATAATTGCTTGATGCCTCCCTTTGAACCTCCTCAAGCCCATCCCCTATTGCCTGAGTGATGCACCCTGTCCCCCTCCAAGCTTTGTCCACATCTACAATGACATGCCTCAGTTAAACACCCAGGATGCAGAACCAGCCCATCTGTCTGTTTGTTTGTATCCTAACACACTGGCATACCCTGGAGAGAATATCCAAAGGACACTAACTTACCCTGTTCCTTCCTAATATGTAATCGATGCAGTGTGTTTCTCCTACTATTTTCATGTGTTTTATTTCTTAGTCACTTAGAATTTTAAATAAAGTAAAGGTCCCTATTCATGCCATCAGGCATACAGGGCTAGATACATTTTTTAGACTAACTGGCACATGGTGGGTGATGCAGGCAGCATTATGCCGACTGCCTTTACTTCCCAGAACTGGACATGGTACCCACTCAAGGCTGGATGGACAAGGTCATTAAAAAAAAAAAGTCTGGCTCCATCAGGACCCAAACCTATTACCTTGCCATCCACAAGCGAGCATCTAGACGCTACACCATGACAGCTCTCTTCTAACTGAAGGACTGATAACTCTACTCAAGCACATCATGTGATTATCCTCAATTATGCCTTGATCAGTCACCATTTTTTTCTACATTCACCCTTAAAAGCGTGGTTGGCACACTGTGTGGTTTACAGCTAGGCTCTGATATTTGTACATTTTGGTGCAACACATCTGATTTAAGAAAAACCCTAAATAGTTATCTTTTACTATATGCTCGTACATTACAAATAAGCTGTGGGGGATCGACTGTGACCTTAGATGCACAATCCTATTTGTGACGCATACGGGACTGATGTTGAATGCAGAAAAAGTGTATCTCCCCACTTCCCCCCCCCCCTCCCCCCATATATACCCTTTCCAAATGTACTCGGGACACACATGAGGAAGTATGTTACCAAGTCTAGCACCAACAACAAAAGCATGGTGGTACCCATAAACTTATATTGGTATAGAGTATTAAACAGTTAATGACAACTTCAACTCTTTCCACCCCAAAAAGTCATAGTTAATGTCCCTGTGAATAAATTATGAAATCAACAAAATAATGGGCATACTATATCTACAGGGCCCAAATGTATTGTTGAGTGTTTTAGCATGCCCATAGTAAACATTAAATGTACAAGCAGAATAATATGCTGTCACACATGGTGCGTTGTTTGGGACTGAAAGAGTCGAAGAATGATAAGCTCTGCAAACTAACATACACAAAAAAAAACTTAGATTTACTGCGGACCTACTTTTCCAGCATTCTTGGCCCTATCGATTACATCAATAGCCTTTTTTGTATAGAGATGGGTTGAGTATGTTCCATTCATGTTAGTAACAGGTTCACTCATGTCTCTCAGGTCATAGCCACACCATGTCTTTTTGTCTGCATATTTGTCTGATAGGATATCTTCATGAGTGTAACTCTGAGGAATCCTGATGCCAGTTGGAGTTGATCTATTGCGAAAGCTGTCACAGTTGTAGTAAGTATAGTAGTCTTCGCCTCCTTCCCAATATCCTGAAACAGAAAACTATTCACATTTAGAATTGCAATATCAACTGTAGTAGTAGACCAAGCATTGATAAAGAACAAAGTAATCTGCTTGTTAAAGAGTTGAGAACTGACCGCAGCATTCAGGAAAATCCCATAAGTGCTGGGTCATCATCTTTAGCAGCCAGTGCATATTTCAGATTCTGATGATATCAGTATGACTGTGTGTCCATCTTGCTTTTCCTCATTTAAAGAATGTGTTAAAGGAGATTGTAGTTGAGATTTTTCATCAAAAATGACATTATTTGTTAGTGAATGACATGAAGAGTAGGACTGGAGAAAAATACCTCATGTCTTCTATACAATTCATACTTTATTTTGATAATCTTGTACCAGTCACTAATATTTTCACAGCTGCTGGTTATTTGACTACTTCTGTACCAGGTGCTTGTTACTTTGTCTATTTGCGTACCAGGCAATTTTTACTTTGACTACTTGTTTAATAGTCACTTGTTACTTTGAACACTTGTGTACCAGCTGTTGGTTACTTTGACCACTTGTGTACCAGCTGCTAGTTACTATGACCACTTGTGTACCAGCTGCTAGTTACTATGACCACTTGTGTACCAGCTGATAGTTACTTTGACCACTTGTGTACCACCTGCTAGTTACTATGACCACTTGTGTACCAGCTGATAGTTACTTTGACCACTTGTGTACCACCTGCTAGTTACTATGACCACTTGTGTACCAGCTGATAGTTACTTTGACCACTTGTGTACCAGCTGCTAGTTACTATGACCACTTGTGTACCAGCTGATAGTTACTTTGACCACTTGTGTACCAGCTGATAGTTACTTTGACCACTTGTGTACCAGCTGATAGTTACTTTGACCACTTGTGTACCAGCTACTGGTTCCTTTGACCACTTGTGTACCAGCTGCTGGTTACTTTGTCTATTTGTGTACCAGCCACTTCTTACTTTGACTACTTAGGTATTAGCCACTTATCTTCTTATTCTTTCTTTCTTTGCGTTCACCAGCTGTAAACTCTGGGGGAAAGTTCTGGTTGTTCGTCCACTTCTGGACTGCACTCCTGTTTCAGAACCCAAGCATTGCGTGTGCATCCATTTGACAGATCTGAAGCATTTGTGTGCAGACTGTTGGTTCCTTGCCTCTCAGGCAGATGCACTCTGACTTGGAAGGAAGCTCCCATTTAGTCCACTCTTATGACATGCTTTTAGGTAGGCAGTGGGTCTATTCTTGTTTTCCCTATAATAGGGCCCCCCGAACCCACACGGGGATCAGCCACTTATTACTTTGATTACATGCGTACCTGCTTCTTGTTTCTTTGACTACTTGTGTACCAACCTATGGTATATTTGTTAAATTATGTTACATAGGTTGTGAACATAATATTTAACTAACATAAAAAACCTGCAAACGTCTCTCCTTACCATAAAAAGAATCAAATCCTCTATATAAAGGAGTGTATTCTTTCTTGTATAATCCGAGATGCCACTTGCCAATGGCATGTGTTGAATAGCCCACAGATTTCAACAAGTCAGCAATGGTTGGAAATTGTAATGGAAGACCATATGGTTGAGAAGGCCAGATAATATCATGTTGTAATCCTGTGTGGATCTGGATGTTGAGAAAAATACAATTAAATACACAGTGCCAGCTGTAAAGACAATAATTTTGAAAAATGAAGAGAATATAATGTGGCATTTGTTCAACAAGCTAAATGTAAATCAGGGATATATTTAATAGTGGAAACAACAATGTATGAAGTTGTGAGAAAGCAATTTTGGGGAGGAAAACAAGGATAGCCCCACAGCCTCCCCCAAAAGCATGTTGTAGGATTAAGCTAACATTCTTTTGGGGCATCCTTTGAAGTGGGAGTATATCTGCCTGAGAGGCAAGGAACCAAGAGTCTGCATACAAATAAGCCAGATGTATAAAACAGATATGCATGGAACATTCAGGTTCTGGACTGGAGGTAGATGAACACCCAGAACTTTCTGCCCAAGCTTACAGCTGGTCAACATGAGGAAGAAGATCTTTGCAGACTTAAGAAATCATTCTTTATGCAGATATCCCTCATCTATTTAGCCTTGCTCTTATTTTCACCCTTACCCTTCTCAATCTCATCCTATTTATTTCCTTCATCTGCCCCACTCTTGTATCTCCATCTCACTATTGCTCTTAACAACCTCTCTTGTAAACCTCCATCTCACCCATGTCCTATTCCTGCTTTCTGCAATTCCCCATTTAACCCATATGCTCCTCCTTCTTACTCTTGTAAACCTCCATTCCACCCAATGACATTTTTCCTCCCTTATCCTTAA
The DNA here is from genome assembly GCA_905116865.2 of Candidula unifasciata. Taxonomy (NCBI): domain Eukaryota; kingdom Metazoa; phylum Mollusca; class Gastropoda; order Stylommatophora; family Geomitridae; genus Candidula; species Candidula unifasciata. The sequence continues at coordinate 586,951 of CAJHNH020000102.1, forward strand.
TGGTAGGCGGGCCAAACAATTTTTAGAGGCCTCAGAGATGTGGTTTTACAGAAGAATGCTTAGAATACCCTGGACAGTCAAAAAGAGCAATCAAGAGGTTTTGAAAGAGGCAGGAGCCCGAAGACAACTTATCACAGACATCAGAAGGAGACGGTCATCATTTTTCGGCCATTTTATGAGAAGAGGGAAAATATAACATTTTGTGACCACTGGAAAGATCTGTCGAAGGAGGGATAGAGGAAGACAAGAGAAGATTCTTCACAGTGTTGTTGCATGGCAAACAGGTGTCGGCACACGAACTGATACATGCTGCAGGAGATCGTGGATTATGGAGAGACATGATCACCCATGCCAGTCGGCAAGGCACTGATAATGTTGATGATGATATCCACATCACTCTGGTAACCCTTGATCCCACCCCATTTCTCCTACCTTCTCCATCTCTCTGGTAACCCTCCATATCAACCCATTCTTCCTTCTCCACCTCAATCATGTAACCCTCCATCCCAGCCCATTCTTCCTTCTCCATCTCACTCTGGTAACCCTCCATCTTACTCTTCCCCTCCGCTTCCTTCACCTCATTCTTATAACTCTTCAATTTCACTCTCACACTCCCCTGCTCACTTGTATCCTTCTCATGCCTTCTTCTCCACTTCACTTTTCTCCCCCTCAACCTGACACTATATAAGTAAAAGATACAAGCTGTTCTCACCTGGTATCTTCCAGTCATCAGCTGACTTCTGGTAGGTGAGCAGATTGGCTGGACATAGTAGTTTTCCAGCTTAACACCTTCTGCCGCAAGTTTATCCAGAGTTGGTGTCGCAAACTCTGCCCCGTGATAACCAATATCTCGATACCCATAGTCATCCGCTACAACAAGAACAATATTTGGCTGCTGTTCTTTGGCACATGTAACAGTTTTTAAGCAGTTCAAAATCAAGAACAAAAATATCCACCCCACTATTTGCTTCATGGCTTTAAATGTTTGATGACCTCAGAGTCTAGTCTGAAATGGAATAAATGCTTGTTGGAATTAGTTAATTTGACTTCATCTGTAATGGCATGTCAAGTAATTCAATCTGAAGACAGCTATGAAGAAACCATTGCACCATTAATGTAATATTAGTTCTTCCAAGAGACTTATTCTAAGGATACGAATGTAGTTGTTTTCACTTGAGTTTCACATACATTATCTTCACAGACAACACAAATTAAACAATAAAGGGTATACTTCTTTCCCCTTTCTTCTACTTCTTATGTAAATAAATTATACAACTTACTTGTATTTCATAAGTATTGCTTTTGCTAACATGATCCTTTATATAGAAACATTTACACTGTAGTATTTTCTCTAATACCTTCTTCCACAATACTTTCCATTTTTTATTTTATGTTTATGTGTGTGTGTGTGTGTGTGTATATATATATATATATATATATATATATATATATATATATATATATATAGCGAGACAGATATATAGTATTTTTCTTGTACTCTAGTCAATCATATTCAATGGTATTCAAATAACAGTTACTAACTAATAATATCTTCTCCTTTGCCATTAAAAGTGCGGCTGCTGTGTTATTATGTATGCTGCGGTTTACATATAGACTTATGCGCCTTTCGGCCCAAAACATCTAATTACAACACTAATAAAAATATTAATAAAGATATGTATGAAATCGTTAGTACTACTATATAGTAGTAAATGATAATTACATTTATAATAACATTAACTACTGCAAATGTATTACTATAATTAAATCGACCATTAGTCCCATTTCAGTTTTTTTTCAAGACGGAAACAATTAAATCTGAAACAAAGGAACTGATTTTAAAAAGACAGAAAAAAACAGAAACAAACAATGCAAGCTCATACGTAAACTGCAAAGACCCTTCTGAAATATAAAAGCTTTTTATTCTACAAGCCACATACAAGCCGCACTTCCTTGTTTATCACTGAACTTTTATGAACACTATCACTGTCACATGACCAATCGACCTTCTCGTGAACACGTGACTTAGTTAAAAATATAATTATAGTGTTAACTGTTACCTTTTGCATCAAACCAAGTTGTAGATGTACTCGCCTCTAGAAACTGGGTGCTCAAGCAACTGGGCCAACCACCAATTCGGAGACGGAAAAATAAAGGGAGGGGGGTGGGGCAAAGTGGGCAATGCAACCATTATACACGTTTTCTTAGTTCTCTTATTAAGTGTGTGTTTATGCTTGTGTTCGTGCGTTTGTGTAGGCATGTGCACGGAAGGCATCTTTCCGTATTCCCGACGATGTTATATTGTGGTGTGATATTGTTCTATGGGGGGAGGGGGAGGGGGGAGGGGATTTGGGACCACAGCTCATGACAGTGGCGAGTGACTACCCAAAGATTTTCAGGATCCTCGCCGGTGCAACGAGTTCGTGTACTGCGCTGAGATTCTTCAGACTCAGGCTTAGAAGAAAGAAGGAGCACTTATGGGTTACAACCGTGTGCCATGCATGATGTTGATCTGCTGAATAAACATAAACATTAAAAAAATATATAATCCAGTAGACACGCATGGCATCTCTAAGGTTGCCAAAACAAAACAAGGGGGGGGGGGGATACTGCAGGTGTCAGATTTATGCGGCCTTTTACACGGATGTAAAGGCACTGATAGATCCACATTCACACCCAGAAGACACCTTCATCTACACAGATGGGTCCGTGAAGCGCGGATCAAGGTAAAATGATAAAAGAGTACAGTGGCACTTACCAGACAACCACATCAAGCATGGCCAGGGAGATAACCGCTGCTTTAAGAGCATTAATATGGCAACAGAGCAAACATCCATTCGTGTAGTAATTGTATTTGACAAAATGAACATGCTTCATAAAATAGCAACAGGCAGTATTCAATGGAGCCCAAATGATTAAATCTAGACTTTAGAAGACTTGACCTCTGCCCTATGTGCCGCACTCGACAAAAGAGGAAAGACTAACTAAGAAGACTGCATGAAAATGAAGATTATGAATGAAGAGCATCCTACATACCTTGGGGTCACACTTACCGACAGCTCAGCATCAGGAACCATATTGAAAACATAAATAACAAAGCATTGAGGTGGTTACAGTTATTGAAGAGGCTTGCCGGTACAGCTTGGGGATCAGACTTTGAAAATGAGGGGCTTGTATCTTGGATTTGTCCGCTCTGTGATTGAGTATAACATTCACTGCTTACAACCTGCTCTAAAACAAACCTAGTGTGTCTTGACAGAGTACAAAATAATGCCCACAGATTAATCAGCGGATCAATGTAGTCTAGTCCATACAAATGTGGAACCCCTCGGGTTGCAGAGAGAAAAAGCCACGTGTTAGTTGCGTTAGAATGAATAGCAACCATCCCAATAGACATCTTTTAGAAAACGGAGTGACTTGTGGGAGAACGTGTACAGTTCGGAGGAGCAGATGATTCACCACAGTTTGGTGGGATTAATACAGCGGGGAGTGACGAGATTTTCTGGCAGATGCTCGAGGCTCAGAGGAAAGGCAAGACGAACGTTTAATCAGAATGCTACTGGCACCATTAGTTTTGGAACTCTTCGCTGATGGGAATTCCCCGATTGCTATGATGTCGGTTCTTAAATCAAATTTTAAAAAAATTTAAAAAATAAATACTGTGAATACAAACAAATAATAAAGCATACATAGATTTTACACTCTGTACATGAAATACAGGACAGATAACACCTCCCCTAAAAGACGCCAGGGCATTCAGAATGTTACAAGAAACCTACCATTGAAAAATGAAAAAAACTCGGACGGCTTCAACCTGCCTCTGGGGCTTGGTTTTATTTGCGTCCTGGTGTCTTTGCGGTTTTTTATTTTCTTATTTCGGTGCGACGATGTCTCACGTCTTGTAGGTTTTTCCTTGCTGTTTTGCAACACTGGCTTGGGTTGGGAAAGGACGGTTTACTGGTCCTGAGAAGGACTAAGTAAGGTTTGCCGGGCACGGCCTGTGTGGGGGTGGGTGGGAGTAGATCTGGCTGTGGGGCAGTCATGCCTGGCTGGTTTTTGCGAGTGGGCTTTCCGGTCCGGTGAGCTGGGTTTGGTATGTGTCATGGCGGTTTGGTCAGTACTGGTTGGCTGGTGGCTTTGTGATACATCGGTCGGTTCGTCTGCTAGGTTTGCGTGGGTTCGAGCTGGTGGCAATCTCGTCTATTTAGGCGTTTCTGGTGGATCTTGTCCTGCTTTCGACTAACAGAGTTGTGCATGGGCTGCATTGAGTTCGTCGCGCATTACCAGGAAGCTCTGACGTCTGTGGTCCGACTGGCAATCGGTCCTCCTTTGCCATTGTTTCCCGGCAGTTCTGTATTTTGTATTCGCCCTGGACAAACGCGATCCAGTGTGGGTGCATCACTTTGTTGTATCTTTGAAGCATTGCAGTGATGCTGGCCTCGCTGACCTCTATGTCCTCTGCAACTTCAGCCTTCTTTTCATCTTGTTCTCCTTGATTCTTCGGTTCACTTTCCTGGTTTTTGGCCGCTTGAATTTGATTTCTTCCTCGCCTCCTCTCGAGCTTCAATCACTATATTTGTGGCCGCTAGGTCTTTTTCCACTTGTTCATTTGCTTTGCTGACTTTGGATAGCTTCGCTTCTAGTGCTGCGAGTGCTTTCTTCGTATTTGCCGCTTCGGACTGACTGGTCTCGGCGCTTTCTTCTTTTTGTTTCTTGAGATCGGCCAGGACTGCAAGGAGGTCGCACTTGAATATCCCCATGTCTGCTAGCTCGATCTCCTGTCGTTTCTGGGTTTCGAGGGATTCTCTACTACCACATGCTTGCTTAAAAGCTGCAGAAGTCCGGATGAAATTGGTAGACGAAGAAACGAGTCCGACCCAATCACCCTTATGAACTCATTGCTAAAGACCATTGATTGTTACTCCGAAGAACGGATAATTGTTTATACTGGTGGATCTGCATTCAAAGATGCCATTAAAGCAGGTTACGGAATCTACATAGGTTATCCCGGTGGATCAGTTTAAGTGATTTTTTACGCATTCGAGGAATTCTGCTCAAATTATGAAACAGAAATACAAGTTCCGACAATTAAGTAATGAGACTGATTTTATTATGGCCAAAACAAAAACGCCATCTATGAAGGAAAGCATGTAATCTAATGAGGCAACATTCATCTGTGATCTGACAACTTTTCATCGCCGCTCGATAAACAGACAACAAACATTTTGTTGACAGCCAGATGTGCATTGTTGCGTAATCAGCAAGGACCAAAAAGCTAACGTTAAATAATTTTTAAAACTCAGAAAAAAGCGCCATTGAAACAGTTCAATTGATGCAAAAAGTTTATGGGGTTAATTGTTTATCTCGTTGGTATTCACGATTGAAAAGTGGTGTGGAAATTTCTGTTCGTAATGATACACTCATTGCAAAAGTCAGAGAATGGATACAAGAAAATCTTTGTTTTACTGTGAGGATGATGGCAGAATCTGGTGATAATAGACTTTTCACAACATTTTAGTGCAAGATTTTTGCAAGAAACAAAGTAGCTTGCCGGTTTGTACCACATTCGTTTTCTGATGACCAAAAATATCAGCGGGTTGAGTACCCATGTCATCATCAAAACCAAAAACAAGTAATTTCTCAGCCTTCCACCCTACTCCCCAGATTTGTCTCCCTGTGATTATTTCTATTCCCAATTGAAAGGACGCTTCTTTGACGATATCGATGACATCCAAATGGCCGGAACATCGACTTTAGGGACCATAACAACAGAAGAACTACAGAGGTCGTTCCAGTGTTTATTAGATCGTGCCACTTGCTGTATCAATGCACAGGGGGCTTACTTTTAATTAGATACAGGTTATTTCTTCAACTGTTGATTATTTTAAAAGATTACTTAATTGTCAGACTTTGTAATGACACTGAAAAAGCAGTATATCACCTAAAGACTGTAATGGATGTTTATCCTTTGAAGGCCCAAAATATTGTCATTTGCACCGACTCGATGTCAGGAAACATACTCAGGAGGGTAGTGAATGTTACAGAACTGACAGCCAAGATAATTCTGGATGCTCATTACCTCATACAACATCAGAATTGTGTTGCACTGGATTCCAGGTCACTCAGGCAATGACAGGCTGGCAAACAATGGAGCAACACAAGAACAACCACCCACAGTGACAACCCTACAGACAGCAAAAATACTTATGAGACTGGTTAAACAGATAAGCCATAAAAGCTACTGGAAAAGATGTTTATAAACATGTGACTGGCCCTGATCCTAACGACATCATTAACCATCTAACAAGGAGGGACCAGGCCACCACCTTCAGACTCAAAACACAGCCACAACACTCCCTAGAGTGCTGGCTAAACACCCCTACAAAACTGTTAAATTTGTGCCGAAAACTCAGCGAGGCTAGAAGAATGCTACTCCCTCCATGACCAGACAAGTGGAACACATTGTATTGAGGGAAAAAAACAGGAACATATGAAACATACACTACATTGGGCCAAAGCTCATGCGCTGCAGGATTGATAACAGTCAGAGAGGATAGGAAAACCATTGGATTAATCAAGAAGTTTGTCCCATTCTGCTACTTTTTAGTTTACCATACTATCCTCAGATTTATTTTAAAAAAAAGTCCTAGTCTGTGTGGCATACTAACAAACCAGATACCCTAATCAAAGAAGTTATATTTAGGGCAACTGTAACGTCTGCAACAGTCAGATTTAACATGCAATGCTGTGTGAGTAAAGATTGCGCCGGCAATAGATACGTTATCACAATCGACGCCTCAGCCCTCTGATGCAGCAGCCACTCTAAGGTACCTCCAATGATTGTTTCCATGAGGAGGTTGTTATACTTTACCACCGAAGACGGCACAGACGTGCTCTTGTCACGCAGGCGTGTTAGCGTCAGAGATTCTGCGTAATCCGCCAACCTAGTCCGTTGACGATATCAGCTTAAACCATACTTCTTCCCATTTTCATTGCTTGCCAGACAATGAATAGTATCCTAGATCGTGAATACTAACATGAACATGGCAAATACCAAGGCTCACTTAAGATGAGTGACTACATTCGTCTCGCTTTTTCCTTGAGTGTCGGCCAGATCGCATGGTTACTCCTCACAGCACTATTCTTCCCAGACCGTAATGATCTATTTGTTCCTCCAGATTACTCACTCTTAAACAGGTCCCTCACAACATTTAACTTGTCATGCAGCAATTACCCATCAAGTGATGCAGAACTAGCCAGTCTTTCCTTTTGCTCGTTTCCAACACACCAGCATAGCCTAGAAAAAATATCCAAAGGATGCCAACTATCCAAGACCTCTGAAGCGATGCTTGCCACTCTGCATGCCCGTCTCACCTTTTTCAACATGCTCTGTGAGTCACAATTATGACAGGTGCGTACAGCTGATTCTTAATCCAGCGGATATCTTGGTCGTCTCTTACTTGATTCTGAGGATGTGTATAACCTGAGTTTAGTTTTAGTGCTGCAGATGCTTGATCTCCAGACACGATTTATGGTGAGTACCGGCACCTTTTCAGACACCTACTAAGTAGCAATACATTTTTTCTATTAAAAAAAAAACAATGGTTACAAAAACTGCAAAACGACAATGTGAATAACAAGTCCAGGTTGCATTATATTACTTCCAAAATGTTTCTGCAACCAATGTCATGTCTATTGTTTCAACTCAGTGCGTTACTTATAAAGATTCTTTCTGTCAGTCGAGGCAGTGCACCTAACCATTATTGTGGAAACATGCCTGATCTTTTCAATTAATTACCTACCCTTCATGATTTGTTTGATTCTGTTCCCAGAAAAATAACTTGGTTCACGGCAACCTATACCCATATTATTCATGCCCAGCGCGAACCTCTTGTGGTCGATAAACTCGTGACAAATCACTTTTATCAACAACAAATTGTATTTCCGGTGGCAACTATCACAAGTAGGGACAGATAATCCATTCTTATTCTTTATATACCTTCAGATGCCTACATTTCAGTGCAATATTGGCTTCATCCGGTAACCAGAAACCATCTTCTGCTTCTCAGTGAGGTTTTTCCATTTGAGAATTGTCCAGCTGGCAGCGTTTCTATACTTAATCAAAAATAAATACCCCACTCAGGTATTACTATGGGTTTGTTCATTAGTTTAGGGGATTTGATACCTTTTATTTGAATCAGCATTTATTATTCCAAATCACTGGACTAATTTTTTCCCCATCTCCGGGCAGCAGCGTCATATACCAGGCTGGAAATTTTTTGGGCAATATGTAATGTGGCTGTTGATATATTTTTTAAGCACTATCTATATTTTTGTCGAATATGTAAAGAAGACAAGAATACGTTCTGAAACTATCAGGCCTTATCCGAAATTATTTTTCAAATATGTAGCTATTGAAAACTATGTCCTCTAAATATACATAAAATTAAAAAACCCAGTACATTTATAAATTTTATTTATTGTGCATTATCAGCGCTTTAAAATTAACGATAAGATTTCTGGTATCTGGCACGAGCTCCAGGGCCACCAAACTTCTTGGGCTCGCAACGACGAGGATCTGCAACCAGCAGAGATCTGTCATACTGAATCAGGACATCTCTGATCTCTTTCTTGGAGGCTTCGTCCACATCTGCAAGACATAAAACAACAATCATCAAAACACACCTTGTCTAGACAGCCAACAACATGGTCATCAACACTACAAACCATGTTCCATTCCAGATACTATGTACCATAGCAGGTTCAGTGCGAAGATAATGGCTTGAATCATTACAGAAGTCCACTGTTCGTGGAGTCACCCTTATTTTTGTTCCGGGACACGCAGGCGTCAATGGAGCTGACAGGTTGGCTGGATCCGCTATCACTACCGACGGTCAGCCTATGGATCATGCTGATATTATCAATGCCCTCAGAGAAATGGGAAGAATAGAGGACTTTGGTGGCAGTGAATCCACATCACTCGCCAGAATGGCAGACTTGGGAATTAAGATCGGCACAGCAAAAAACGAGACGCACACCAGCTACGCCAGAAGACTTGTTAATCAACATAGAACTGGTACTATTAGCCATCGGACGTTGGGGTTCATACTGAGGGGAGGATCTGAGCACCTATGGACATGTCCGGAGTGCAATGAGGATAACCCAACTAACTAACTAACTGTACCATAGCTCTAAATATCTTAGCTGTTGATTCAAAATCCATTCTTCTTTCGTTCGCCTGAAATACGTTGTCTATATCAGCAATTCTGTCTCTTGTATAAATTTCACTGTAGTTGTTAGTTTACTCAGTGGTCCATAGAGTTTACGTTCCACTGTTGTTCTTTCTGACCAAAAAGTTTGCCTTAATGTGTTGAATTCGGTGCAGTCCTGGGGTACATACTCCATCTCTGGGCTTTAGTCTTGTCCCAGAACCTCAGTGTTGCATGCATAACCACGGTTCACATCTTGCTTATATGTATGCAGACTGTCAGATCCTTGCCTCCCAGGCAGATGTACTCAAACTTCAAAGGAAGCTCCCAAATTTGTCAACACCTATGACATGCTTGTGCGGAGGCAGTATGTCTATTATTTCTTCAACATTATACAAAATGTATGTGAAATAATTCAAATAGGTTTATATGAAAACAGAACCTAAGAATTTATAATTCACTTACATTTTTGATAATAGGACACGATAGCCTTGGAAATAGCTTGTCTGATTGCTGAAATAAACAATAAAATTATATTATTCTAACAATCAATCAATCAGTAATTCAGGGTAATCAAGCTTTTCTTAACAACTGCTTAGATGGAAGGATAACATCAGAGAAACTCTACAACAGCACGATGTGCCTATGGTCGAGGCAGCCAGAAGAGCTAGAAACAGAACCTTATATCTCCCTCGACACCCACAGCGGTAAAAGAGGAAGTGAAGAAGAGAAGACTGCTTAGTGCATCTCAGACTACCGTTTATACCAGACTTTAGATATTTGCAGTTTAACCGATATAGTCAACTACCTAGCATTTAGTGACAATGCTAAGCTTTCCAGGAAAAGGTAAAAAGGTCAAGTCGGGAGATGTGAACCAGTGTCATTGTGCACGGTGATAAACCATAAGTACGGACAGCTGATAAGAAACTGTCCGCTTGTGTCGCCATTCGCACATTAACTCCGTAGCTACAGCGACGTTCCTTCATTCACCCCAGTGTCAACTCTGGTACCCATTTCCTAGAGGCTGGGTGAACCTCGGGAACCGCCCGGTTTCGAACACCGACCGTGGCTGCAGCGCGTCACAGCTAGATTTTAAAGCAACCACCTATCGACTGCGCTAATGCGGCTTCCCCTGAAGCTTTAAAGAAAGCCTTATAGAATATGGTGAGACATTACCCGGGTGCGAAAAGGTCCTTGAATAGGGATAGACCCTGCTGTAGCTGTATGCTCGCCTAATGTCTTAGGTTAGATTATGCGTGGCAAAATGTTCTAACCTTGACTTACATATTTCAAAGATAAAGTAAATATAAATCACTGAGTCTAGCAAAAAGCTCACCATAGATCTGTGCTACGTGACCGCCTCCTTTGACACGCACACGGATATCAACTCCAGCAAATCTCTCTTTACCCAGCAACAATACTGGCTCTTGAAGCTGGAAAAAAATTTATAATTAGAGTATAAAGTTTGAAATCTATATATATATATAAAAATCAATGTTTGTGTGTGTGTTTGGTCTCTATAGACTCGGAAACTACTGAACCGATTTAGCTGAAATTTTCAGGATATGTTTGTTGCGATACCGGATTTTGAACCGTCGTGGTTTAAAATTCAAACTGTCACTGTTAGAGATAGGTGACCACAATTTATGCCAAAATATACGCAACTAATATTTATAACTTTAGTGATTTCTAATTATAGCCACGTTAGTAATTGCGCATGATCTGTATTTACCATTCGCCGGCGAGTTACGTGCAGCCAACGCCTTCTCTAATACTAATACATAGAGTAGGTCGTGGTACAGCAAACAAGACTATCTCTATATTTGCCACAATAACTATATTAAACACGATTTCTATTTTCTGTTTTTTTTTCAAACAACCTTCGATGGGGGGGGGGGGGGGGGGTGCAATCAAGGACTATCTCGACGTCGGCGCAGACATTGACTGCGTCATTAACTTCATTAGACAGGTGCGATTTCCATTGTCTTTTTTTTCTAAAAACCTTTGATGAGGGAGAGGGTACTAGGTGGATTTAGTTGTGGGGGGGTGGGGGGGGTGATGAAAGACTATCTCAAATTACGCCACAGCAACGCGTGGCCGGGTACAGCTAGTATTGGTATAAATGTTACCTGGTGTCACTAGAGAGGAGCAATTTGTTAATGTGGCATGATTGAAACACTTACAAAAACATATCGTAATGGTGCCCCTTTACTCAAACATATAATCTTTATGTTGCTGTTGACACATAAGGCATTCATGAGTGATCTCCCTTGCTTCAAATGGTATCCTATGTCAGATTACATTCCTTCATTTCCCATTTTTTTGTCCTTCTCCAGGTTTCCTTAGGTCATCCATGTCTCTTTTTCCCATCTGCTGTACACCGGAGAGCTGTTTTTGCCAGAGTGTTTAAAGGCATTCCTGCTGTCATTTTCCAACATTCACCATTGTATACTAGTATTCCTAGAATATTGTTGCTTGATTTACTCTGTTTATTCTTGATGTTACATCCTTTTCATAATCTCCATCTGGAGTAACTCTACTTCCCAGGCATTCAAGTTCTTCAACTTCCTCTATTGCTTAATCAATAATGATAACTGAATTTTCTGTTTTTAAAATATTTCTGATTACTTTAGTTTTACTGGTGTTTATTTTCAGTCCTATCTTAAGGACTGTTGTTGAAAGTCTTTTCCTGATCGTTCACATGACAGCTTCATATCAGGCTGATGTCATCTGCATAGTCCAAATCCTCTAAAACAGAGGGGAGTGACCACCTGATGCCCCTTTCTACCTCGTGCAACTTCCTTCCTCAGCCAGTCAATGGCCAAAGTGAGTTTAAAACAATGTCAATGATGGCAACAAAATTCTCAGATTAAAACATGATATCACTTTTTATCTAATTCCTTTTCTATTGCAATTCTTTCAGTCTGGTCAGGGCTGCAGAATCATTCATGTGATTCTTGTAAATGTCAAACAGAGCATTCAGTACATCAGCCTACTTGTCCACCTCCCATATTTTAAGCCTTACCTACAGGGGGATGCTGCAATTTACCCAGATGGATCTGTAATTTACCCTGTGAGAAGCTCTTAGCTGGGGTTAAAATTGTGAAGCAACATTTTGGTGCTGTTGCTTTGACTAAAAGTAGTCTGATTATAGAGGTCATGCCGGTGACCAAAGCGATAACATGCCTGAAGACAATCCATTCCCCACGCTCAAAGTCGGTCAAAACTGACAAATATCAGTTTTAGATTTACGCCAGGACATTAGGCATGCAAGGAAATAAGCAAGCCGATTGGCTTGCAGGTAAAGCTACTGTGGAGGGCGGACGAGCCATGGAACAGGCAGATATTCTGAATGCCCTATGAGAAATAAGACGTTTGTGAGGAACAGGTGATGACTGAACTGCAAGAACGACATGTTAAAAGGGGTTTAGCCAGACAAAAGCATAAGAAACCAACACAGAAGTGGTGACGTTAGCCGCTACACGCTGCAAGATTTACTAAGGAGTGGATGTGAGCACTTATGGACTCATGGTTTAATGTGCAATAAGGACAATCTGTTGACTGATGAATTAACTATTTGCCTTAACTATAAGCTTATTAATAACTGTACATGTGTAGATTATCAAATTTGCAGTCCTATACCAGTAGAGGGACCTTGAAGCTATGCATCAGATGACAGCAGACAGGTGAATGCCTAATGACTATGATCACAAAACATAGTCCTACACCTTGTACAGATTCTTCTTCTTGTTGCCTTCTATCCCTAATGGGGTATATGCACTCAGGCAACTCATGCACAGTTCTATCCTTCACTATTGCATGCAGCTCTATTGATGTCCTATCTGTCTTTTCAACTTTGACTCTCTAGCTCCCTTCTCAATGTGATTTTAGGTCTTCCTTTAATTTCATGCTTCTGTGGGTTCCAGTGCAAAGTCATTCTAGTTATACTGTTCTCTGATTTTCTCAGTTTTTTTTTTAAAAACCAGTGTTGTTTATTTACCTCTCGGCCCCTTCTCCACCAAAGCTCTATATTGGTGATACTAAACTTTATGCTAACACTGACTAGAAAATGGTTGTCCCTCAGTGACCGAGACACAGCTAATAACACAGACATACAAACAGTACCGCCATACCTTAACACGGAGAATTTCGGGCTCCATCTGGTCTAGTGGACGACCATTGACCTTGATAAGTCCTTTTCCACGTTTGCAGTGGGCTACTGCAGTGGCGGTTTTCTAAGGAAAATAGTTTACATGTATAATTACCCAACAATGTCAAAATTACACAAACCAGACAGAACATGGCAATAAAAGGAGATATGTTAGGCAGCACTGCCAATTATAGGAACCAAAGTGGCTAAATGTTCACTTGTTGAACCAGTCACAGGTTCAACTTAGTATCAAAGTAGAATTTCTTCAGCTTCCCTATGTTTACCAGCTGTTTAACAAATATGGCTTATTTACATGCAAATGTTGGTCCCTAGGCTCTCAGACATATGAACTCTGACTTCAAAGAAGCACCCTTTCTTAATCAGTCGCTTTTTTTCCTCCCCAAAAAAAGAAGTCACACAAAAAAGACAGAATGCAGTTTTGTCCACCACAATACCACCAAATACATGATGCGCAAGTGGCATAGAATGAGCCCTTTAAACTTGTTAACAGTAAACGGATGATTTGAGATTAAGGTGGTATGTATGTTCTTAGAGCTAGTTGAAAAAGTAATGACGGAATGATCTAGCAGCTAGATTCACAATTCTAGGCATTCTGGTTGAAGAAGACTAGTGTGGCAAGGATGAAACTGCAATACCAAGTGTTTAAGCATATTTGTTAATCTAACACTGCTCATACAGAGTCACTGTATGATATTGGCTTACCACTGGGGATAAAAGAGCACTAAACTGAAAGGATCATAATTTGAGATAAAGTATCAGTATGACTTTTTGTGTTTTTCCTTCTTTAGCATTATATGATCTCTCCGCTTCCACGTAGCTATCATCAGCATAGCTTAATTGTCACAGAGAAACATACTGATAAATACTTTTTTGTTTACTGGTATGCAGTTAGATTTAAATAATTTACTAAGTACAGATATTAAAAAGCGATTTTCTCATCTCAGGGAAAGCTAACATAACCTGGTGAACAAATGTTAGATGATGAAGCTGGATGTGTCAGCGGAAAAGTGCAAAATTTCACAGCTATGCTGTATGTAAACAGGCACAATGCAATTATGTCACTTGCGCTAATGATAAAGGAAATAATATCCCAAACGGTGTGGGCTCTCAGAGGGCAGCTAGTCCCCTGCAAGAGACTTGCACAAAGCATGCAAACTCCATAGATGTTGAAATATTCTCAGGTACTCCATACTGCAATAACTTAATAACATCCATTTAATTCAATTACAATATCTTGAATAGATTGAAATAAGTACTATCAAATTAAATACCTTGCGCCCAAATACTTGAACAGCTTGCAATGGACCTTTTTCTGGCATCTGTAAACAAAGTAAGCAACGTCATTTATTTATCTTTGAAAAAAAAGATAAAGCAAATTTCCTTACTTGCATTAAAAAAAATAACAAAACAAAAAACATCTCTTTATTTCTGCCGAATATTCCATGTACGAACCCACACATACATATTATTATCTTCATAACTGATATCAAGTAGATTTTTGAATCTTCAGAATATACCGGTCCTAAATTAATATAGTTTAAAAAGTCCTATTCAGGACCTCAACAGGTTATAAGTTAAAAATATGGAATAGGAACACGACAAATTATGCTTCACGTTATATAATTTTATGGGAACCGAGCTCCCGAATCTTTGGTAGTAAAGTTGCATTTTGCCTGTCACGCTGGTGACCAGTGTTCACTTCCCGCAGCGTGTTGATTATTTTTAGCCCTTAAAGAGCGGTTAGCAAGTTATATTGTAGTTTACAGCTAGACTGTGACATCTGGGCCTTTCGTCCCAACACATCCGATTTAAGCACTGTGCTCATAAGTCACATTTCACAACATGCATAGGTGCAGTGGACCCATTCTTTTGACCCCTCAAATATTATGTGGCCCTGGAACCCACAAGGGGAGTTAAGTAATGTGATCAATAGATCGAAAACTATACCTCCCTACAGCGCTCAGCTTAACATCTAAACATTGCTATCCTGAGAGCAATAACAGCAGAAAACATGATGATGGCCTTTACTACATAACCCCCAGAGGCTCTCACATGGATGTTTTTTACAGCGAATAATAATTTGGAAGCGGTATTTGAAAGAGTACCTAAAAGAGTATCAGTAATGATTCAGTTAATAAGTCCAACTGATGTATCTTTATTTTATTTATTTTCTGAATAAAACAAGTTCAGAATCTATCCACACAACAGCTACATGTCACAAATAGATGTCACAGCACTCTGACACCAGCTCAGTCCTCAGATGCAGCGGCCACTCCAAAGTACCTCTAGTGAATGTAAATGTAAGTTGATTACAGTGCCGACTGTCTTGACCTCAAAGACAGATCAGACTTACTTCACTAAGTGCAAGCTTTACCCTTACCCCAAGGCCATGCAATAGTGTTAGCATCAAGGATTCAACATTATCATTATCAACAATCTTGTGCGTCATTATCATCATGTATGTCCTTGGCTGAAAAACGTCGCCCTCATTACCGCTTGCCTGAAAGAAACTTTGTCTATTGCCAGATCCAGATCTACCGCCTTGTGTGCTTTCGTATTCACATATTATATTCAAGCAGACAGTCTGAGTCACTAACTATATGATCATCCTGTGCTAATCTTTTTGTTTGTCAGCCTGCCCCTCCTTCTTGATACCATGACTTCTATTATTATGTATTATGTTCTCCAATCCACCATGGTGATTGGTATGACCAAAATATTTCTGCTTCTAGGACCTCGTCCGTCATAATACAGTGTTTATACACTACTACAGTGTTGCCAAGTTGGTGACAGACATGCTTCTCGTGGCAACAATAATGTTATAGACTAATAATCAGGCCCCGACAGATAAAAAATGCAGATGGAGACTATGTAGTTTCATTACTGCTTGAAATGTCTCCATAAATAAGCCACATTTCTACATAAAATAAACATACGTTCGTTCTGTCTTTCGTCTCTGAACTGAACTCTTTCACTAGGCAATGCTTTGGCTCTTAACCGTTAAGGGTTAAGTTAACGAACACATGACAAGTCATTAAATAAACAATATTATGTAATCGTTACACGCGACATAACCTAAACAACTATAAAAACACACACCATTTGTGCTACCTAATTAATTTTAAATTTACACGGACTAAAAGTACTATTTTATCCGCTATAAACACAAGTTTTGGACAAGAAAACGACAGCGACACTCACGTTGGCTAACTAATCCTGGTAGAAAGGAAGAGGAAATGTGGGCTGGCTTAGCTCCACATGGTCCCTGGCCTGTTAAAAAACATTCGCTTAGTATGGTAAACAGAACAATTCAATAATATTTTAGAAATTATCCTTTTTTTTTTTTTTTTGATTTGATTCAAGAACCGACATCACAGCACCCGGGGCATTCCCATAAGCGCTCCGTCTCCATCTTCAGCAGCCAGCGAAGAGTTCCGATACTAATGGTGCCAGTAGCTTTCTGATTAAATGTCCGTCTTGCCTTTCCTCTGAACCTTGAGCTTCTGCCAGAACCTCTCGTCACCCCCAACTGCACCAATCTCACCAAACTGTGGTGATCCATCTGCTCCTCCGCATTGTACACGCTCTCCCACAAGGCACTAACCACGTCTGCCCTATCATGTAGCAGTATTCCATCCAGTTGTGCAGAGCCAGCCAGTCTGTCCGCCTGTTCATTTCCCAACACACCGGCGTTATCCGGTGAAAAAATCCAGACAATACTCCTCACTCGTGTCCTCCGTAGCGAAGCATGCCACTCTGCACGAAGCATGCCTGTTCTGATCTTCTTCAGCATGCTTTCTGAATCAGTTACAATTACAATGTGTGTGTGGTGTTCTCTAGCCAGCGGAAAGCTGCAGTGACCGCCTCCAACTCCATTCTTAAGCTGGATGTTTTTTCTTTTAAAAACAGTTACGCTATATATTTATATCAAGCAGTAAAAGCGGCAACATACTACTACTACTACTACTACTACTACTACTACTACTACTACTACTACTACTACTACTACTACTACTACTACTACTACTGCTGCTTCTACTACTACTACTACTAACAGTATTAGTAGCAGCAGCAGTTAGTAGTAGTAGTAGTAGTAGTAGTAGTAGTAGTAGTAGTAGTAGTAGTAGTAGTAGTAGTAGTAGTAGTAGTAGTATTAGTAGTAGTAGTAGTCGTCGTTGTATTAAAATAGTAAGGTTGCAGTAATTTAAGACAATCAAAGACATCCTGGTGAACGTATCTGTTATATTTCATACATAAAGGAGAGGGGGGAGGGGGTGTAAACTTTGACCTTATTGGCCCACAAGGTAAATCAGTCTAAGGCTAACGACTATCGACTCTGTCCAGATGCGTGGAACCACCTAGACATCTTGTCACCTTTAGATGTTTCTATTGGAACCTCAAGGTGCTAATGCCTTGTTTAATCGCGCAATAATAATCATAGTTATTATTTTTATGTGCTACAACACCATGCAGCTAATTCATTGAAAAATAGAAGATAAAATGGTTTAGTCACCTAGTAAAAATGCAGCCAGAACTACGAGCGCAAGCGCTACACATGAAAATATGAGTTGAGTTGACTTAAGAATTGATATCAAAGCACTCAGAGCATTCCCATGCGTGCTCCGTCCCCACCTTCAGCAACCACAAACAGCGCAGAGTTCAAATACTGATGGTACCGGTCACAATCTGGTTATGTGTCCGTCTTGCCTTTCCCCTGAGTGAAGTGAGCCGGCCAGACCCTCCTGTTACACCCAGGTGCCTAATTCTCAGGTCATAATACACATTAAAATATATGATGTGAAAGCAAGAGGCCGCCCAAGGAGAGAATGGATTGATGACATTAAAGAGCGTCTATCTCCGTGTGGGTTCCGGGGCCCCATTTTGGTAAAAGCAGGATTAGATCCACTGCCTGCCCAAACAAGCATGTCGTAGGAGTCTACTTGTGGACTTCCTTCGAAGTCTGAGTGCATCTCTCCGAGCGGCAAGGAACAACCAGCTGCACACAAATAAGTCAGTAAACCGTATGTGCTCGCAAAACTCAAGCCCTGGCACACAGATGAAGTCCAGAGGGACGAACAACCAGGGCTTTCCGCCGGAGCTTACAGAGGGTGAACAAAGAAGACGAAGAAAGAGCTTCTGCGTAGGCTATGCCTGTAAGCATTGCTGCCCATTAGGCAATGGATCTAAAACGTTCCTCCCCACGCCGCTTAACGGCATGGAAACTGATGACGATGATGTTGTTGTTATCGATAATGATGATGGTGAGGATGATGGCAGAAACAATATAATTAATATAGTTGCAAAAATATGGGATGTATAAGGAAATACTTTTCTTTGTTCCTCTTTGTCTGATTGCGGACTTTGTCCCTTTTTGTCACCTGGACCACCTTTCTCAGATATCCAATTTCTGAGGCCTGAAGCTGGCTTCTGTGAACAGTTGTCATTGCCCATGACTCACACTCATAGGTCAGGGCTGACACGCGTAGGCCATGTATATCAATTATCTCTCAAAGTATTTTAATTTAACTTTTAATGTAACATTACTATTATCATCATCATCAGCCTCCTCCTCCACCATCCTTCTTCTTCTTCTTCTTCTTCTTCTTCTTCTTCTTCTTCTTCTTCTTCTTCTTCTTCTTCTTCTTCTTCTTCTTCTTCTTCTTCTTCTTCTTCTTCTTCTTCTTCTTCTTCTTCTCCGCGCCCTCTTTTACCGCTTCAAGTGTTGTATGAGAAATAAAGTCCTGCTTTCCTGGCTGCTTCGACCATAGACACATCGTAGTGCTGAATAGTTTCTCTAATGTTATCTTTCCATCGTGTTCTTTTACGTCCTTCACCAGTTTTGGTCTTGTATTATACAGCATCAGAAGTCATTCTCTCCAAGTGGGCAAACCATATGAATTGCTGTCTTTGTTTGTAATATAGTATAATTGGTGTGTCTTCGACTCTATCTTGTATGACCTCATTCCTGATACAATCTCTTCTGGTCACTCCTACAGTCTTTCTCACACACCTTATTTACAGAGTTACTAATTTTCGTTTATGTTTTGTCGTGAATGACCACTTCTGGAAGTGACAGCATAGGGTGGGAATGATTATACTTTGTATGACATGTTTCCTTGTGCTGATTGGGATCGCTTTATGCTGTAAGAGGGGGCTAGCTGTATCAATAATGTGCCTGCTTCACTGCGTCGGACGTTGCATCTTTCTACCAATTTACCATTTTCAGTTAATGTTGTTCCAAGATATTTAAACTCAGATGCCTGTTCCAAATATTTATACTCTTATGCTATATTTGAATTCTGCTTCTTTCTTCGTTTTGACATTACTTATGTTTTTTCTTTGTTGATTTTCATATTATTTGATTTACATTCCTCATTCATGGGTATGAGATGATGTTGTTAATTCGAGGCTGAAAACAACTCATGTAGGGGCTTTCCTATGTTGCGGGGGTGTCAAGCTTAGTAAGCGCCAAGATGCACAAGGTATTTTACGCGTTGTTGTTATAGGCTGCATGTATTCTTGGGACGTAGGCTGCACTCCCCAGGGGGATATAGGCTGATGCTCTGGCGTAGTTTTTTTTTTGTTGGGAGGGGGGGGGGGAGGGGGTTGGATAAGTTCTACGTGTTTTGCGACCGTTAAAAGCACTCAAATAGTTGAATCTAGACCACACGATATCGCTGGTCGGTGACAACACCGCGTAACAGTCGTTTGGTTTTGTTTGTACAACGAATCAAAATCTTGGGTTGATTTTTAACTCCTAATTTCCGAGGTTTATTTTACGTGCCCAACAATGCACACGGACGTCCGATCTTACTATACAGAGACCACGAGAAATTACTAGAATTCCAGGTGAAAAAACCAAGCTTTTACCGAGGCTTGAACCTGAGACCCCCAGCACTCCAGGCGGACACCATGACAACTCTGTCCCCGGTGACAACACCACGTAAAATTCGTTGTATTGCTGGACGCTCACTAAGTGTGAAAAATAGGATATGCCCTACGACACGACCAGGGATGAATGGCAAGGGAAGTCACTCTCTTTCTGAGCCCAAGTTCGTGAGTTGTACCCATTGCTGTATCAGCAATCAATGCCTGGTAATCAACAAACATATATATATATGCTATATATGGAAGGGGTGGGGGGGGGGGGGGGACTTCAATGAGGTCTTCACTCACTCCATATCGAGCCATTACTTTCCATAACTTTTGTGTATCGACCCTGTCTAAAGCTTTCTCCTGGTCTGCAATTAAGTTCTGATCATATTTGATGTTTTTTTCTATAAACTGTTTAAGTGTGAAGACTGCATCTGTGCAGCTTCTATTTCTTCTGAAACCTATCTGTTCTTCCGTCAACTGGGATTCTATCACTGGACGCAGCCTCGTTTCTTTTATCTTAGCTCACATTTTCCCAACATGACTTAACAGACAGACGCCTCGACATTGATTGCCTTCTCGCATGCTTCCCTTGTTTTTCTGCAATGCCGCATTAAATATTCTTTGGAGCCATCTAATGTTGCCATATAAAATTTAACATTTTAACTATAATACTATGGATCTTTGTAAGAACATTGAGTGCAGGCAGAGAGGAAAATGGGGTTGGGGAGTTGGTTAGGGGGATCTGAGCCCTCAGGTTGTAGCTCCTATGTAAACAAATTTATAAGGCCCTCAACACCCCCCCCCCCCCAATTCTTCCCCCCCCCCCCCTTTAAAAAGTTGGGGGGGGGGGCGCATGAGACCTGAACATCCAGGTTCCTGTGTCTTTGATGCAGACTGTTGGTTCTTCGTCGATGAGACATGCGCTCTGACTTCATAGGAGATATTGCATCCATTATTATTTATTAACCACCTGTTTCATTGTTCTCCCTCACAAATACTCACACTTGCATGTCACCAACGCGCAACCTCACCTGACTGACTGGTCATGTGACTTCACGTACAAGATGGAGTCGCTAACGATCAGCAGAACTGTCCCAGTTCTGACAAATATATTTGTTTTTATTCTATTATCGGGTTCTTCAGTTGCAGCAAAACAGTCCAATATTGTGTTTATCCTCACAGATGATCAAGATGTAGCTCTCTTTGGCCAGGTTTGTGGCTACGATATTTTTATTTTAATAGTAAAGTAAATATTATAATACAATTCTCTGCATTTGACATTTGATTTCTCCCATTTTCCATTCATTCATATGGAGTTTGACAGTAGTTTTGGACAAACGCTGAAAACAGCGACCCCCAAGGGACGCAGTCTGTTCTTTGATTACGGTGACCATAAGGCACACAATCTAATGTCTGTTTACGTTCACATAATAGTCTTTTTCTTCTTCTTCTTCCAGCATTCCGAGCCCTTGAGGTTAATTGTTACAGAAATCACCCGACTCCATTCATATCTCTCGTTGGTAGTACTATAATATTTAATATTGCTTCAGGTTGAATTTGGTTTAGGGTTAGAGTGTTAGAGTTAGGTTTAACCCTAACGCTAACCCAAGTCCTAACCTGGGGCTAACCCTACCCATACCCTAACCCTAATCTCAGCATCTGAAACAGTATTTGGCTCTCCTTGCAGATCCGGACGAGGGTTGGACGCGGGCTGGACGACTTAGTTCAGTTTAGTGGGAGTTCTCTCCATTGGCCGCACTCGAAACAAGTAGCGGAAAAGTCCACGAAACAAATGACATACTTACCTATCATCATACGGTTGCGTGTAAGGTTGCGTACGGTTGCGTTTAGGGTTGCGTAGTCATCATACGGTTGCGTGTAGGGTTGCGTAGTCGTTATACGGTTGCCAGAAGGGTTGCGTTGTCATCATACTGTTGCCTGTAGGGCTGCGTAGGGTTTGGGTTAGGGGTTTTTGTTAGGGGTAACGTTAGGGTTGGGGTAGGGTTAGGGTTAGGTGTAGGGTTATGGGTTAGGGGAAGGGTTAGGGGGTAGGGTTAGGGTTAGATGTGAAAATTTTCACGTAGGAGGGTGAAATAGTGGCTGACAATCTGATGCTTGTGGGAGTGGCGCCACTGAAATTCTGTCAAATATGACGCCAATAGCGGGCGGCTTGTGCCCAATCGGTGGCGAATTGTCCATGTCAGTAGCATCCACCGTCCGTCGACTATTTGAGTGTGTATGTGACTGTGCGCGATTATAGGGAACTACCGCGTCAAAATTGTCACATCTAACGCTAAACCTACCCCTAACCCTAACCCTTACGGCAACCCTAACGCTACCCCTAATCCTAACCCTAACCCCTAACCCTAATCCTACCCCTACCCTTAACCACGCAAATTTATCGGTCATTAAAGCATACAGATCGGCAAAAAAAAAAAAACAAAAAAAAAAACCCCAGATATCCCCGCAGTGTCAAAAAAAAAACAACTCAGATCTGGGGGACACACCCAAGCATTGGCAGCCCTGATGTCGACCTCACTGTCTTGTTTGATTCGTGACTTTTTCCGCTACTTGTTTTGAGTGCGGCCAAGGGAGAGAACTCCCACTAAACTGAACTAAGTCGTCCAGCCCGCGTCCAACCCTCGTCCAGATCTGCAATGAGAGCCCAGTATTTAGTATTAAAGAATATTAGGCTATCTTCCAAATAATGATCCCAAATTATCGAGGCTGAAAATATACACTAACAGGGTCTCAGTCACATGTAAATTGCTCACTTCCGGCGGCCACCGCCGAGAGTATCTCCCACGCCTCTACGCGCGGCATGAATTTGGGCTAAACTAGATGGCTGGGACTCGTGGGCAGCAGCTACTGCATCTCCTGCAGCTTCCTTCATTTTATTTGCTTGTGAGTCCCAGCCATCTAGTTTAGCCCCAGTACACGACTAGCGGCATGGGGGATGCTCTCGGCGTTGGCGGCAGTCCACAATTTACATGTGACTGAGGCCCTGTTAGGGTATATTTTCGGCCTCAATAATTTGGGACCTTTTTTAGAAAGATAGCAGAATATTATTATGCACCAATAGTCAGTGGCAGCCAACGTGCACTGGATCACAAACTATTCCTCCACACGACGCTTAACGGCAGAAATCTCTTATGATGATTATGTGAACTTTCACAAACAATAGATTACTTTCCATAACATCCATACATAAAGCATTAGTAACTTTCAATAGATTGTATCCTTCAGGGTCACCATTTTCAGTTTTGCTAGTTTTTGGATTATTTAGGCTCCATTATAAACAGCAGTGGAAAGGAAACTGTTCAACATAAATCAACAAAAGGATAGCCATAGCAGTGCAATGATTAAAAGTGTATGGTAAAGCACCAGCAAGGAAATAAAAGTCAAAAACTTTGATTTTGGGCATCTTCCCTGGAACAACATACAGATGGACTACCTTGCGGTCATTAAGGAAGAAGATAAGAATGTTTGCAGTGAAATACTTTAGAAAGAGTCCCGGATTACCATGGAGCACGAAGAACAGAAATACTAACATCCTAAAAGACCTAAACCTCAAGGAAGATTATTTAATAAAATTATTTTTTGTCCAGAAAACTTAAATGTTTTGGCCCTCTCTATCGCTATGGAGTATTGGAAAGAATACTAGCCCATGACAAGTGGGAAGCTCCACATATGGACGTGCACTCAGGTGATTATGAGGAGACACTCGGCACCTCATCTCGGGAGCCAGCAGGCTCTGTGCTGGTTTTACGGATCATCATGCACGACTCCTATCACACATCCTCATCATGCTCTATGGATAATGGCCTAAATTGAGCTGGCCTGGGATCTTAGGAGTTGCTGCCCCCCCCCCCCCCCCCCCCCCTCCCCAGAGATGCAGTGCCCAGAGATCCTCTGACACTCGTCAACACTCCCCCCCCCCCCCCCCCCATGTGAATGAATGATAAAGTCCATGGTGGCTTTTCTAGGGATAGCACCTGTGGATCAGGGGATGGTGAAGTCATCTCACCGATGGGGCTAAAAATTTCCCTTGAAACTAACTAGGATGGCCAGTCCTGGATAACTGATGCCTGAATTATCGCAGCTGTGCTATAAACAGGCACATTACATTTATTTAACACGGATGAATGTAAAAGAAGAAGAAAAAAAAGAAGAAATATTTCATATTTAACTTCAATTTACGCCAGTTAATGTTATATACAGTTTGCTCTGTTAATTTATTACGTCTTATTTTGCTATATATTGATACATACTGTCTTCTTATTCTATAGTATCCAATGCCGAAGGCTAAACAGCTTATTGCAGATCAAGGGATGACATTCATGAACATGGTAAATGAATACTGTACATTTTGTCATGTGTGTGCTTTATGTGTTTTTTAGCAGTCAGCATTTCTTTTTTTTTCTCCTTCTTCTCCTCTATCTCCTCATCCTGTTTGTTTACTGGACTGAGATTATCACAGAGAGATATCAGATTACTTGTTTTTTCATTTCTAAGTATCATCATTGAGGTACTTTACTCCAGTTACCAAATGTGGTAACTGCTAATTTTGTTTATGTTTACTTAATAAGTTGAATTTCCCTGTGTGGTTTTTAGGGTCATCACGCAAACGTTTTTTTTTTGGGGTGGGGAGGGGGTGGTGGTGGATAAATTCATTGCCTTTTAAGCGTCTCGTAAAAGGTGACTAACTATATCTTTACTAAATTGGCTGTTTTGAGCCAAAAGATATCACAGCCTGGTTGTGAACCACAAAACAGCTTTCTGATCTCCTGAAGGAGTATTTGAAATGCTTTAATAATTCTGTATTTCTCTGCTGATTCTACTTATGTGTAGGGTGACATCTCTAATCAATCCATTATGTTTATTTGTCCACTCAGTTTGTGACCAGTCCTTTGTGCTGTCCTAGCCGTTCAAGCATTCTGACTGGCCAGTACCTCCACAACCATCTCGTCACTAACAACAGTGTTACTGGCAATTGTAGTAGTGTGACTTGGCAGAAAACATCAGAGTTGAATACATTTCCAACTTATTTGCAAGCCAATGGATACAGCACATTCTTTGCTGGCAAATACTTGAATGAGGTATTTATCTTCACTTTTTTGTTACCAGAAATTGTAGCACAATAGGAAATCACAATAAACATTGTTTATCTGTCTTCAGTACATCTTAGTTAGTTAATCAAAAGATTATCCTCATTGCACTTTGAACAAGTCTGTAATGTTGTGAATTCCTGTGGAAATCCCAGAGAGTTCCTGATGGGAAGGACAAGGTCGGAGAACCAGTGATACAAGAGAAAAACGAGATAAGTGGGTCTCGTGTATCCCATGGTGAGCGAAATAAGGGATACAAGAAAAGCATGGGACTGGAACGGAAGACGTGAACCGAGAGACGAGAGTAAGACAGTTGAAGTTCGGACCTGGTTGCGAGAGGAGGCATGAATGGACGCATGAGGAGAATGAAGAAATTGTGAATACTTGTTATGTTTCGAGAGGAGATATGAATGTTTCCCACATGTCTTAATGCCGAGGACAAGGTTTCGTTAAAGGATGGATGGACGATTTGAAAGACGCTGATGGATCGAAATAGTGTGGAGAAGTTTGACCAGGCTGACAGAATCAGCCAAGCAGAAGGAACACGAGGCCGGGAGAATGTGTGCCTACGATATGTTGTGATTCAGCGAATAAAAGCACGTAACTCAATATTTGTCTCTGCTGTGTCGTAACAACTTAACTGTTTGTCAGAAAGCAATGTGGCGTAACAAAACACCCCTAGCAGAGCACATTGCAAAGTCCATAAGCTGTTTTACAAGGTGCTTATTTGTATGCAGACTGTTGGTTCCTTGCCTATCAGGGAGATGCACTTCCACTTTGAAGGAAGCCCCCAATTAGTCGACTCTTACTACATGCTTGTTGGGGTGGTAATGCTTCTGTTCTGGTTTCCCCCACAATGGGGCCACAGATCCCACATGGGGAGGGGTGGATGCTATCTACAGCAGATAAATTCAAGGGCTTGGAATGCTGAAGAATGAAGAGAAGCCCTTGACTGTTGCCACTCTACCTGTAAGACATGTATGTGCCCTATACCAAATAATCAAGCCTATTTCACGAAAGTCAGTAAACTTTCTTGTTCACAGTATGGATTTCATCAGAATGGAGGTGTAAGACATATCCCTCCTGGATGGGATGTTTGGAATGGGCTGGTAAGTACTGTACAGTTCAGTTCATTATCATTGTTCATAGCAGCTTTTATCTCTTCCCTAATAAACCTATCAGCATAGGTGACCATGCCTGTCAACAACTCACTTGGATAATGAGAAGTCCACCAGCCAAATTTTTTAAGGACAGACTTTGGTTCAAACATGTCAGTCCAGAATCCTGCTAAATGACAACTAAGGTTCAAAGTCTATCCAACCAGTGTCCTACTTGACTTGCGGAGAGCTAAGGTTGAGGTGTCTGTCACGCCAAGATTCTACTTGACTTGTGGAGAGCTAAGGTTCAGATATCTGTCACGCCAAGATTCTACTTGACTTGTGGAGAGCTAAGGTTCAGATGTCTGTCATGCCAAGATCCTACTTGACTTGCGGAGAGCTAAGGTTGAGGTGTCTGTCACGCCAAGATCCTACTTGACTTGTGGGGAGCTAAGGTTGAGGTGTCTGTCATGCCAAGATCCTACTTGACTTGCGGAGAGCTAAGGTTCGGATGTCTGTCGTGCCAAGATCCTACTTGACATGTGGAGAGCTAAGGTTCAGATGTCTGTCATGCCAAGATTCTACTTGACATGTGGAGAGCTAAGGTTGAGGTGTCTGTCATGCCAAGATCCTACTTGACTTGTGGAGAGCTAAGGTTCAGATGTCTGTCATGCCAAGATTCTACTTGACTTGTGGAGAGCTAAGGTTCGGATGTCTGTTATGCCAAGATCCTACTTGACTTGTGGAGAGCTAAGGTTCAGATGTCTGTCATGCCAAGATTCTACTTGACATGTGGAGAGCTAAGGTTCAGATATCTGTCACACCAAGATTCTACTTGACTTGGGGAGAGCTAAGGTTCAGATGTCTGTCATGCCAAGATCCTACTTGACTTGGGGAGAGCTAAGGTTGAGGTGTCTGTCATGCCAAGATCCTACTTGTGGAGAGCTAAGGTTCAGATGTCTGTCGCGCCAAGATTCTTTTTGACTTGGGGGAGAGCTAAGGTTGAGGTGTATGTCATGCCAAGATCCTACTTGACTTGTGGAGAGCTAAGGTTCAGATGTCTGTCATGCCAAGATTCTTTTTGACTTGGGGGAGAGCTAAGGTTGAGATGTATGTCATGCCAAGATCCTACTTGATTTGGGGAGAGCTAAGGTTGAGGTGTCTGTCATGCCAAGATCCTACTTGACTTGTGGAGAGCTAAGGTTTCATGTCGATGTCGATTCTATACTTCGTGCCAAGATTCAACTTGACATGTGGAGAGCTAAGGTTCAGATATCTGTCGCACCAAGATTCTACTTGACTTGTGGAGAGCTAAGGTTCAGATGTCTGTCATGCCAAGATTCTACTTGACATGTGGAGAGCTAAGGTTCAGATATCTGTCGCATGAAGATTCTACTTGACTTGGGGGAGAGCTAAGGTTGAGGTGTATGTCATGCCAAGATCTCTCCTACTTGACTTGGGGAGAGCTAAGGTTGAGGTGTCTGTCATGCCAAGATCCTACTTGACATGTGGAGAGCTAAGGTTCGGATGTCTGTCATGCCAAGATCCTACTTGACTTGTGGGGAGCTAAGGTTCAGATGTCTGTCATGCCAAGATCCTACTTGACATGTGGAGAGCTAAGGTTCAGATATCTGTCGCACCAAGATTCTACTTGACTTGGGGAGAGCTAAGGTTGAGGTGTCTGTCATGCCAAGATCCTACTTGACTTGTGGAGAGCTAAGGTTCAGATGTCTGTCGCGCCAAGATTCTTTTTGACTTGGGGGAGAGCTAAGGTTGAGGTGTATGTCATGCCAAGATCCTACTTGACTTGTGGAGAGCTAAGGTTCAGATGTCTGTCGCGCCAAGATTCTTTTTGACTTGGGGGAGAGCTAAGGTTGAGGTGTATGTCATGCCAAGATCCTACTTGATTTGGGGAGAGCTAAGGTTGAGGTGTCTGTCATACCAAGATCCTACTTGACTTGTGGGGAGCTAAGGTTCAGATGTCTGTCATGCCAAGATCCTACTTGACATGTGGAGAGCTAAGGTTGAGGTGTCTGTCACGCCAAGATTCTACTTGACTTGTGGAGAGCTAAGGTTGAGGTGTATGTCATGCCAAGATCCTACTTGACTTGTGGAGAGCTAAGGTTCAGATGTCTGTCGCACCAAGATTGTACTTGACTTGGGGAGAGCTAAGGTTGAGGTGTCTGTCATGCCAAGATCCTACTTGACTTGTGGAGAGCTAAGGTTCAGATGTCGGTCGTGCCAAGATTCAACTTGACATGTGGAGAGCTAAGGTTCAGATATCTGTTGCACCAAGATTCTACTTGACTTGTGGAGAGCTAAGGTTCAGATGTCTGTCATGCCAAGATCCTACTTGACATGTGGAGAGCTAAGGTTCAGATATCTGTCGCACCAAGATTCTACTTGACTTGGGGAGAGCTAAGGTTCGGATGTCTGTCATGCCAAGATCCTACTTGACTTGGGGAGAGCTAAGGTTGAGGTGTCTGTCATGCCAAGATCCTACTTGACTTGTGGAGAGCTAAGGTTCAGATGTCTGTCGCTCCAAGATTCTTTTTGACTTGGGGGAGAGCTAAGGTTGAGGTGTATGTCATGCCAAGATCCTACTTGACTTGTGGAGAGCTAAGGTTCAGATGTCTGTCATGCCAAGCTTCTTTTTGACTTGGGGGAGAGCTAAGGTTGAGGTGTATGTCATGCCAAGATCCTACTTGACTTGTGGAGAGCTAAGGTTGAGATATCTGTCACGCCAAGATCCTACTTGACTTGCGGAGAGCTAAGGTTGAGGTGTCTGTCACGCCAAGATTCTACTTGACTTGTGGAGAGCTAAGGTTCAGATATCTGTCACGCCAAGATTCTACTTGACTTGTGGAGAGCTAAGGTTCAGATGTCTGTCATGCCAAGATCCTACTTGACTTGCGGAGAGCTAAGGTTGAGGTGTCTGTCACGCCAAGATCCTACTTGACTTGTGGGGAGCTAAGGTTGAGGTGTCTGTCATGCCAAGATCCTACTTGACTTGCGGAGAGCTAAGGTTCGGATGTCTGTCGTGCCAAGATCCTACTTGACATGTGGAGAGCTAAGGTTCAGATGTCTGTCATGCCAAGATTCTACTTGACATGTGGAGAGCTAAGGTTGAGGTGTCTGTCATGCCAAGATCCTACTTGACTTGTGGAGAGCTAAGGTTCAGATGTCTGTCATGCCAAGATTCTACTTGACTTGTGGAGAGCTAAGGTTCGGATGTCTGTTATGCCAAGATCCTACTTGACTTGTGGAGAGCTAAGGTTCAGATGTCTGTCATGCCAAGATTCTACTTGACATGTGGAGAGCTAAGGTTCAGATATCTGTCACACCAAGATTCTACTTGACTTGGGGAGAGCTAAGGTTCAGATGTCTGTCATGCCAAGATCCTACTTGACTTGGGGAGAGCTAAGGTTGAGGTGTCTGTCATGCCAAGATCCTACTTGTGGAGAGCTAAGGTTCAGATGTCTGTCGCGCCAAGATTCTTTTTGACTTGGGGGAGAGCTAAGGTTGAGGTGTATGTCATGCCAAGATCCTACTTGACTTGTGGAGAGCTAAGGTTCAGATGTCTGTCATGCCAAGATTCTTTTTGACTTGGGGGAGAGCTAAGGTTGAGATGTATGTCATGCCAAGATCCTACTTGATTTGGGGAGAGCTAAGGTTGAGGTGTCTGTCATGCCAAGATCCTACTTGACTTGTGGAGAGCTAAGGTTCAGATGTCGGTCGTGCCAAGATTCAACTTGACATGTGGAGAGCTAAGGTTCAGATATCTGTCGCACCAAGATTCTACTTGACTTGTGGAGAGCTAAGGTTCAGATGTCTGTCATGCCAAGATTCTACTTGACATGTGGAGAGCTAAGGTTCAGATATCTGTCGCATGAAGATTCTACTTGACTTGGGGGAGAGCTAAGGTTGAGGTGTATGTCATGCCAAGATCCTACTTGACTTGGGGAGAGCTAAGGTTGAGGTGTCTGTCATGCCAAGATCCTACTTGACATGTGGAGAGCTAAGGTTCGGATGTCTGTCATGCCAAGATCCTACTTGACTTGTGGGGAGCTAAGGTTCAGATGTCTGTCATGCCAAGATCCTACTTGACATGTGGAGAGCTAAGGTTCAGATATCTGTCGCACCAAGATTCTACTTGACTTGGGGAGAGCTAAGGTTGAGGTGTCTGTCATGCCAAGATCCTACTTGACTTGTGGAGAGCTAAGGTTCAGATGTCTGTCGCGCCAAGATTCTTTTTGACTTGGGGGAGAGCTAAGGTTGAGGTGTATGTCATGCCAAGATCCTACTTGACTTGTGGAGAGCTAAGGTTCAGATGTCTGTCGCGCCAAGATTCTTTTTGACTTGGGGGAGAGCTAAGGTTGAGGTGTATGTCATGCCAAGATCCTACTTGATTTGGGGAGAGCTAAGGTTGAGGTGTCTGTCATACCAAGATCCTACTTGACTTGTGGGGAGCTAAGGGTTCAGATGTCTGTCATGCCAAGATCCTACTTGACATGTGGAGAGCTAAGGTTGAGGGTGTCTGTCACGCCAAGATTCTACTTGACTTGTGGAGAGCTAAGGTTGAGGTGTATGTCATGCCAAGATCCTACTTGACTTGTGGAGAGCTAAGGTTCAGATGTCTGTCGCACCAAGATTGTACTTGACTTGGGGAGAGCTAAGGTTGAGGTGTCTGTCATGCCAAGATCCTACTTGACTTGTGGAGAGCTAAGGTTCAGATGTCGGTCGTGCCAAGATTCAACTTGACATGTGGAGAGCTAAGGTTCAGATATCTGTTGCACCAAGATTCTACTTGACTTGTGGAGAGCTAAGGTTCAGATGTCTGTCATGCCAAGATCCTACTTGACATGTGGAGAGCTAAGGTTCAGATATCTGTCGCACCAAGATTCTACTTGACTTGGGGAGAGCTAAGGTTCGGATGTCTGTCATGCCAAGATCCTACTTGACTTGGGGAGAGCTAAGGTTGAGGTGTCTGTCATGCCAAGATCCTACTTGACTTGTGGAGAGCTAAGGTTCAGATGTCTGTCGCTCCAAGATTCTTTTTGACTTGGGGGAGAGCTAAGGTTGAGGTGTATGTCATGCCAAGATCCTACTTGACTTGTGGAGAGCTAAGGTTCAGATGTCTGTCATGCCAAGCTTCTTTTTGACTTGGGGGAGAGCTAAGGTTGAGGTGTATGTCATGCCAAGATCCTACTTGACTTGTGGAGAGCTAAGGTTGAGATATCTGTCACGCCAAGATCCTACTTGACTTGTGGAGAGCTAGGGTTCAGATATCTGTCATGCCAAGATCCTACTTGACTTGTGGAGAGCTAAGGTTCGGATGTCTGTCATGCCAAGATCCTACTTGACTTGTGGAGAGCTAAGATTCAGATGTCTGTCATGCCAAGATCCTACTTGACTTGTGGAGAGCTAAGGTTCAGATGTCTGTCATGCCAAGATCCTACTTGACTTGGGGAGAGCTAAGGTTGAGGTGTCTGTCGCATCAAGATTCTACTTGACTTGTGGAGAGCTAAGGTTCGGATGTCTGTCATGCCAAGATTCTACTTGACTTGGGGAGAGCTAAGGTTGAGGTGTCTGTCGCATCAAGATTCTACTTGACTTGTGGAGAGCTAAGGTTCAGATGTCTGTCATGCCAAGATTCTACTTGACTTGTGGAGAGCTAAGGTTGAGATATCTGTCACGCCAAGATCCTACTTGACTTGTGGAGAGCTAGGGTTCAGATATCTGTCATGCCAAGATCCTACTTGACTTGTGGAGAGCTAAGGTTGAGATATCTGTCACGCCAAGATCCTACTTGACTTGTGGAGAGCTAGGGTTCAGATATCTGTCATGCCAAGATCCTACTTGACTTGTGGAGAGCTAAGGTTCGGATGTCTGTCATGCCAAGATCCTACTTGACTTGTGGAGAGCTAAGGTTGAGATATCTGTCACGCCAAGATCCTACTTGACTTGTGGAGAGCTAAGGTTCGGATGTCTGTCATGCCAAGATCCTACTTGACTTGTGGAGAGCTAAGGTTGAGATATCTGTCACGCCAAGATCCTACTTGACTTGTGGAGAGCTAGGGTTCAGATATCTGTCATGCCAAGATCCTACTTGACTTGTGGAGAGCTAAGGTTCGGATGTCTGTCATGCCAAGATCCTACTTGACTTGTGGAGAGCTAAGGTTGAGATATCTGTCATGCCAAGATCCTACTTGACTTGTGGAGAGCTAAGGTTCGGATGTCTGTCATGCCAAGATCCTACTTGACTTGTGGAGAGCTAAGGTTGAGATATCTGTCACGCCAAGATCCTACTTGACTTGTGGAGAGCTAGGGTTCAGATATCTGTCATGCCAAGATCCTACTTGACTTGTGGAGAGCTAAGGTTCGGATGTCTGTCATGCCAAGATCCTACTTGACTTGTGGAGAGCTAAGGTTGAGATATCTGTCACGCCAAGATCCTACTTGACTTGTGGAGAGCTAGGGTTCAGATATCTGTCATGCCAAGATCCTACTTGACTTGTGGAGAGCTAAGGTTCGGATGTCTGTCATGCCAAGATTCTACTTGATGACAAAAGTTTCAGATACTCACTACCATTGACCACACTTTTCCTGTGTGGGTTCGGGTGTCCCGTTGTCGGGTGGGGGGGGGGGGGGGGGGAAGCAAGGGGGGGGGGGGAGTATATACCAATTGCCCTATAACGAGCATGATTTAAAATGACTAATAAGGGATGTTACCTTTGAACTTATAGTGCATCTGCCTGAGAGGCAAGGAACCAGCAGTCTGCATTCAAAAAAGCCAGATCTGTAAAATGGATGTGCACATGAAGCTCAAGTTCTGGAACAAGACCAAAGTCCAGAAGTGGACGAACAACAAGAACTTTCCGCTGGAGGTGACAGCCGTGAACTCAAAGAAGAAGAAGAAGACTAAAGTGGAGCAGAAGTCCAGTCCTGACATCACTGGGGATTGATCCCAGAACCACAGTATCAGTAAGCGAATGCATTAACCACCCATCCTCTTGCCTCTTGGTAAACATTGCCTTGCAACAGAACAGTATCAAAACTGCTTAAAATAAAACAATAAAACAGAAAACTGCCCCCAAAAAACTGCCCCCAAAAAACTGCCATTGCTGGGGTGGTCTTAGGCCTCATGGCTGGCACTTTCACTTTGGATTGTTAAGTTTAGATTTTTTTTTCCCCCTATCCATAACCTTACCGAGCATTCAAACCTAGGTCTGCCAAACACTACTGCAGGTAACAGAATACGTATCACTATTTTGTATCCGGCAGGTTGGCAACTCTGTGTACTACAACTACTCCCTGTCAGCAAATGGTGTTGAGGAGAAGCATGGGCAGAATTATTCCCAAGACTACTTGACCGATGTTATTGTGAGAGTTATCATTTTTTATATTGTTTGTAAATATTTACATTGGGTTGTTATGGTCAGAAATAGTTTAGAAATTGGTTGATTTTATTTTCCAAAAAAAAAAAAAAAAATATCAGTTTAACTACAATGAGGCCCTATACATGCTAGTGGCACATCTGACATTTGAGGCTAGACCAGATAGCTCTCATTAATCCATTAAGGCTGGATCACTCTGGGAGCCAAGGAGCCATCCTCCCCGTATAGGTTCTGAGGCCCCAGTGTGGGAAAGACAAGAATAGACCCATTGCCTAGCCAAAAGCATGTCATTTAAGTCGACTAATTGGGAGGTTCCTTGAAAGTTTGAGTGCATCTGCTTGAGAGGCAGGAAAGCAACAGTCTGCACACCAATGAGTCAGATCTGTAAAACGGATGTGCATGCAGCAGTCAGGTTCTGAAACAGGATTAGAGTCCAGAAGTGGACAAAGCGCCAGAGCTTTCCACCAGAGTTTACAGCCAGTGAACGTGAAGAAGAAGAAGCCACAATCTCCTGATCCACGGAGCATCTAGTTTCTACACCATGCCGACTTTCATTATTAATTTACTGGGCTGTTTTTTGTGTGGTTTTTTTTAATGTCTGAGTTAAATTATGTTATGCCAAAGAAAAATACTTAGCATTTGGCAAGACTTCGGGAAGGCTATCCACTCACTCATACTGCTGTTTGTCCATCTCTTGATGTTATCCTCCCACTTGTAATGCTGACTGCCTCTTGCTCACCTACCTTGAACCTTTCCCTCTAGGATGATCTTTACAATACTGTTATGTCTTTTAATGTGACCAAACTATTTCACTTGTCTCTTTTTTATTTCACCTAGCAACTCTCTTTTCATTCCCAATTTCCTCAGTACCTCTGTATTTGATAGCTTTTGTTTCCATGAAATATGACCTAATCTTCTGTATATCCACATCTCAAAAGAATTGATACGATTTTCCAGTTGTTTGTTCATTGTCCATGTCTCTGTGCCATACAGTAAAGTTGAGAATACATAACATTTGACAATTCTCATTTTTAATGTATTGTTTATTTCTCTTCATGTCAGTAACTTTTGCATGTTGTTGAAAATGTTTTTGGCCATCCCTATTCTTTTCTTGACTTCTGTTTCACTTCTGCCGTCACATGTTATTACTTGTCTAATCCAAATTCTGCACTCCTTCTGTTTACTTGCTCCACTAGCAACCCCTGCTCACTCTCTGCTAGCAACACTGTTGTCGTCAGCAAATCTCAGATTGTTTATTATTCTACCACTGTTGTTCAGTCCTGGTAATTCTACAATTTCTTTAAAAATAGTTTCTGTACATAAGTTGAAAAGGCTAGGCGACAGCACACATCCTTTTCTTACTCCTCTCTTGATCTCTATCTGGGGTGAGCAGATGTTGTCATATCTTACTGTTGCTTCTTGCTACCAGTATAAGTTTCTAATAAGTCTGATATCCTTTCCATTTAGTCCTATGTTTTGAAGAGCTGCAATTAGTTGTTCATGTTGCACTCTGTCGAAAGCTTTTTTGTAAACTTTAAAACATGCATAAATATTTTTCTGAACTTCTATATATTTTTCAGTCAGCATCTTTAGACAAATTATGGCCTCTCAAGTAACACTGTTTTTACGGAATCCAAATTGCTCTTCCAAAATTTCTTTCTCTATTTTATTTTGAATTCTTGCTTGTATTATCTTCAAGAGAATGAAGGATGGAAGAGTCCAAAAGGACATCCTGTATTGTGAATTACAACAGATGGGTAGAAGATGTTGACCTCAGCATCTACTACAGTATAGAGAAAGATGTGTGCAAGTGAGACATGAATGATACATGTATTGAGGTAGATTTGCTGAAACAAAATGCCAGCAACCATGTTGCACAAAGGGGAAAACTCAGGAAAGGACAAGGTGTAAAGAAGAAGTAATTGCAAAAAAGAATGAGAGCTGAGCTTCTGAGAAGAAGCACACAATGAAAACATATGATGACAGCAATAGTCATGAAATCCTTTACTCTGAGTATTTGAGGTTTGCGTTAATGCGAGGAGGTCTTGCTAGTCACACTCGCCATCGCCACCGTTTACTGTGATTCTGTGCCTCCCTAGAGCACAGTATAACAAACACCAGCAACAGAAAATACAGAAAGGTGCCAGCAGTATTATTTATAATTACTTCAGTTTTATTCATAATTACTTCAGTGTTATTCATAATTATTTCAGTATTATTCATAATTACTTCAGTATTATCAATAATTACTTCTGTATTATCAATAATTACTTCAGTATTATCAATAATTAGTTTATCAATTTTCTAAAAAAAAAATTTTGTTCACAGCACCGAAAGGCAGTAAATTATCTGCAGAAGCAAGTAAATGCCACAAGACCCTTCTTCATGATGCTCTCAACTCCCGCTTGCCATGCACCATTTACCCCAGCTCCACAATATGAGAAGAACTTCACCAACCAACAAGCACCCAGAACAAAGCACTTCAACATCCATGGAAAGGTCACATATTGCTTGTTTTATATATTGCTGTGTACTGCAAAGATAATGGAGAATAATATTTTTAAAGTTTAAACTGTTTAGATAATCTAACCAAATAGAAAATTCAAATAATAAATTTCAAATTCGTCCTCTTTTCTTCCTCATCTTTTCTCCACCCCCCCCCCCTTTCCACTGTCTTGCTCCTCCTCCCCATTCTTCTCATTTTCTCCTTTTCATCTTCTGCTCTCATTTTCTTCTTAATATTCTTCTGCCACATGTCATCTCCCACTGGAGCGTAATTTCTAAAAAAACAAAAAAAAACTCAAACCAAACCATTTGTTGTAAAAGTTAGTTGCGTATCCTTTACAGGACGTTGCAAAACCAACCCAACCAAATATTGACTGTTGTAGTCTTTTTAGGCATTTTTACGTTTATAATTTGCCATTGCATTGCAAGACAAACCATCCCCACAGCTGAGATCGAACCCTGCATTATGAAGCTCGTTATCAACGCCTAAGCCACAGACACTAACATTTGTTGTAAACATGCTCATAATTCGTTGTTTTAGCTGGCTCATGATTGGCTGCATTTTGCATCTTAACTATTCTAAGTGATAATGTAGCCAGTATTATGGCCACCTATTTAGTTGTCTCTGATGACAGGTATTTTAAGTTACAGTTCTTCATTTCCTCTATGGACTGCATTAACATACATATGAGGCAGAGCAGACACGTTTACAGTTAAAAAAAGTATTTAAAAAATTTAAGTAATATATTGCAAGTTTGCAAAATAGTATCTCTTCTTCTTCTTGTCATTCTATGTAAAATGCCCAGGTCCTCGGTCAACAGGTGGTTGTTGAAGTTGGATGTTTCGGTCGAAAGGCGCAGCTTCTCCATAGCTTGCACACTTTGCTTTTGATGCCAGATGTATCTTAGTAGGTGTAAGTATAGCGGGTGGGCTTGTAGAATTTGTCTTATGTGTTTGATTGTTCTTCAAGAATGGACTTAAGAAGTCACTTGTTATAGGCACTTGTTATTTGTTTTCTTCAAAACATATTTTATTTGTTTTTGGAAAGAAAATATATCAGTTTTTCTTTCTTGTTTCTTTAATGCAGCAATTTTTTCATGTGTGTTATTTGTAAAACATGTATTTCAGGACAAGCACTGGTTGGTAGATCAAGCTGTCACTCCAATGCCACAAGATACCATCAACATGATAGATGATGATTTTAGAAACAGGTAAAGTGTATACACCTTCTCCTCGACTTAAAACCTAATGGTCTTATGATCTATGCAACTTAGGACCTATGCGACTTAAGACAATGTGTTCTTACAACCACAAAAATAAATTTTAAAAAAATTTACAAAAATAAAATAAAAATAAATTTAAAAAAAAGTAATTCAAGAAGGATAACTGCATTGATAGGGTCTAAAAGTTCGGAGAAATACAGTAAATATACATATGTAGCTTTAATTATGTGTTTTATGTAGACATTTTATAACCTGTTTGGATGAAAATAGTTTTGAGAAATATAAATACCACTCATGACCAGTTCCACTTATGAGCTCAATTATAAGTCGAGAAGATTGTGTTCACTTTTTTTGGGTCATGTTGCCTTCTGTGAAATTAAGGCGCATTTGGCATTTTTTAAAAAAATATGGCATTGGGGATTTAATGTGCAGTGTGAGTAAGTAGCTTGCTGACCCCTTTCACTTCCCAGGTCATTTTCTTGAATCCAAGTTTAGATGTTTTTGAGTGGTGCAGTGATAGTGATCAAAGGTGAGGGAAAGTTAAGGCTGTTGTGATGTGTATAACGAGTTACTCTATACCTCACCTTGGGCGCCAGCCAGGTCTTGGATGGTTTTAGCGATCCTCACGCAAAACTCCTGCCGCACATCCCATCATGCGCCACAGATAAGGGCTCACCTTTGTGACCTGAACCAAGTTGGCAGGGGATCTTGGAGATGGTGACCTCTAGAGATGTAGTGTCCAGTCTGGCTCACATCAACCCACCCCAGTGCATGTTTGAAAACATCTATCAAAGCTTATTTTCGTTAGCCGAAAATACTACTAAATGACAGCCCTCGGTTAAAACATCTGTCGAGTGCAAAAAAATTACTGTACTGCTGAGGTTCAGCCCTGAAAGAAGAGATTTGCTGACAGCTTAGACGAGCAACATCTCTTGCGGGTGACAACTCGTGTAACAGTCTTGTCTCTGTACCTCCCTTGCTGTCCCTCAAAGTCGTCATTGCATTGCTGTACACCATAACAACCTGCCACTGTCATTGTGTGGATTTAGCATAAATATCCGCCTGATACATGTCCTATGGCACAGAAACAAAGTCACGGAGGTCCGACTGAAAAAAGGCCTACTGTTTGGAAGCAAGGTTCATATGCCTGTTACCATTGGCTCACTCACCGGAGTGCGGGATCTGAAAGGGGAAACCATGCAGAATGCATGCTTTGTCATACTGTCTTGCTAGGTTTCCAGATAAAAAAATGTTAAAGATGTCCAACATGCTTAAAATAAATGTATCTAGCCATAGAAAAATCAGACCTGTGGTCCGCCCCCTATTGATCTCCTGAGAGCGCAACCCTTGACGATTAAAAAACTCAACAGATGGATGTGAGATTAGGCAGACATGTGCAGGATGGGACAATTCTTTGGTGAGCCCAGGACCAGAGCATCATGAGTCGGCTCTGCATTTATGGAAGTCTCTTTGGTTGGCAGGGAATGCCCATGATCAGCACCTGCCTTCCCTTGAGGGCTGGCTGTCTTGTCTACACACGGATGCCCTAGACGGGGTCTCAGGGGCAACACCTGTAGATAAGGGGACAAAGAGAACATCACACAAATAAGGCCACAACATGTCCCTGTCCAAGGAAACTGTCCAGGAAGTTAACTCTGTCAATAAATGCTCAATCAAGTCTGCTGTGTTGACTGAAAGACGCAAATATCGCAGCTTTGTTGTAAACACACACAACACATTTACGTCACTCGGACGAGCGAAAAGAAGAAGAGGACTTTTTGATCTGCTAACATTTTACTGTGACACACTGTTTTTTTTTTTTAGAAACCTCCCAACTATATCCTAGTTTTGCCCCATTTTGTAAATAACATTTTCCATCCTTACCCAGTTCTGCCATTTCATCTGCATATTATATAACTTATTACCTATGTGGGTTCCAGGGCCCTGTTTTAGGGAAAACAAGAATAGACCCACTGCCTACACAAAAGCATGTCGTAAGAGTCAACTTATTGGGAGTTTCCTTCAAAGTCAGAGTGCATCTGCCTAAATGGCAAGGAACCAGCAGTCTGCATACAAATGAGTCAGATCTGTAAAACGGATGCACATCCAAGACTCAGGTTCTATAACAAGACTGCAGTCCTTAAGTGGATTAATAACCAGAACTTTATGCCAGATTTTACAG
Source organism: Candidula unifasciata (assembly GCA_905116865.2). Classification (NCBI taxonomy): domain Eukaryota; kingdom Metazoa; phylum Mollusca; class Gastropoda; order Stylommatophora; family Geomitridae; genus Candidula; species Candidula unifasciata. Next base: position 626,719 of record CAJHNH020000102.1, read on the forward strand.
CTTGGCTGGTGAACGCAAAGAAGAAGTTTACACACACACTCACACCCACTCTTAAGTAGCCTATATTTTCAACAGCATGAGAAAAATATTAACTTCCCGAGAGATACACAGTAAATAAAAAGTTAAAATTGTCTCTTGTTCTGTGCACACAACCTTACTATTTGGCTTTAAAAAAAAAGCCATGGATGAAGTAATTTGAACTACAAGCTGCATTATAGAGCAGACGATGATGTAATTAAATTGCAAATAGTTAAAGGCAATGAATTGTGGTATCATACTTTTAACCAGGCAGCAAAGCAGCAAGCAGTCAGTGAAAACTTCATCAGTCACCAAAAGACAAAAACAGTTTAAGTCAAACTTTTGAAAAACCTTCTTTGCCTATGGTATATCCATCTCCTTAATCATTATGATTCATGTCTAAATTTTTTACAGCTGAAACCCCCATGTGCATGCTTGCTCCCAAACAGTTATTTTGTTTCATTATGCCACACTTGCTAATATACTCTTCATATGTTTGAAATAAAGCTGTTGGTATGGTTTTAATTTAATCACACATCGTACAAATCCCTTGTCTTCTAGAAAATTAGAAGTCAGACTCCACAATGCATGCGACAACCATTGTAACCCACTCAGCCATCTTTTATTTTATAATTCTGATCAAAATCAAACTTTGTTTTCTCCGAAAAGATGGCGGACACTCCTGTCAGTGGATGACATGGTCGATGATGTGGTCAATACACTGAAGGCCACTGGGCAGCTTGACAACACTTATATTTTCTATTCCTCGGACAATGGCTATCATTTAGGTATGTTAACTGTTTCATGTCTGTATGTAAGTCAGCTATGTAAAATGATTGGGCTTGCAAAATTCCAGATTTGGATGAACAACCAGGACTTTCCATTTGGGATTACAGCCAGTGAGCATGAAAATGAACAAGAAGAACAAAAACAAGAAGATAACTTTTCCTTGGCTGTTAACGAAGGAGCACATATTGAGATGTCCCGAGTGCAGTGGTTTTTGTTGACATCTGAGGATGATTTGACATATGGGGACAGTGTTGTCGTGTGATAATTTTTATATCTGAGGACCAAATTGATGTATGAGGACAATGATAATAACACCTGAGGATTACATTATCATCTGAGAATGACATTGATACCTAAAGATGATGTTGACATCTGAGAATGACATTGATACCTAAAGATAATGTTGACATCTGAGAATGACATTGATACCTAAAGATAATGTTGACATCTGAGAATTATGTTGATACCTAAAGATGATGTTGACATCTGAGAATTATGTTGATACCTAAAGATGATGTTGACATCTGAGAATTATATTGATACCTAAAGATGATGTTGACATCTGAGAATTATATTGATACCTAAAGATGATGTTGACATCTGAGAATTATATTGATACCTAAAGATGATGTTGACATCTGAGAATTATATTGATACCTAAAGATGATGTTGACATCTGAGAATTATATTGATACCTAAAGATAATGTTGACATCTGAGAATTATATTGATACCTAAAGATGATGTTGACATCTAAGAATTTTATTTTTGTTCAGTGACATACATATCATATAAAGATACTAATAATTCATTCTTTTTGTTCAGGTCAGTTTTCATTACCTTTTGATAAAAGGCAGCTGTATGATTTTGATATCAGGGTACCGCTGTACGTAAGGGGACCAGGTATCAAACCCAACTCCACTAATGAGGTAGGTAAATCATTTTTGCCTCAACATCATCATCATCATCATCTTCATAAACATCATTACCATCTACATCATCATCACCCTAGTAAAGACACCACCACTACTGTCACCATTGTCATCACCACCGCAGTCATCATCATCACCACCATATGCATCGTCGTTGTCATATAAACCACATCAATCAATCAGGTGCCGTCTCCACAATGAAGGTTGGCTGCAATGGATCTCCAACAAGCCCTGTCTCTTGCCCTTGATGTACACTCACTCATACTGCTGTTTGTCCATCTCTTGATGTTATCCTCCCACTTGTAACGCTGTCTGCCTCTTGCTCGCCTACCTTGAACCTTTCCCTCTAGGATGATCTTTACAATACTGTTATGTCTTTAAATGTGGTCAAAATATTTCACTTGTCTCTTTTTTATTTCACCTAGGAACTCTCTTTTCATTCCCAATTTCCTCAGTACCTCTGTATTTGATAGCTTTTGTTTCTATGAAATATGACCTAATATCCACATCTCCAAAGAATTGATACGATTTTCCAGTTGTTTGTTCATTGTCCATGTCTCTGTGCCATACAGTAAGGTTGAGAATACATAACATTTGACAATTCTCATTTTTAAATGAGACTACAACCACCACTTTTGTCATTATCCTTGGATGGCGAGGAATTTTCTGCTCCTCTGGACCGGCCTGATAGATGACGCCACCTGTGAACTAGGAAACAAAGATGACCACATAATAATGAGGCTGCTGTGTCCCAGAAAACTACCCGGGAAGGCTAACTCTGGCAACAGATGCCAGCAGAAGTTGAACATGTTGGCCGAAAGATGCATATATTGCAGCCATGATATAAACAGACACAACACATTTACATCTTCGGATGAATGTAGAAGAAGAAGAATGGGCTCCTGAGATTTTCTTCTGTTTGATTCACAAGTGAATAGTGGATGTGGGTGTTTCAGAATGTGAAATACAGTTTTACCATGTACCTTAGTTTTTTTTTATCCTTTTGTCTTGTTATTTTGGCCATTTTGTATCAAAAATTTTTTTTTAGCTGGCATATTCTTTGGTTGTCCAAACCCAACATTCATTCAGGAAAATATCTTGGAAGTTAAAGACAGCAGGCATGATGTTGACCACATCACATGTTGAGTGATGTGCTCAGCAGGCACAATGTTGACTACATCACATGTTGAGTGATATTCTCAGCAGGCACAATGTTGACCACATCACATGTTGAGTGATGTGCTCAGCAGGCACAATGTTGACTACATCACATGTTGAGTGATGTGCTCAGCAGGCAAAATATTGACTACATCACATGTTGAGTGATGTGCTCAGCAGGCATGATGTTGACCACATCACATGTTGAGTGATATTCTCAGCAGGCACAATGTTGACCACATCACATGTTGAGTGATGTGCTCAGCAGGCATGATGTTGACCACATCACATGTTGAGTGATGTGCTCAGCAGGCACAATGTTGACCACATCACATGTTGAGTGATATGCTCAGCAGGCACGCTGTTGACCACATCCCATGTTGAGTGATGTGCTCAGCAGGCACAATGTTGACCACATCACATGTTGAGTGATGTGCTCAGCAGGCACAATGTTGACCACATCACATGTTGAGTGATGTGCTCAGCAGGCACAATGTTGACCACATCACATGTTGAGTGATGTGCTCAGCAGGCATGATGTTGACCACATCACATGTTGAGTGATATTCTCAGCAGGCACAATGTTGACCACATCACACATTGAGTGATGTGCTCAGCAGGTATGCTGTTGACCACATCACATGTTGAGTGATGTGCTCAGTAGGCACGATGTTGACCACATCACATGTTGAGTGATGTGCTCAGCAGGCACAATGTTGACCACATCACATGTTGAGTGATGTGCTCAGCAGGCACGCTGTTGACCACATCCCATGTTGAGTGATGTGCTCAGCAGGCATGCTGTTGACCACATCCTATTTTGAGTGATGTGCTCAGCAGGCATGATGTTGACTACATCACATGTTGAGTGATGTGCTCAGCAAGCATGGTGTTGACTACATCACATGTTGAGGGATGTGCTCAGCAGGCACAATGTTGACCACATCACATGTTGAGTGGTGTGCTCAACAGGCATTATGTTGACCACATCACATGTTGAGTGATGTGCTCAGCAGGCATGATGTTGAACACATCACATGTTGAGTGATGTGCTCAGCAGGCATGATGTTGACCACATCACATGTTGAGTGATGTGCTCAGCAGGCATGGTGTTGACTACATCACATGTTGAGGGATGTGCTCAGCAGGCACAATGTTGACCACATCACATGTTGAGTGGTGTGCTCAACAGGCATGATGTTGACCACATCACATGTTGAGTGATGTGCTCAACAGGCATGATGTTGACCACATCACATGTTGAGTGATGTGCTCAACAGGCATGATGTTGACCACATCACATGTTGAGTGATATTCTCAGCAGGCACAATGTTGACCACATCACATGTTGAGTGATATGCTCAGCAGGCACGCTGTTGACCACATCCCATGTTGAGTGATGTGCTCAGCAGGCACAATGTTGACCACATCACATGTTGAGTGATGTGCTCAGCAGGCACAATGTTGACCACATCACATGTTGAGTGATGTGCTCAGCAGGCACAATGTTGACCACATCACATGTTGAGTGATATTCTCAGCAGGCACAATGTTGACCACATCACACATTGAGTGATGTGCTCAGCAGGTATGCTGTTGACCACATCACATGTTGAGTGATGTGCTCAGTAGGCACGATGTTGACCACATCACATGTTGAGTGATGTGCTCAGCAGGCACAATGTTGACCACATCACATGTTGAGTGATGTGCTCAGCAGGCACGCTGTTGACCACATCCCATGTTGAGTGATGTGCTCAGCAGGCATGCTGTTGACCACATCCTATTTTGAGTGATGTGCTCAGCAGGCATGATGTTGACTACATCACATGTTGAGTGATGTGCTCAGCAAGCATGGTGTTGACTACATCACATGTTGAGTGATGTGCTCAGCAGGCATGATGTTGACCACATCACATGTTGAGTGATATTCTCAGCAGGCACAATGTTGACCACATCACACATTGAGTGATGTGCTCAGCAGGTATGCTGTTGACCACATCACATGTTGAGTGATGTGCTCAGTAGGCACGATGTTGACCACATCACATGTTGAGTGATGTGCTCAGCAGGCACATTGTTGACCACATCACATGTTGAGTGATATTCTCAGCAGGCACAATGTTGACCACATCACACATTGAGTGATGTGCTCAGCAGGTATGCTGTTGACCACATCACATGTTGAGTGATGTGCTCAGCAGGCACGATGTTGACCACATCACATGTTGAGTGATGTGCTCAGCAGGCACAATGTTGACCACATCACATGTTGAGTGATGTGCTCAGCAGGCACGCTGTTGACCACATCCCATGTTGAGTGATGTGCTCAGCAGGCATGCTGTTGACCACATCCTATTTTGAGTGATGTGCTCAGCAGGCATGATGTTGACTACATCACATGTTGAGTGATGTGCTCAGCAGGCATGGTGTTGACTACATCACATGTTGAGGGATGTGCTCAGCAGGCACAATGTTGACCACATCACATGTTGAGTGGTGTGCTCAACAGGCATGATGTTGACCACATCACATGTTGAGTGATGTGCTTAGCAGGCATGATGTTGAACACATCACATGTTGAGTGATGTGCTCAGCAGGCATGATGTTGACCACATCACATGTTGAGTGATGTGCTCAGCAGGCATGGTGTTGACTACATCACATGTTGAGGGATGTGCTCAGCAGGCACAATGTTGACCACATCACATGTTGAGTGGTGTGCTCAACAGGCATGATGTTGACCACATCACATGTTGAGTGATGTGCTCAACAGGCATGATGTTGACCACATCACATGTTGAGTGATGTGCTCAGCAGGCATGGTGTTGACTACAATACATGTTGAGGGATGTGCTCAGCAGGCACAATGTTGACCACATCACATGTTGAGTGATGTGCTCAGCAGGCATGATGTTGACTACATCACATGTTGAGGGATGTGCTCAGCAGGCACAATGTTGACCACATCACATGTTGAGTGGTGTGCTCAACAGGCATGATGTTGACCACATCACATGTTGAGTGATGTGCTCAACAGGCATGATGTTGACCACATCACATGTTGAGTGATGTGCTCAGCAGGCATGGTGTTGACTACAATACATGTTGAGGGATGTGCTCAGCAGGCACAATGTTGACCACATCACATGTTGAGTGATGTGCTCAGCAGGCATGATGTTGACCACATCACATGTTGAGTGATATTCTCAGCAGGCATGATGTTGACCACATTACATGTTGCATGATGTTGACTACAGCACATGTTGAGTGATGACTTTTCTTTTTCTTATTCTTCAGCAGTTCAAGCCCTATAGGTTCTAGGTTCATGCTGCAGTTATCACCTGCCTTCATTCATCTTTGTTTAGTCCTGTATTTCCATTTGGTGATTTTAATTGTTGCAGGTCTGTCTGTATATTATCTCTGCACCATCTTCTTGGTCTTTCTCATGGTTCTTGTGTACACAGTTTTTAACCTCTCTGTCTTCTAACATTATTTCTGCTTGTGCACTGGACACTGCAGACTCAACAAACACTAATATACACTAGATATGAGCCAAACAGCTCTCTGTCAGTTACTGTCTTCATACTGAACAGACTCCAGATCATGTCTTGCAAGACTGTCCTCTCTTGGCAGAGCTGAGAAGCAACATGTAGTCACATCCAGTCAAACTGACAACTAAGCTTTGGAGAAACCTAAGAGACCTTGATATGACATCCTAGTTTAAGGCCACCAGTGGATTTAGTGCATGACCAGAGATTGCCGAAGAAGAAGAAGAAAGAGGAAGAAGAAGATGGAAGAAAAAGGAGGAAGAAGAAGGAGGAAGAAGAAGGAAGAAGAAGAAGAAGGGGGGAAAAAGAAGGAGGAAGAAGAAAGAAGAGGGAGGAGGAGGAGGAAGAAGAAGAACTGACATTTAATATGCACCAGCCATTTCAGTCTGTTAGCCCTTATGATGCCAGTGCTGACTGGTCTATATAAACATGAGTCAAACAACATCTGCCCAGTTTGCATGTAAAATGTCCTACTTTAATTACTAAATGTGTTTTAATGATTTCCCCAGGAGAGTGTCATGAGCATAGATCTGGCCCCCACATTTTTGGATCTGGCGGGCCTGCACGCACCTGCTTCTTTCGATGGCTTGAGCTTGACACCCATCTTCACCAACCAGGCACATTCCTTCCGGGATAAAGTGCTGGTGGAGTATCACGGAGAGCATCTGAATGTCATCCCAGGCTGTCCTCAGTATTTGAACCAAGGGATGGCCGTGAGTAGAAAATGACAGCTGCTTTATATTTGCCTAATGTAAAACCAGTTGGGAGATTTGTCAGACTGAAGGAAAAACAAAATAGCAAATGTTAAATGTGGGTTTAACCCTCTTATCCTAAGAAGACAAAATGTTGTCACTTCCGGTTGTGGCGCGGTCCCGTAAATGCTGTCATATCACCATGTCTGCAGTGACCTGTTCTCTGAAAGCATAGCTAAATTCTGTTGGTTCTGTGTGCGCCTGTTCATTAACGGGCCAGGATATAAATCTAGCAACCAAAAATAGCATAGGAAAAAAAGGGGGGGGGGGGGGGGGGGGGGGGGGGGGGGGTTCCTCATGACCCCAGTGGCTTTTTAAAAGTCGTATTTTCATGTAAGCCTCACTGATGGAGGTCACGATGCCACGGCATGAGTCACCTTATATATACATATATTTTTCCTTTTTTGTTTTAAGGTTCCGAGTAATGTATTTTATTTAGTGCGTCACCCACTTCATATTAATTGATTACCTGTTTACATATCTTTATATATTTGTGGTGTAATATGGTGATGTTCTTCTTCACCTTCTGCCTTTCTAACCCCCAATGGAGCATAGGCCCTCAACCAATTCACGCCAAGTCATTCTATCCTTCGCTATCGCATGCAGCTCTCCCCATGGTCTCATTATCTTTTTACCTTTACTCTCTGGCTCTCTTTTCCATGTGTTAATCTTGGTCTTCCTTTATTTTTATGTTCCTGTGGGTTCCAGTGCAAAGACATTCTAGTTAAATTTTTCTCACGTTTTTTCACTGTGTGTCCTATCCAATGCCAGTGTCTTTTCTTACTTCTCGGTCCACTGTAACTTGTTTAGTTCTCTTCCAAAACTCTACGTTTTGGATTAGATCATACCATTTAATTCCCTCTGTTCTTCCCAGTCACCAGTTAATGGATGCTTGTCATTTATTAGTTATGGCCTTAGTTGTTTTCCATATTTCCACTCCATACAACAGTACTAAATCCGGACAAGAATTTCCACTCCATACAACAGTACTAAATCCGGACAAGAATTTCCACTCCATACAACAGTACTAAATCCGGACAACAACAAAATTTCCACTCCATACAACAGTACTAAATCCGGACAACAATTGGAACACAACATTTTAGGTTTAGTATTAGTTTTAATTTCTGTTGACCACAAATTTCCTAAGATCCAAGAGCTGAATATTGAAGAGGGTTGGCTAGTAAAGACAATAAAACAAAGAAAATTGAAATATTTTGGTCACTTGAAACGTCATGGAAGTCTAGAGAGAACAATAATGGAGGGGTATATGCCTGGGAAGAGAGGAAGAGGAAGGCCAAGGAGAAGATGGGTGCAGGATGTGGCAGATGATCTCCAGATGTGTGTATCAGACGCAGGACATCTTGCTCAGGATAGGAAGGTTTTCCGGAGGGTTGTTATGGCAGCGAGGTTCCGCGAGGGACATGCTACTGAATGAATGAATGAATTAAAACTTGTCTTGCCTTTTGTATTCGTGTTTTATATCTTTATTAGTTCCCCTATCTTTATCTATATTACTGCCCAAATAGGTGTGCGACTGCACATATTGCAGCTGGGTACCTTTTAGAGAAACCACATTACTATTTGCCTGATTTATTTTCGTTATCTTTGTCTTTTCCTTATGTATTTTTAGACCTAACTTTTGATTTCAGCAGATCCTTAGTTAGTTGTCATTTATTACATCCTTGTTTGTGTCTATTCTTTTTTTGGGTTTTGTTCCAAAACACACACACACACCACGCACGCATGCGCACGCATGTGTGCGCCCCCCCCCCCCCACACACACACACACACACCCACACACACAGAGGGACCCACTCAGGAGACCCACTGTCTTGGCAGGCAAACCCACTAACTACTGTGCCACAATGTTTCCATGTATTCCTTCATATTTCCCAGAACTGTGGTAAGCACTGTGTTTGCGAGGATGCCTGGAATAACACGTTTGCCTGTATTCGCACCCAGACAGCCCAGGAGAGCTACAAATACTGTGCCTTGCAAGATAATGATGTAAGACTTGTTAGTGTTTGTGTAACATTTAAATGTCATTTGTGTAGTTAGTCATTTTGATTTTTTTTAAAAACTTTTCACTCAAGAGGTATGTTCAGGGATCGTTAATACTTGTATATACAGTATGAATTTATCTTCTTTCAGTGTATTTTGTTAACGAGTGTGTATGCGTGTGAGAGAGAGAGACGGAAAGACAGAGAGACGTGTATTTATTCATGCCTCGCTCTAGAGAGAGCATGCATAAATACACATCTCTGTCTGTCTCTGCCATTTTCTCCCTGCCCCTTCCCAGCTGCCTGTTGTTATTCTCTGTGTGGTTTTCCTACTACACCATGTTATACTAGAGGGCTTCAAAGAAAAGCTTAAAAGTGTCATAGACATTACAATAACCATGACATTGTCTTTTAGCCTATCAGTAGTGTTGATAAGGATATCAAGAGTGTTAAGCATGGGACATCGTTGGTGCAGAAGATCACAACGACATCATAATGACAGTTTAAACATGGCAGTCCCAACTTTTGACATGCAGCAGAGAGGAACAGTTTTCTGTTATCTGTTTTTTTTTCCCTTTTTTTAATCAGTGAAGGAACGAAACCTATAGAAATTCATCGACGAAGGAAGGGCCAGTAAAGTAACGCATGCCTGCCGGTCACGCAAGTGTGTGAATAGAAGAGGAAGTTTCAAAACAGTCTGACTTCTGAGACTAACTGTTCATGACAGTGTCAGAAACAGTTGTATGAGTGTATGTTATAATGTGCCATTTCTCTGTTGCCTGTTCTATTTGTCTTCATTTTATTTGCTTGTTTTGCTTTTTGAGCATTGAATTAATTAAAACACATGCCAGTGTATGTTTTGCATTGTTGTATTAGTTTTGTGGCTAAATCGTTGACACTGTACCTAAATCATATGAATGCTAAATCTTTGTTTTGAGAAAATTGTGTCTCAACAGGAAGACCTCTCTGAAAAATCACGTAATTGCATGAAAAGTAATACTTCATTTTGACCTGTTTAAAGTAGTTTTTCACGTGTCTTTGGCTTATTGTACGGTGACGAATAACGAGCCTGAAAAATCCAGTTACGTTAAAATTGCCAGAACTGTCAGTAACTGACGTTTAACCCCAGCTGAACCACACAATGGACGATTAACACCCGGTGACGCAAAGTGCCACTATTTAGGTTGACCATCACCCCAGGCATAAGTCCCAGAAACCCCATATCAACAATTAGGTTATATTAGGGTCCCTGGCAACTTTCTTGTCATTTGTTTCACTGATGTAGTTTTTGTTATGAGCTTGACAGCAGTCAACCCTGTTATTGATAACATTTTGTATCAATTTGTGAAGCTTTGTCTACACTTGTTTTTTGTTCTGCATATGTTATGTTTATGCCTTTTGAGTGCATTGAGTGTACAATTTGTGTATGCTTGTCTCCCTTATCTTGTATCACCTACTGTCATGCGTGCTGTGTCTTCCTCTTTATTGTGTGCACGTATTTACAAAACCTTGTATGTTGGAATAATGACATAGTAAATGATGCTACGTTTTTCTTCTGTCTCGTAGATGATAAGTTAGATTGTATCATACTTTTACTGTGTCTGATTTACATAATAAATGTCGACTATATCCTCTCTGATTTACATAAGGCTGCAGATAAGTGAAATAATAAATATTGACTATATCCTCTCTGATTTACATAAGGCTGCAGATAAGTGAAATAATAAATATTGACTATATCCTCTCTGATTTATTTACATAAGGCTGCAGATAAGTGAAATAATAAATATTGACTATATCCTCTCTGATTTACAGAAGGTTCCAGAAAAGCGAAATAATAAATGATGATCACATCCTCTCTGATTTACAGAAAGTCCCAGATAAATGATGTAATAAATGTTGACTACATCATGTCTAATTTACAGAAGGCTTCAGATAAATGATCTAATAAACGTTGACCACATCCGTTCTCATTCACAGAACTTTGTGGAGGTGTATGACTTGAAGAATGACCCATATGAGCTGGTGAATATTGCCAAGATTGCCTCGCCAGATATTCTTACCCAGCTAAGCCAAGAATTGGCTGACCTCTCACTGTGTGCGGGTGCAAACTGCCATACTACTCCATCATTTAAAGTGGTTGGAAAGTGATCAGGTTTAAGGTTAACCTAATAGATGTGAATACTTTAAATTGTTTTATTTTTGTGTGTCAACTCATCATAGTCATATTTAACCTTGGGGGGAGAATTTCTTGTGCCGATTGGATCAGTACATCTTGTTATATAACAAGGTTCTTTGAAATAATTGGAATAATGTGTGTTAACCTGGTTAACTTTTTACATACAAATTATTAACTTTTTCTCTTCTTCTTAAAAGGTAAAGGGCCCTTCTCCATGCCTTCAGGTGTTTTGGGCATATAGGGCTAGACCTATATTTTTATAGACCAATTGACACTTGATGGGTGATGTGGTCAGCATCATGCCGGCCGCCTTTACTTCCCAGGACTGCACCTGGGTCAACCTGGAGGTCGAGGTCATAAAAAAAAAAGTCTAGCTCCATCAGGACGCTAACCCACGACCTTCCAGTCCGCAGGCGGCATCTAGCCACCAAAACCATGGTGACTCGTCTCTTCCTCTTGCCCTTTAAAAAAAAAAGGTTGGAGCGGATTAGTGTGTTGTGGTTTACAGCCAGGCTGTGATATATGTGCTATGGATACATTACAGCCAGCCCCAATTGTGAGGATGGCACATTTAAAAAAAAAAAAACTGTTCTGGTGTAGATCTGCTTTACAGAATGCAAACTAATGTTTTGTTCAGGTTGTAAGTGTTGTGAGAACACTTCTACTTCATGAGTTGATTTTTCAAATTCCTGGGTGAAAATATCCCTCATTGCAGCCACCAAAACCATGGAGACTCGTCTCTTCCTCTTGCCCTTTAAAAAAAAAAAAGTTGGAGCGGATTAGTTTGTTGTGGTTTACAGCCAGGCTGTGATATATGTGCTGTGGATACATTACAGCCAGCCTCCATTGTGAGGATGGCACATTTAAAAAAAAAAAAACTGTTCTGGTGTAGATCTGCTTTATAGAATGCAAACTAATGTTTTGCTCAGGTTGTAAGTGTTGTGAGAACACTTCTACTTCATGAGTAGATTTTTCAAATTCCTGTAGCTTCTTATTCTTCTTTGTCGTCTTCACCGGCTGTTAACTTTGGTGGAAAGTTCTGGTTGTTCGTCCACTTCTGGACTTTACTCTTTCTTGTTCCCAAAATTTAGTTTTGCAAGCACATGTTTTAAAAATCTGGGTAATTTGTGTGCAGACGTTTGTTCCTTGCCTCTTAGGCAAATGCACTTTGACTTTGAAGGCAGACGTTTGTTCTTTGCCTTTCAGGCAGATGCACTCTGACTTTGAAGGCAGACGTTTGTTCTTTGCCTCTTAGGCAAATGCACTCCCACTTTGAAGGCAGACGTTTGTTCTTTGCCTCTTAGGCAAATTCACTCCGACTTTGAAGGCAGACGTTTGTTCTTTGCCTCTTAGGCAAATGCACTCCCACTTTGAAGGCAGACGTTTGTTCTTTGCCTTTCAGGCAGATGCACTCTGACTTTGAAGGCAGACGTTTGTTCTTTGCCTCTTAGGCAAATGCACTCCAACTTTGAAGGCAGACGTTTGTTCTTTGCCTCTTAGGCAAATTCACTCCGACTTTGAAGGCAGACGTTTGTTCTTTGCCTTTCAGGCAGATGCACTCTGACTTTGAAGGCAGACATTTGTTCTTTGCCTTTCAGGCAGATGTGCTCTGACTTTGAAGGCAGACATTTGTTCTTTGCCTTTCAGGCAGATGCGCTCTGACTTTGAAGGCAGACGTTTGTTCTTTGCCTTCCAGGCAGATGCACTCACACTTTGAAGGAATTATTTGCCTCATTTGTCATGCTGGTTATGGGGTAGTGGGTTTTTTCTGTTATCCCACAAAATGGGGCCCCAGAACCCACACAGGGAGCCACTTTCCTAATAATTCAAGTACAAAGATACCACTTAGATGTTTATTTTAGAAGATGAAGAAAAAACCAACACAGAAGAAGAAGAAGAAAAGGAAGATGAAGAAAAAGAGAAAGAAAAAAACAACAACCATTAACAGAAGAACAAGAAGCTGAAGAAGAAGTAGCTGATGAAAAGGTAAAAGATTTAGAATAAGGTCAAGAAATGCAGTCAGAAAAGGAGAAGCAGCAGCACTTGAGTGATTATTGATCATCAAAACTGGCTATACTTGACCTGTCACATCCCTGACATCCACTCTCTGGATTTGCTTGACCTGTCACATCCCTGACATCCACTCTCTGGGTTTGCTTGACCTGTAACATCCCTGACATCCACTCTCTGGATTTGCTTGACCTGTAACATCCCTGACATCCACTCTCTGGATTTGCTTAAGCTGTAACATCCCTGACATCCACTCTCTGGATTTGCTTAACCTGTAACATCCCTGACATCCACTCTCTGGATTTACTTGACCTGTAACATCCCTGACATCCACTCTCTGGATTTGTTTAACCTGTAACATCCCTGACATCCACTCTCTGGATTTGCTTAAGCTGTAACATCCCTGACATCCACTCTCTGGATTTGCTTAACCTGTAACATCCCTGACATCCACTCTCTGGGTTTGCTTGACCTGTAACATCCCTGACATCCACTCTCTGGATTTGCTTAACCTGTAACATCCCTGACATCCACTCTCTGGATTTGCTTAACCTGTAACATCCCTGACATCCACTCTCTGGATTTGCTTGACCTGTCACATCCCTGACATCCACTCTCTGGGTTTGCTTGACCTGTAACATCCCTGACATCCACTCTCTGGATTTGCTTGACCTGTCACATCCCTGACATCCACTCTCTGGGTTTGCTTAACCTGTAACATCCCTGACATCCACTCTCTGGGTTTGCTTAACCTGTAACATCCCTGACATCCACTCTCTGGGTTTGCTTGACCTGTAACATCCCTGACATCCACTCTCTGGGTTTGCTTGACCTGTAACATCCCTGACATCCACTCTCTGGGTTTGCTTAACCTGTAACATCCCTGACATCCACTCTCTGGGTTTGCTTAAGCTGTAACATCCCTGACATCCACTCTCTGGGTTTGCTTGACCTGTAACATCCCTGACATCCACTCTCTGGATTTGCTTAACCCCAAAGTTGCACTGGCCATACATCTTCAACACTGTTAAGAGTTTGAGCCTAGACCACTGTGTTTATAAGCCAGTTCACTAGCCATTTCACTGTCATGATTCCTATGTTAACATATAATCTCTCCATTCTCTGGGTTTACTCAACCCCAAAGCTGTACTGGCCATACGTCTTCAACACTGTTAAGAGTTTGAGCCTAGACCACTGTGTTTATAAGCCAGTTCACTAGCCATTACACTGTCATGATTCCTGTGTTAACATATAATCTCTCAGTGCTAATTGAGAGGATTGTTAATCTTTGCAGTATTAATAATTTTGTAATTTTTAGGCTGGTTTTTTAAGTAGTTTTTAACAATGCCTTGTGTACATTTATTCACGCAGCCTAAATGTTAACATTGTTTTCTGCATATTTACTCTATATAAAATGCATTCTCCTTACATTGTCCTCTATATATTCAGTCAAAATAAGCTGTTAACTCAGCATTGTCCTCTGTTTATTCCTTACACAAAAATTTGTGATTTTGTTGTTCGCATTCACCGGCTGTGGAGACTAGCGGAAAGACCTGGTTGTTAATCCATTTCTGGACTTTGGCTTTGTTCCAGGACTTGAGTTTTGCATGTGAATCTGTTTTACAGATCTTGTTTTTTTGAATACAGACTGTTGGTTCCTGGCATCACAGGCAGATGTACTCCCACCTTGATGGATGCTCCCAGTTAGTTGACTCCTCCGACATGCTTGTTGGGGAGGCAATGGGTCTATTCCCCACTTGGGGGCCGGGGAACCCTCACAGGGAATTTGCAACATTATATTCTGTACATTCACTCAACATTGTATTCTGTATATTTCATTCTCAACATAAACTTTTAACATTATATTATTATCTCTCTTCGAGACCAGACAAATGGAACACCTTGTACAGAATGTTGAATGTTGAATTTAGAACCAACAACACAGCTCCCCATGTGAGTTCGGGAGCCCTATTATAGGGAAAACATGTAAATGCCACTAGATGGCATTGGCTCAGAGGCCGAAAGCTCATGCATTAACTTGATATTCTCTTCTGTATATTCACTGTGCATGGACTATTCACATTATCTTCTGTAAATTCACTCAGCATAAACTGTTAACATTGTTTTTTCCCCCCACTCAGCATAAACTGTTAACATTGTATAATAACTCAGCCTAAACTGTTAATATTATCTTCTGTAAATTCACTCAGCCTAAACTGTTAACATTGTCTATTCACTCTGCATAGACTATTTAAATTTTCTTCTGTAAATTCTTTCAACATAAACTATCAACTTAACATTGTCTTCTGTATAGTCACTTTAAAAAAACTTGTAAACATTGTTAAAAAATATTTTGCAGAATTTTTTATGTGCCAATTAAAACCATTCCATTAATTTAATATTTAGAGAGCATTATCTGGTTGCCTCTTTTACTTAATGCACTTGGACAGTTTTATATGAATTGTTTTGTTCAAAACATGCTTCTGGTAATCTTTGTTCTCAGAATTCTGCAATTTTTTAGATGAACTTCCATGAATATTTGTTTCTTATTTCTCAAAAGCAGTTTTGTACTGGGATTAGTTTTCTGGTTGGTTAATTAATATTTCTAAGTGATCAGAGCTGATAATGTTTTGAGACTGATGTACAATATTAAAACATTTTTTAAAATTTCTTTTTATGAATTGAAAGACAAGTCAAAAAAGCTTCTAAACATGAAAGCATTTCTTTCTTTATGTGTGTGCGCGTGCAAGCAAGCGTGATCCTCTGGTACCTTGCGATGTCGAGATGAAGTATAATTTATGGGAAGGAGCCCGTTTGTGGGCTACATAAACTGGGATTCCCATGGACTATAATATCCTCTGTCCATCGTTTGCATGGTTGGCCTCTTCTTTTGCTACCAGGCTGGTCTGTACATCATTGCCTGCTGTGGTATACTGTGTTGAACTAGTTAGAGCAGGATGGAAAAAAACATACAAATCTATCACGCATTTTGTTAAAAGATATGGAAATATGGTATACGGCCAAATGATTGGAAGAGAACTATCTTCATTCCAATACCAAAAATGGGCAACCTGAATTTGTGCACCAACTTTAGAACTGTTGCCCTGATCAGTCATGCAAGTTAAATTTTACTAAAAGTCATAACGGGAAGACTTCGTAAGAAAATGGAAGAAGAGATTAACATGGTTCAAGCTGGATGTAGACAAGGAAGAGGAACAAGGGGTCATCATATCCTCAACATGCGTTTGATAATAGAGAAGTCCAGAGAATTTAATTCTCATGCTTTGTGGATTATTCAAAGGCATTTGACTGTGTACAACATGAGAAACTTTTGGAAGTCATGAGGAGTGTAGTACACCTCATAACAATGCTCTGAAGAACAACCTGGCATACCAGTCTCTTATCAACAGAAGAAGAGAATGATCAAATCAATCAGAATGCCACCGAAACTGGCACAAGATGATTACCATATTATGGACAGACCAGAGCAAGTCATTATCCTTCGCCTTAGAACAGGGCACAATAGACTTCGCTCCCACATGTACAGTAAATTTAAGATTGGCCAATCAGCCATGTGTACTTGTGGACTGGCACCTGAAACAACAGATCACATCCTTCAAGACTGTCCCAGATTCAACGCTTTCAGGCAAAACCTTTGGCCAAAAGAGACACTTGTGGAAGTCAAACTTTACGGGCCGCTTAGTGAATTACAAAAGACAGTGAAATTCATACTAGAGACAGCTTTGCAGATATAGACAATTTATTTCATGCGAACGAAAGAAGAAGAAGAAGATAACAATGCTCTATCAAGACCAAAAACAGCGGTTAGAATAGATGGTGAGACATCAGACTGGTTTGATGTCAAGCAGAGATTCCTTCAGGGCTGTATGCTGTCACCCTATTTGTTCAACCTGTTCACAAAAAATATAATGAGAAATGTCGGAGATGATATAACCAGAGAGCAATATGATGCTTCACATATCGGTGGTCATGAAATACCAGAGATCCGATATGCTGATAATACAGTATTGCTGTCTACATCACAGACTGGTATAGAGAACCTAATAACCTCAATTCAAAGAAATAGTCAAAATCAAAAACTTATATCTTAACATAGCAAAAACAAAGATAATGCACACCATGGAGAAAGAAATATGTCTAATGAGGACAGATTGGAGGTTGTGGAAAATGTTGAATATCTTGGGTCATTGATTACCAACTTTGGTGACACGATGAAAGAAATTAAACGACAACTATCAATTGCTCTTCAAAGACTAAAAGTTAGTTGTGTATCCCTTACAGGACGTTGCAGAACCAACCCCAACAGCACCTGGCTGTTTCAAAGACTAAAAGTTAGTTGCGTATCCCTTACAGGACGTTGCAGAACCAACCCCAACAGCACCTGGCTGTTTCAAAGACTAAAAGTTAGTTGTGTATCCCTTACAGGACGTTGCAGAACCAACCCCAACAGCACCTGGCTGTTTCAAAGACTAAAAGTTAGTTGCGTATCCCTTACAGGACGTTGCAGAACCAACCCCAACAGCACCTGGCTGTTTCAAAGACTAAAAGTTAGTTGCGTATCCCTTACAGGACGTTGCAGAACCAACCCCAACAGCACCTGGCTGTTTCAAAGACTAAAACAGGTGGATAAATTATTGAGTGTGACAGACAAAACTTTAAAAATTAGATTTCTAAGAGCATACATCTTTCCCATTGCAATATACGCCTGTGAGACCTGGACACTTACTATACAAGCTAAACCGCGCGTAATTGCATTTGAATACACATGTAATTAAGGGTTCTAAGAATATCATGTGTAAAGAACAGAACAAATGCATCCATACTTCAAGAACTGAATATTAAAGAAGGTTGGCTATTAGAGATGATTAAAAAGAGAAGATTGAAATATTTTGGTCACTTGAATCGTCACGAAAGTTTGGAGAAAACAATAATTAATGCCTGGTAAGAGAAAATTCAAAAAAGAAAATGAGTGCAGGATGTGGCATATGATCTCCAGATGGGTGTATTGGATGCGGGACATCTTGCTTGTGATCGAGAAGTTTTCCGGAGGGTTGTTATAAGTGCAAGGTTCTGCAATGGACATGCTACTGACGGGTATACTGTCTGCTCACATCCGCGTTATATGGCCAAACCATTTCACCTGTTGTCCTCTAATGAAATCCAGAGCTGCTGCTACCCCCATTTTCCTCCAGATTTCATTGTTTCTTATCTTATCTCTTCTTGCTATATTAGGAGCTCTTCGAATGAATCTCATTTCAGTTGTAATTTGTCTTTTCTCTGTCATTGCCCAGGTCTGGCGTTGAAACACAGGGTTGACAACTTTGGTTGGTTGCTTTCCTTAGAGATATCAGGTTATGTTGATACAAATTCCCAATTTCTGCACCGGGAGTTGTGAGGGGACGGAGCGCTTAAGTGAATGCCCCAAGTGCTTGGACGTCGGTCCTTGACCAACTCAACTTATGTTTTAGAGAAAGCCTGGAGCGAACCTAGCCTAGTGTAACCTGCAGCACAGACAAGAATTGAACGTGTGCCATATACACTTCAATGAGTCGAGAGGTATACATCGGACACCACGCCAACAGAAATCATCCGGTTTTTGCTTATATTTTTTTGCTAGAGGTTTGTTACCATTATATTCCTCTGTGGGTTACGATGCCCCATTGTGGGAGAAAACAAGAAAAGACTAACTGCCTGCACTACAAGCATGTCATAGGAGTAGACTAACTAGGAGTATCCTTTGAAGTGGGAGTGCATCTGGCTGAGAGGCAAGGAACCAAGAGTCTGCATACAAATAAGCCAGAGGTGTGAAAAAGAGGTTCTGGAACTAAAGTCCAAAGCCAAGCACCCAAAGCTTTTTGCCGGAGTTTACCGCCTGTGAAGAAGAAGCAGAAGAACAAGAAGCAGCAGCAAGAAGGGGGAGGAGGAGATGGAGAAGAAGTTAGCATTAAATGAATTTACTGAACGCAAGCTATGACTAGGAAGTAAACAAGAGATGAGAGTGGAAAAGGGAAAAGGATGCACATAAATAAAGGAATATTTGGTCCGGTATCTTTATCAACGAGTAATAAAAGAAAAAGAATCCACGATGCTAGCATGCAAACGGGGAAATCATGCGAAAAACCTTAACGGAAGTATATGTGACCGATTCGGCCCTCTAAATTGCTATTTTAGTTTCGGTCATACGTTTTATCAGACTCTTTGTATCCTGTCGTAACTGAGTCGGCAATATACATTTAATAGAAATAGATGTAAAAAATAGAATTATGTAAAATGCTGGCATGCATGCGTAGGTTGTAAAATAGCCCAGACAGTTTCAGAGAACTAAACTAATTATAGTTCTAATGGTTGCAGAAAAATTGTCTCATTTACGAGCGCTGAATTGCCTTTTTTAAATGGTATTTTTTAACTTTTCCTTTTCATGAGGTAATCAAGAATGAGCTGCCACAAAATGACGATTACCTACGTATTTACTTCCTTTTTTTGTATTGCAATTTAACCAATTTTGTGCTCTTGGTAACAAGGTGTTTTTGTTTACCACTGTAGGATTTCTGGAACGTGCCAGATCTAAAAAGAAATTTAAAGTCAGGCTGCAATAGTTTATTAATACAATTACCGACAAAATGCCTGGGATTTCTCGTGTTTGGTGCAGGGTTGTGCTTTCTCATTGGCTTTCTCTAATGAAGTTCGAGTATAGGTTTAAAGTTATAGTACCATTACAAAATTCCAGATTTTCAAAATTTTAAATTGATACTCAATACGTAAAATGTTGTGGACTGTTAAATAACTATTACACATTACCGGTTTGAGTGTGGGTCAAGGCTGTGTACTATTGCCGCTTCTTTTTATAACATACATGGATACCATATGTAGCGAAACGAACTTTAATCATGAAGAAGATATTACAGAATTACTATTCGCCGACGACCAGTTACTCATAGCAGAAAATACGGAATGCCTACAGAACCACCTAAATCAAATTAGTAACAGAGGGGGAGGAATATAATATGAAAATAAACATTACGAAGGCAATAGACAATGATGACAGGAAGACATAAAGACAATTTAGAAATACAATTAAAAAACAACACCCTGAGGAAAACATAGGATTTTAAGTATTTTGGAGCAATTTTCACATCCGACGGAAAACTGGACAGAGAAAATAGCTCCAGATGTGCCAAAGCAAATCAAGTAATGGGTCAACTATCTCCCCTAATGACACACAAGCAGATACCTCAGAGTACTAAAGTGAATCTTATCAGAACTATTTTTTGGCCAACACTATGCTATCAATGCCAAGCGTGGACACTTACATCCTCCAATGAACGTAAAATTGTGACAACAGAGATGAAATGCCTTAGAAGAGCTGCAGGAGTTTTAAGGAAAGACAGAATACGAAATCATGAAATCAGACGAATGCTAGGAATAAAGCCAGTCTTACAGGTCATCAAAGAACAACAAATAAAGTGGTTTGGACACCTAACAAGAATGCCCTGGTACTATCTGCCACAGCGAGCCACACTAAAACGTTACAACGGGTATAGAGCGAGTGGAAGACCTCGGAAAACATGGAATGATGGCATTAAGAACAGCCTTACAGAAATGAAAAATCAGTCTTAATAGTGCTCTTGACAGAGCTCATTAACGTACATTACATCTCCCCCCGACACTTCGATGAGGTGCAAGGTGGAAGAGAAGAAGAAGAAGAAGGTTGTGGGTCCCCGTTGTCAGAAAATAAAAATAAAAAACAAGGCAAGACTCAGGTTCTGAAACAGGACTAGAGCTCATAAATAAAGCAGTGGAATTGGTCCTATGACGGCCAAACATTTGTTGTGTGTTCACTATTTGCAGAAAAAGGAACATTATTTTGATCAACGTTAGGGAGATGTCAGCAACCTGCATTTGATCACTAATTGCTATAAATATTTTCAGGATGACGGTAGAGGGTGAACGTAAAAGAAGGAGGGGGTGGCGAAAGAGAAGGGCAAGGAGAAGCAAGAGTATTGTCAGCAGCTGCTGCAGCAGAAGCAGCAGGAGAAGAAGAAGAAGAAGATAAAGAAGAAGGAGAAAAGAAGAAGGGGGATGAGAATAAGGGGGAGGAGAAGACGAAGGAGGAGGAGTGTAGGAAGAGGGGTTGGGGTGGAAGGAGAAGGGGAGTGATGTTTTTTTTTTTTCTTCTGGCATAATCTAACACAACTTTGGTCTCAAGTTTCAGTATAAACAGACAGATCCAGTCCAGGCTGTTGTAGACGGACCCCAGCCTATCTAAATGCAGATTATGAAGTGTAATAATGCACTCCAGCTCGCTGGCTGCGATGTTCAATCTTGTGTGTGGGAGACAATTGTGTGTGTGTGGGAGACAATTGTGTGTGTGTGTGTGGGAGACAATTGTGTGTGTGTGGGAGACAATTGTGTGTGTGTGTGGGAGACAATTGTGTGTGTGTGGGAGACAATTGTATGTGTGTGGGAGACAATTGTGTGTGTGTGTGTGGGGGAGAAAATTAATGTGTGTGAGAGACAATCGTGTGTGGGAGACAATCGTGTGTGTGGGTGAGAGACTATTCTTGTGTGTGGGAGACAATCGTGTGTGTGTGGGAGGCAATTCTTGTGTGTGAGAGACAATTCTTGTTTGTGGGAGACAATTCTTGTTTGTGGGAGACAATTCTTGTGTGTGGGAGACAATTCGTGTGTGTGGGAGACAATTCTTGTTTGTGGGAGACAATTCTTGTGTGTGGGAGACAATTCTTGTTTGTGGGAGACAATTCTTGTGTGTGGGAGACAATTCTTGTGTGTGGGAGACAATTCTTGTGTGTGGGAGGCAATTCTTGTGTGTGGGAGACAATTCTTGTGTGTGGGAGACAATTCTTGTGTGTGGGAGACAATTCTTGTGTGTGGGAGACAATATTGCGACAGCCTTTAAATATACTTTACTGTTTTTCCTCCGAAGTCGGAGTACATCTGCCGGAGAGGCGGGGAACGAGAACTGCGAACAAATAAGTCAGTAAAACGGATGTACACGCAAAACTCAGGTCAAAAGTCCATTTTGGACGAACAACCGTGACTTACCGCCGGAATTCACAGCCGGTGAACAAGAAGAAGAAGAATAAAGAACTTTAATGTTTATGCTTTCATATTTTCCAGTTACGTCTAAATTCATCTGAATTCAGTCAATAATTCTAAAATCTTTAAACACTAAGTAGTGTTATGTTCCTTAGGGGTTAGTGAATACATTTCACAGTTTCGACGTCCAGTGTTGGATTTCCGCTGTGGACGGTTTATTAAAAAGCTGCTATCGTGGTATCCGGTTAGCGGATCAAAAGTCTGTCTGTGGAAGATAATAGGACCTCACTATTTAAATACCGAAAGACAGCAGTAGGGACAGCTCATCAAACCTTCTGGTGATGACGGCATACATATAGTAGTACTTCGATTAACCGTTACTCTTTTAACGGTCAGTTTCTGTAATCCGTCTATTCGGTTATCCGTCGCAGCTCTGGTCCAAAGGGTGACCGTTAATCGAAGTTTTATTGTATTTATTTTAATTGTCAATAATTGGACAGTTGTCCATGGTCTGATGTGGTCCATGATGCGATGTTGTCCATAGTGCAATGCTGTCCACGGTGCGATGCTGTCCATGGTCTGATGTTGTCCATGGTGCGATGTTGTCCATAGTGTAAAGCTGTCCATGGTGTGATGTTGTCCTTGGTCTGATGTTGTCCATGGTGCGATGTTGTCCATGGCGCGATGTTGTCCATGGTGCGATGCTGTCCATAGTGCAATGCTGTCCACGGTGCGATGCTGTCCATGGTCTGATGTTGTCCATGGTGCGATGTTGTCCATAGTGTAAAGCTGTCCATGGTGCGATGTTGTCCATGGCGCGATGTTGTCCATGGTGCGATGTTGTCCATGGTGCGATGTTGTCCATGGTGCGATGCTGTCCATAGTGCAATGCTGTCCACGGTGCGATGCTGTCCATGGTCTGATGTTGTCCATGGTGCGATGTTGTCCATAGTGTAAAGCTGTCCATGGTGTGATGTTGTCCTTGGTCTGATGTTGTCCATGGTGCGATGTTGTCCATGGCGCGATGTTGTCCATGGTGCGATGCTGTCCATGGTGCGATGTTGTCCATGGTAAGATGTTGTCCACGGTACCATGCTGTCCATGGTCCGATGCTGTCCATGGTGCGATGTTGTCCATGGCGCGATGCTATCCATGGTGCCTTGCTGTCTATGGTGCTATGTTGTCCATGGTGTGATGTGGTCCATGGTGCGATGTTTTCCATGGTGCGATGTTGTCCATGGTGCGATGTTGTCCATGGTGCGATGCTGTCCATGGTACCATGCTGTCCATGGTACAACGCTGTCCATGGTGCGATGCTGTCCATGGTGCGATGCTGTCCAAGGTACCATGCTGTCCATGGTACGATGCTGTCCATGGTGCGATGTTGTCCAAGGTACCATGCTGTCCATGGTGCGATGTTGTCCATGGTACCATGCTGTCCATGGTGCGATGCTGTCCATGGTACCATGCTGTCCATGGCGCGATGCTGTCCATGGTACCATGCTGTCCATGGTACCATGCTGTCCATGGTGCGATACTGTCCAAGGTACCATGCTGTCCATGGTGCGATGTTGTCCATAGTGCTATGTTGTCCATGGTGCGATGCTGTCCAAGGTACCATGCTGTCCATGGCACGATGTTGTCCATGGTACCATGCTGTCCATGGTGCGATGTTGTCCATGGTGCGATGTTGTCAATGGCGCGATGTTGTCCATGGTCTGATGTTGTCCAAAGTGAGATGTTGTTCATGGCGCGATGCTGTCCATGGTACTATGCTGTCCATGGTGCTATGCTGTCCATGGCGCGATGCTGTCCATGGTACCATGCTGTCCATGGTGCGATGTTGTCCATAGTGCTATGTTGTCCATGGTGCGATGCTGTCCAAAGTACAGGTTCATCGAGAATCATGTTGGGTTTTTAAACTGTTATTATAAAAGTTACAAGACCAGCTGGTCGAGCGGTTACAACCTCGGGCTGGCATGCGGGAGACCCGGGTTCGACGCCGGCAATGTAATGGAGTTTTTGTGTCGGTTGGTTCAAAGTTAAACATCCTAACCTGCACAGTTCTTGGCTTCAGCACCAGCCATGCGGCCCTGAATCCTCAGGCTAACGACCCCCCTATCTACTCAACTCAACTCATGTAGCAGGTTTTTTGCAGACCGTCGCTCTCATCACAGTCTGCCTGTAGGAAACTCGGTCTCTTGCCAGTTCTCCCGCCTCATGAACTTTCACACTCTAGGAGTCACCCATATCCTGTGCTCATCTTCGTGTCGGCCGGCCCCTGTCGCTCCTTCCTGGTACCATGCCTTCTACTATAATTTTTTCAAATCCGTCGTGGCGCTTGATATGACCAAAATATTTCAGCTTTCGAGAAAGGATGCTGTTTATTAGCCAATCTTCCTTGATGTTCAGATCTTTTAAGATGTCAATATTTCTCATCTTCTTTGTCCAAGATATTCTGAGAATCTTTCTATAACATTTCAGCTCAAAAGCCCCTATTCTCTTTCTTAAGGACTGAGAGATAGTCCACGACTCACATCTGTATGTAGCCACAGAAAAGATGCATACTCTCAAAATTCTAATTTGTATCTCCTTGCTGGTGCTTAACCATAGACTTTTAAGGCTGTTCAATCTTTGCATTGCTATGGCCATCCTCCTTTTAATTTCTGTCGAACAGTCTCCATTGTTGTTTATTATAGAGCCTAGATATTCAAAGTTTGTGACATTTTCAATTTTTTCATCATTTATTGTTATTTTTGGGTGACAGCCAGTTTTATCTGTGGACATTATTTTCGTTTTCTTCAAATTCAAAGACAGATTTTGATCTTCACTGTGCTTTTGGACAGACAAACCCTATCTACACCACACTAAAATAGTGGTAAAACAGACAGTAGCGCCTTTTAATTTATTATTATTATTTTTTTTTAATGATAAAAGGTAAAGGTCTCTTTACACTCCGGTGGCACATGAGGCAGATGAGGCTAGACTCATATTTTGTAAAGACTTCGATGAGTGATGTGGTCAAGCATCCATACGATACTGAAGAATTATCAGCTGCGTTGGGCTGGTCACCTAATCCGCATGCCAGACTATCGCCTCCCAAAGAGAGTATTTTATGGCGGGCTACAGCAAGGAAAGAGGTCACAGGGAAGACAGAGAAAGCGCTATAAGGACACTCTGAAGACTACTCTCTATTCTTTTGGCATCAACACAGCTACGCGTGGAGCTGTTGCACAAGATCGTTCTGGGTGGCATATGTCAATCAGACATCGTGCATCGGCCTGCCAGGTGGCAGAGTTTGCACAGGTAGAGAAACGGAGGCAGACTAGCAAGAATCGTACTGCTTGATAATCCCACACTTGCTGCGGCTTCCACCTGTTGTCCGCACTGCTCAAGAACTTCCCTGGCTCATATTAGACTAATCAGCCACCTTCTTACTCATAATCACTGATTATTACTACTTTGGATGAAAGTTGTCTTCATCACTCGTGATGGACGACCAACACACGGTCCAGATTACACAGGCTTTTATTATAACAAAAGTAGATAATGGATATACATGTGTGGAGTCTAAAAATGTTTAGAAATTGACCGTAAAACCAGGACTGCCCAATTGGCGATTAACACACGGTGATGCAAACTGCCACCATTCTGATACTAACCCCCCCCCCCCCCCCAGGCGCAAGTCCCAGAAACCCCATTCAATCATTACCTTGTATTATTGTCCCCGACGAAAGTTGGATAGGACAATAACAAAAACTTTCATCTCAGAGTAATTTTGCACTTCGACACGGGTGCAGTTTGTAGCTCTAATAATGTCTAAACCGTATTTCAATTTTCTGCCACGTCTTCAGAAGTTACATGTATCCAAATTTATAGTTGTAGTTGCTACAGCGAACCTGTGTTGGATGGTTTTGGATGTACCTTCTTAGCGCCTGACGATCACACAAGGTCACAGGAAGCATTACATTTTACTGAACATTTTATAGACGTGTGTATCCATAAAATACTTTTTCAGATGAGGGGTCTTTAAATGAAACACTCAAAAAGAGGTGATGTGATAGAAATTATAACAACGATGCCACTGTCTTGTAACCTGTCAACGTTGTTGCCGTGGATTGTTAAGGATGTCAAGTGTCTTAAGCACGTGACATCACGTGCAGACGAACACGTGGCTTCATGATGTCAGTTTTAAAATGGCCGACGCACTTTCTGACATGCACCAAAGACGAGCATCCATTGTTTGATCAGTGACTCGGGGAAAACTATAGAATATTACTGGCGAATAAGGGTCCAGTATGATCACGCATGCCTAAAATGGGTACCAGGATGGGCTGTCCTGGGAAAGTAAAGACAGCCGGCGTAATGCTGACCACATTACCCACCGAGTGCTGATGGTCTGTAAAAATATGGGACGCTCTGTCCATTTGCCCGATGCGCCGAAAGGCGAAAACAGGGGATCTTTACTTTTTTTTTTTTACTTTTTATGATCACGCATGACTGTCAGTCCGGCAAGTGTGGAAGTGTAGGAAAGACCGGCCTGTGTGGTGGCTGAGTGGTCTCGATGTATGGCGTCCGCCTCGAGTCATAGGGGTCCCGGCTTCAAACCCCGTTGAAGGCTGGGATTTTTTTCACGTGGACTTGTAGTAATTTCCCATGGTCTCTGGGTAGTAACATCAGACGCCTGTGTGTATTCTTGCGCACGTAAACAAATCTCTTGGCTGTTGGAAATAAAAAAGAATAGCCTAACGGCGCTGCCCGGACACAATTTAGAGTTCAATATCTACCCAAAGCATTTCAGGATCCTCGCCGGTGCAACGGAGTTCGTGCACTGCGCTGAGGTTCTTCAGACTCAGGCTTGCATTTTTTTTACGTTATCTATCAAGGCCGAATAATTGCGATATCCATATTACCCAGCCGAAGGGTTCACGGCTCATGGTTTCTATAAAAACAAAAAAGTAGAACGGAGCGCCTGTGTGTCCCACTCGTCCATTATTGCGGTTGTTTTTTATTTCTTAATATACTTTCAACACTTACTTACTTTTTACTTAGTCGCTCCTCTTCTACCTTGGGGTGTAGAGGTTTGCCAGAGAGTTCGCCAGACGTCTCTATCAGCAGGTTTCTTTCTGGCTTTGTTCCATTCCAGTCCTCTGTCAGTTAGGGACTGTCGGATGTTGTCTTCCCAGCGCACCCTGGGTCGTCCCGGAGGTCTGGTTCCCTGGTTCTTAGCCTCCCATGCTTGCCATGGTGGCCGATTTTCTCCCATTCTGCATACATGTCCAAACCATCGTAACTGTGACTGATCTACTCGAGTTAGTAAGGGCTGGGTATCAAGATCTTGACGTATTGTCTGATTGCGGACTTTGTCCCTTCTTGTCACTTGGACCACCTTTCTCAGGTTACTTTCAACACACTTTTTTTAAATATTAAATTTTTATTATTCACATTTTTTTGGGGTACCTTATTGCTTGCTTTCTCTCGTAGCTGCCCGTAAACAACCGACCCCACTGCTTCGAGACACCAGCTAAGTGATTTTGTGTTTCTGTGTAGTATTGTTTCATTTGTATGTGCTGATGAAGGCTCAATAGCTGCAACGTTCACGTTTTGTTTGTTTTTATTATATTGTGAAGCTTGCTTGTATACTTCTCGTTCGGTTTTATATCTTTTCTGTGCACAGGTAAGAATTACTGCATTGGGAGGGGCCGCAGGCGCGACGATTCTTAGGCTATCGAAACTGGGATGTTTTTGTCTTTCTGCGTTCTCTTGTTCTCCACCCCCCCCCCTTTTTCCCCCGGAAAAAAAAGAAAACAGTTACAAGGAGCTTATGGATAGAAGAATATCGCTGCTTCTATACTCTTGAACTGTCGCGCAGGTAGCAGAAAGTGAAAATAATCACACAAGCGAGTGGTAAGAAGACGAGAAAAGGAGCAACGTTTAACCGTTCACAATAACGAAAACATGACTCCCACGCAACGTAGGAGAGGTCTAACGACTTATGGAGGCATGAATGGCAAGGACAGTTGCTTTAATCCTGGGTCTGGAAACGTGAACAGCACCGAAACTTGTTCCAGCATCGGTCAACTGTACCTAGATTGGTCGCAGGAGCTGGGAGCATTAAGTTTAGATTAAGTTAAACATGTCCCTGTGTGTTACAAAAACTCATTAATAAACTAAAACTTGTAAATGGTAACACTTAACTTTATTATAAGCCATATTACAAGTTTTTTTTCTTCTGAAAACACTCTTACGACGAATTTTTGGACTCATCAAAAATACAGACAGTGGGGAATGAAGAAGGAGAAGCAACAGTGAAAATCATAATGTGTTTAAATCACGACTGATCATTTGCATGATGAGGGCTAACAGGGTAAAACTACTGCGGTATACTGAGAGAATTACAGATGGCAGAGTGGCAAAAACTGTGTACACAAGGGAGCTGAATGGCCGAAGACCATGAAGCAAACGGTGGAAAGATAATTTTCAAACAGACATAGACACACTTGGAGCCAACAACTGGACAGAGCAGAAAGACTTGGAGCCAACAACTGGACAGAGCAGAAAGACTTGGAACCAACAACTGGACAGAGCAGAAAGACTTGGAACCAACAACTGGACAGAGCAGAAAGACTTGGAGCCAACAACTGGACAGAGCAGAAAGACTTGGAGCCAACAACTGGACAGAGCAGAAAGATTTGGAGCCAACAACTGGACAGAGCAGAAAGACTTGGAACCAACAACTGGACAGAGCAGAAAGATCACAGAGAAGAATGGAGGTGTGTGATATTTGTAGCAGTGAACCTCAATGGCTTGACATGCTTAAGAGGAATAGTTGACTTTTCATACGTGTCGTATGAGGCGACTAATGAATTATGGCAACAGAATTGCCACCCTCACGTAAGAAGCCTAAGTTGCATATTCTAACCAGCCATGAACCAATCAACAAGGGGTTTGAGGTGATATCTGCTTGATGACATATGCTTCAATAGGAGGTTAAAATTAAAGAAAGAAGCAATTAAAAAGAAGAGGAATAGGGAAGAGGAGAAAGATGAGATTTAGGAGGTATTTGGGGAGGCGGTGTTGGTGAAGGAAAAGATGCAGAAGCAGCAATAGCTGAGAAGAAAGAATATGTTTGTAGTACTGTACCTCTCTTTCGCACAAATTACTCACATGTCTTTTACATTAAAAAAAAAAAGTTAACAAAATTAACAAAAGCCAAGTGCAGTTTCTAGTTAACATTGGTGAAGACAGTCAACGAAAACAACATAGAATATTATCTGGGATATTTTCTTTTTTATTGTCTTTAAAATTCATCTGTGATTGTTAACTTGCTGTTTCCAAATTGTTTCGAGAATGATTCGATTTTCAGATGTAACAAAAACATGATAAAGCAATTTACAATCTTCTCGCCTGAAGAATCTTAATGTTTGAGCAACAAGGATACAATAAACCAAAAACAAAGCTAGACTTCTTTGAACCCCGTGTTTAACTGTCAGTGTTGATTTATTATGATGTTGTTAATTATTGCTTGCTCATCGTGTTGAACGTTTGCCAAGTCTCAGCATACCTAGAGATCTCTTCTCGTCGTCTTCTCGTTTTCCCAAACGCAGCATGCTCATTGGTCGTTTTCCAAGACGAAGCATGCTCATTGGTCGCTTGCCTAGACGCAACATACTCATTGGACGCTTTCCTAGACGGAGCATGCTCATTGGTCGTTTCCCCAAACGCAGCATGCTCATTGGTCGTTTTCCTAAACGCAACATGTTCATTGATCTTTTATCGTCTTCACTGTCTGCATCGTCGAAATTTTCATCTTCTCGTTTGCCAAGTCTAAGCATGCCCAATGATCGTTTCCCAAGTCTAAGCATAGATAATTGTCGTTTGCCAAGTCTGAGCATACCCAGTGATCTCTTCTCTTCGTCATCTTCCGGTTCCCGTTTGCCCAACCTCAGCATTCCTAGAGATCGCTTTCCTAACCTCAGCATAGACAACTGCCTCTTTCCAAGCCTAAGCATTCCCAAAGACCTCTTGTCTAGCTCATCTCCTCCTTCTGCCGGCTGGATAATTCCATCAGCCAAATCGTCGTACAAGTAAACGTTATCATCGGGAAAAGCCTCGAACTGATCCCCGTCAGCACTAATTTTCAACTCAGCAGGAACAGAATCCTTTGGCGATGACTCCAATTGCTGGGACACATCTGAAGGCACCTCAATTTTGCCACTGGGTGTTGACCGTCTAAATCTTCCATGTGCTGGTATTTCTATATCCTCTTCGGGATAGGAATTATCATAAGATTCAAACGAATAAGGCTCATTATACGCTGGACGCCAAGCCAGAAAGTCTTCTAAGTCTTCTTCCTCTTGTGCGGCCGATTCGTCGTTACGTTTTCCAAGCCTCAGCATATTTAGACCTCGGCCCAGCCTCAGCATGTTATAGCTTCCTCTCTTGGCACGAGATAAAGCTGTTTCTGTGGAGGCTTTGCTGTCGGTGCTGGCTGCATTGTCCTCAGTGAAAACTGTAGAGGAAACAATAAGAAGAATATGTCAGCTAGATAAATAATATTTTAGCTTGAATAAATAATATATTAACTAGAACAAATCACGGCCAGCTCCCGATTTTTACTGGAGCTGGCCGTGAATAAATAATATGTCTGCCAAAATAAATATTATTTTCGCTAAAATAAATAATATATATGCTAGCATAATTAATATGTCACCTAGAAGAAAAAAATATGTCACCTAGAACAAATATTATATAAGCTGGAATAAATAATGTCAGCTAAAAAAATGTGTTAGCTAGAAAACATACTGTGTAAGCTAGAAATAATAATGTGTTAGCTAGAATAAATAATGGGTTAGGTAAAATAAATAATGTGTTAGCTAGAATAAATAATGTGTTAGTTAGAATACATATTATGTTAGCTAGAAAAACTAATGTGTTAAAATAAATCATTTGTTAGATAGAAAAAATTATGTGTTAGCCAGAATAAATAATGTGGCAGCTAGAATAAATAATATGTTAGCTAGAATAAACAATATATGAGCTAGAAAAAAAAATTGGTTACATAGAATAAATAATGTGTTCGTTAGAATAAATCACTTGTTAGCTAGAATAAATAATGCGTTAAAATAAATGGCGTGTTAGCCAGAATAAAGTGCTAGTTAGAATAAATCATGTTTCAGCTAGAAAAAAAAAAAAAAACAATGAGTGAGTTAGAAGAAATAATGTGATAGAATAAATAAAATGTCAGCTAGAAAAAATAATGTGTTAATTTGTAAAAAAGGATATAGGCTGTTATTGCTGTGGAGTTTAGTTCATGCCGAGAAAGACCCTGGCAGAAAAAAAGATTGGTGTTGTTTTCCGAGCGTTTTTCTGCTTCCCTATTTGGTTAAGCTTTTTTGGTCTCATTTCACTGGATTACTTTCTTGGATTTGGGAGTCGCCGTGGCCGAGCGGCTAGACGCTCGCCGCGGATCGGAAGGTCGTGAGTTCGCTCCCAGGAGTAGTCGGACTTTTTTCAAAAGTGACCTTGGCTCCCAGGTCGACCCAGCCTTGAGTGGTTACCGGGTGCAGTCCTGGGAAGTAAAGGCGACCGGCGTGATGCTGACCACATCACCCATCATGTGCCGATCCGTCTATGAAAATATAGGTCTAGCCCTATATGCCCTATACGCCTAATGGCGTGGAAAGGGTCTTTTACTTTTTTTTTACGTTACTTACTTTCTTGGATTTAGCGTTAGCTGCAGTCACCCCTATTGTTTGGCTGCAGTCACCCCTATTGTTTGGCTGCAGTCCCCCCATTGTTTGGCTGCACTCACCCCTATTGTTTGGCTGCAGTCCCCCCTATTGTTTTGCTGCACTCACCCCTATTGTTTGGCTGCAGTCTCCCCTATTGTTTGGCTGCACTCACCCCTATTGTTTGGCTGCAGTCTCCCCTATTGTTTTGCTGCACTCACCCCTATTGTTTGGCTGCAGTCCCCCCTATTGTTTGGCTGCACTCACCCCTATTGTTTGGCTGCAGTCTCCCCTATTGTTTGGCTGCAGCCACCCCTATTGTTTGGCTGCAGTCCCCCCTATTGTTTGGCTGCAGCCACCCCTATTGTTGCCACTAGAAAGTTTAGAAACTGGACGAGTCAGAGCAAACGTTTTTGGCGGTAACGCAAAATCAAGGACCTGCTATCAAACCAGAGACGCATCAGGCTAGACTTATATTTGTATAGACCATTCGGTACTCGGCGGGTGACGCTGACCGCCTTTGCTTCCCATGACATTACCTGGTAGCTGGGACGGATTTAGACTTAATGAGGCCCTAAGCTGTATAAAGCTCTCTTGACGCTACTGTTTTAAAATTCACTAGCTGATCTGAGAACACTTACAAAAATATACGTCTTTTAAAAACACGGATTATATAAATATGTTTTCCCTATTAATTTGTATAAAAGGAAATAATAATGAACCTGTCTGCAAAATCACATAGTTTATATTATATAACCCACTTAACGACTCTATTAAAAGAAAACGTCCGTTTTTAACGTTAAAATTGTGACACCCTAATCCCTGGCTTAATTTTAGCCTGGGTCAATCTGGGAGCCAAAATCAGTTTAAAAAAAAAAAAAAACATTCACTGGAGGCAGATTTGAATACGATATCTTTGATCTGGCATGCAAGCATTCTTTGTTCTCAATTTTAAATCAAAACAGCATAAAAAGATTTGCAATAAAAAAATTATGTCTCACCGACCCGAAAATAAAATCTTGTTTAATTGAAAAGTATAAATCTAACCAACCCTAAAAGAAACTGCATCTAAAGAAAGTTACAAACATAACCATGCAAAGAAAACTATTATAACCTTATCTGTTTACGAGTGTTTTAAAAACAACATATCAGAAAGTGTTTAAACCAAATGAATCGGAGAAAACATTTTTGGCGGTAAGTATGGAAAACATTCTGAAGGAGAAACTTTCATTATTTGTCCACCTCTGCAGCCAATTTCCCGCGCTCCAGTTGCCAGGTTTCCCTGTCATTAGGACGTGTCTAATATTGTCTTGACCGAGCTCGATTTGTTTAATTTGGTCTGACGTGCGACAAGAATCCTGGGCTGTACATTATAGATCGTATTCAGTTAGACGGAATGGCGTGTCCGTTTCTATCAGGGTTGATGTTTTCTATTGAGTAAGCTATATTTTCTTGTCGAGAATACAAAAAGGCGATACAAGTGCTACGAATTTACACTTAAATATATTCTGCTGTGGATTTTGGGACCTTTTTCAAGCGGAATAGATACCCCCTCCCCCACAAGCATGTGGTGAGTCATGGCGTCTCCACGAGTGCTGGAGGTCCCGGGTGCAAGCTCCGGTGAAGGCTGTTTAACGTGGATTTCTAGTAATTTTGTCCTAGTCTCTGGGTAGTGTCGGCTCTGTGGCTAAGTCGATGCGAACGCTTCGTAATGCCAGGATGCCGGGTTCGATCCTAGCTGCGGGCTATGCGCCTTGCGTTGGTTTCGACCGTGGTATCAAGGAAGCCGACTGTTCAGGAGCAATGATAAACTGCTGGACGTAAGTTGGCCTAGAAAAACCACACAACAGCCAGGGGCTGTTGGGGTTGGTTCGCAACGTCCTGTAAAGGATACGCAACTAACCTCTTGGTAGATCGCACGCCTATGTGTAGTTTTGCGCACCGTAAAATTCCCCTGGGAGTTGAAAATCGCAAACAAGTAGCCTAAGAGCGCTGCCCGGGCAAAATTTTGAGTTAAAAAGCTAGCCTAAATGTAATTTCGGATCCTCGCCGGTGCTACGGAGTCCGTGCGCTACGCCGAGATTCTTCTGACTCAGTCTTGAGTCAAAAGTAGAAAGGAGCACTTATGTATTGCTATCCTTGTGCCGTGATGTTGATCCGACGTCTAAACCCAAATATTAAGTGTTTAGGGATGTTTGCTTTTAAGTCGAAGTGCATCTGAGAGGCGAGGAACCAACAGTCTGGATGCAGATAAGGCAGATCCGTAAAACGGATGTGGACGCATAACTCAAGTTCTGGATAAAGAATAAAGTCCAGAAGTGGACGAATTATTAGAACTTTTCTCCGGAGTTT
This sequence comes from Candidula unifasciata, assembly GCA_905116865.2. Lineage (NCBI taxonomy): Eukaryota > Metazoa > Mollusca > Gastropoda > Stylommatophora > Geomitridae > Candidula > Candidula unifasciata. The sequence goes on from CAJHNH020000102.1 coordinate 661,271, forward strand.
ACATCAGGCAGGGGCGCCACCACAAACATAAAACTTGCGTGTGTGTGTGTGTGTGTGTGGGGGGGGGGGTGCTCAGAAACATTTTGTAAGTGGGCTAAGATATCCCCTTTAAACACGTATAGAAATTCTCTTTCAAAGTATTTGTTTGTATAATAATATTATCTAAAGTATATTATCACATTTATTTTTAATTCAACACATTCTTATCATATTGTTTTTTTTTTTTTTAAATATTATTATTCATGTGTAGAATGGCAAATAAATAAGATAATGTACTTGAAATGATAAACAAATACATTTAAAGAACATTTTCATGCGCGGTAGGATGGTCTTGTGTGAGGACCCTATAAATATTTGCTTGTTGCTAGGGAGGTGGGGAAAAAGGGGGGTGGGGGGTGGGGGGGGGGGCTCAAGGAACACGACTATGACACCTGGTGAACTCAAGAAAATACATTTGTGCAAATTTGGGAGCTATGGTAGCGCAGTGGCTGCACACTTAGCTGCTGACTCAAAGGTTTTGGGTTCGAATCCAAATCACCCCGAAATAAAAATAAAAAATATCTCTTTTAAAAAAAAAATAGGTTTAGGTTTAGTTTTAAACAACGGATGAACATCATGGCACAAGGGTAGTAAACCGAAAGTGCTTCGTTCTACTTTTAACTCAAGCCTCAGTCCAAAAATCTCAGCGCAGTGCACGAACTCTGTAGCAACGGCCGAGCCACTAAAATACTTTGGGTAGATTTTAACACCACGCTTTTTTTCCCTTTCCAGTGCCGTTAGGCTACTCTTTTTGATTTCCAACTGGCAAGGGATTATTTTACGTGCGTAACAATGCACAAAATAGGTATTTGGTAGGGTAACCAGACGTCCCGTTTTTACCGGCACAGACCCGGGTCTCCACCCCCCCCCCCTTCCACCCCCTGAGTGTACTGGCCGTCCCGTCGATACTGAACATTTTTATTGGTTGTCCATTAAGAAAAAATCCATAAATGTCGTTTATAGTATATACTAGCTGTACACGGCCACGCGTTGCTGTGGCATAGTTTGGCTAAATGGAAATGAAAGAAAATAGAAATTGCACGTGTCTAATACAATCATTGTCTGCTCAGATATAGAGATAGTCTTTGATCCCCCCCCCCCCCCCCCCCTCACCACCACAACTAAATCTACCCACTACTCTCTCCCTCATCAAAGGTTTTTGGAAAAGAAAGACAATGGAAATCGCACGTGTCTAATATAGTTAATGTCGCAATCATTCTCTGCCCAGATATAGGGATAGTCTGGTTTTCCAACTTTAGAACACGCACCTTATAATTGTGTCTTTATATTAGTGGTCATTTAAATGGTGTTATTAGCACAGTAACAAAAATGGTTATTTGGTTATCACATGCTAAAGCTGTTTGTATTTTTTTAGGAGACTGAAGTAAAGCTACAACTGTACTTGTAAATAACAAAGTAAGTCGTATGAAATAAAAGAGCGGAGGTAGCGTTAGTAAAATATAAACAAATTAGGTAATGAGAACTTGAAAATCACGTGTAAAGCTCTTTAAGTTCTCTTAAATTTGAGACATTACCCCCCCCCCCCCCCCCCCCCCTCCCCCCCCTCTTTCAACGACTACTGCTCTCTACCTCTTCGAAGGATTTGAAAATCATTAGGTGGCGATATTTTTGTTGTTGCTGTAACTGACATTGACATCCCTGTCCATCCGAACTAAAATGGGGAACAGGAATTGTAATAGGTAGTGAATCGGGCTAGTGTAATATTTACCACATCACCCTTCAAGTACCAGTACAACTACTACCACGACCACCATCACAGTAGCTAAAATAATGTCACTGCTATCTGTGTTACCATCGGAGTAGACAGAAAGTCGTGAGCCAGAAGATTTGGTTCCGCATGGCTAGTGCTGTCGCCACAGACTGGTCAGGTTAGGGTGTATAATTTCGATTCCCGACAGAAGAACTCCATAACCTTACCGGCGGTATTCACATGAGAGCACTACGGTGTAACAGCCCTGGTGTAACAACTATTACTGCTGCTGCTTCTTTATGTGGGTTAAGCAGTTACTGTGACTTAAAGCTCTTTCAGTTAACAGTTCCCCCCCCCCACCCCCCTCCCCCCTCAAATTCACCGACAACTCTTTCCCTCATTAAAGTAGTTGGGAGAAAAAAAAAAAAAACACTTGAAAAGCAAATGAAAACATGAAAAAAAAACACCATAATTAGGAAATGAACGCTATGGTAAACAGCACAGCTTAAAATTCCAACGCAGATGAAATAACTTAATCTAAATGAAAATAAATGGAAAGCTATGAAATTTTAGCGTAAACGGAAAATTTAAAAATGCAATCATAAGTATGCGAAATGGTCAAATTTAATTATCAAATGGTTTACCCATTTACTTGTCTTTTTTTTTTTTTTTAGTATTAAGGGCAACATGGCTAGTGCTGTCACCACGACAGAGCAGATGAGGATATTATTTTAGTCCAGGGTTTCGAACTCTGGTCTCCCGCACAGGAACCCAGTGTTCTAACCATTCGACCAAGTAGCCACTTCATCGGAGCAACGAAAAGAGAACTAAACTATTAGAGATGTGTGTCCCTACTACTGTGTCCCGATTATAACACAACTGAAAACCGCAGGCAATTGTTTTCTCGTAGACAGATACTCCAGATATATTAATGAAACGGCACAACAACAGAAATTGCACGTGTCTAACACGGTTAATGAAGTTAATGTCGCCGTCAATGTTTGCGCCGACGTCGAGATAGTCCTTGATTCCACCCCCTCCCACCCCCCATCGAAGGTTGTCTGGAAAAAAAAACAGAAAATAAAAATCGTGTTTAATATGGTTATTGTGGCATATATAGAGATAGTCTTGTTTGCTGTACCACGACCTACTCTATGTATTAGAGAAGGCGTTGGCTGCACGTAACTCGCCGGCGAATGGTGGAAGCCTTGCGTTCTGACTACGGCGCATGCGCAATTACTAACGTGGCTATAATTAGATGTCACTAACAATTTAAATATTAGTTTCGAATATTTTCCCAAAAAATTGTCGCAAACTATCTCTAACAATTACAGGTTGAATTTCAAACCATGATGGTTCAACGTCCGGTATCAAAACAAACATATCCTGAAAATATCAGCTAAATCGGTTCAGTAGTTTCCGAGTCTATAGGGGACAAACAAACAAACAAACATTGATTTTTATATATAGAGAGAAATATTCATTTTTCAAATATGGTTTCAGATAACTTTTTTCGGATGTGTCGTATACAATTTTTAAGCCTACATGTTCCCATTGCTTAAAATGTACTAAGTCCCTAATGTGTCATAATAATAAAAATAATGATACATTTAAGATTATGAAAAAAGGGCTAGGGGATGGGAAAAAGGGGGGTGGGGTGTTAAACTGATTCTTTTGGGATACCGCGTTTTTCAGCTGACCATATAATGGTAAGTCTAGTATTTGAAAATATCATGGGAAGTGACATTATCAGTGACATTACGGCACAGCACTGACATCCCAGTGCAATGATGTCGATCCTCTCGACTTTCACTTTAAACTTTAAATTTATCTGGACTTCCATTCGTGGATGCATTTCTATAGATTTCTCCTTTTCACTGATAATAAAAGTGGACAACAAAACTCTCTCCTCTTTGGTGCATATCAAAAGTGGGGCTGCCATCTTTAAGCTTTCATTACGACGTCACCGCCTTCGTTTGC
>CAJHNH020000102.1:670000-677500 GCA_905116865.2 Candidula unifasciata
ACTTATCCCCATCCCTCCCTTTTTTTCCCCCTAAAAATTTTATAGCAGGGAGGTGTCTTTAGCTGGTCGAGACTGCAGTCCTTGTGGCTTTTATACGCTGAAATTACATTTAATATCTTCTCTTTTTTGGGGTGCTATTTTGTTTTAAAGTCTGTTTCTTGGGAAGGGGGGGGGGGGCGAGGAGTCCTATTTTGTTTTAAAGTCTGTTTCTTGGAAGGGGGGGGGGGCGGGGGGGGGGGGGGGAGTACTATTTTGTTTTAAAGTCTGTTTCAACATCTTAGTTCCCCTAACCGAACCATAACCCAGGTTGCTGCTTGGTCTCGAGGCATGGCGTCAACCTGAAGTGATGGAGATCCCGGGCTCAAGCCCTGGTGAAAGCTGGAAATTTTTCACATGGATTTCTAGTAATTTCCTACTGTCTCTGGGTAGTAAGATCATACGTGTGTATTGTTGCGCACGTAAACAAAATCCCTTGGCAGTTGGAAATTGAAAAGAGTGGCCTAACAGCGCTGCCCGGGCAAAATGTGGAGTTCAAAATCTACCCAAAGTATTTCAGGATCCTAACCGGTGCTACGGAGTTCGTGCACTGCGCTATGATTTTTCGGACTCAAGCTTCAGTCAGAAATAGGAGGGAACACTTATGGGTTACTACCCTTGTGCCATGATGTTGTACCGTCGTCTAAACCTAAACCCCAGCTTAAACAACTTGATTATCGCGCGCAGCATTCATCTCTTCGCTGGTGCAGTCTTTCATTATCCAACATGAAATTAAAATTACACATTACATGCCCAACATTTCGGATAGCTTCTTGTTCTTCCTGCAACTTTTAGTCAAAAACCTCTCAAAACCCGACTCTGTATTGAATGGCTTCCCTTGTAGACGCGGCTCACAAAAGCTGCCCCTGTAAGTGGCGAGCAATCTAGCCAGCTGCATTGATTTCGCCGTTTACTAGAAACAATCACAGAAAGAATAGTGGTGGCGATGATTTCCAGCAAGTTTTGGCGCGGTTTCAACGTTGGTGGCTAATACAACCAGCAGAAGGGGACATTTTATAGTAGGGATGCTTGTAGATATTTATAAATTCCATACTAGGACAACAGAGGACAAGTACAGGGTTCCCACTGCAAAGACATCAACGGGGAGAAGGGCGTAAAAAAAGGTGGGAGGTGGGGTATGGGGGCGCTGAGCACTCGTAAAACTTTTATGACTAGGATTGCCGGATTTGCCAGGTTTCTGCGCCACCTGGTACTTAATATTGGCACTTGTCAATCCAGGACAATCGCCGTGTAGGTTTCGGCGGCCTATTGAGGGGGGGGGGGAAAGGGGGGGGGGGGAGAATAGACCCACTGTTTATTAAAACATGCGGAAAGAGTCGACTAACTGGGAGCTTCCTTCGTTTGAAAACAATTTTTTTTCCCCTTTGGTTGGGTTATCTGAGATGCAAGGAATCAACAGTCTGCATTCGAGTGAATCAGATCTGTGAAACGTTTGTGCACATTACAGTCGGGTTCTGGAACAGAATAGAGTGGACGAACAAACAGAAAACCGGAGATTATACCCAGTGAACACGAAGACGAAGAAGCAGATACAAGGGCAAAGCATGATGGGAATTGACAAGTATAGAGCAGACACTTTGTATGGCTGGAGAAAATTGTTTTGGCTGTAACTGATAGTCTGAGAAGGGATGGCCATCTTACAGAAGATAGGACATTATTAGAAAGTTAGTCTGGATAGAAAATTGGCAGATTTTGTTTTTGTTTTCGAAAAGTTATACTGTTGAGGGAAAACTTGTTTGTGTTAGGCCAGAGTAAGTGAAAGGAGTAATTTATGTGATGTTTTCTTTGATGCTTTTGGTATTTGTGAAGAATGTTCTGCGCCTTCCGGTGAAACTGGCTTAAGACAGGGCAGCTCACAGTTAGCTAACACATAACGCTATATAAGTAAAGTAAAGATCCCTTTTCATGCCTTTAGGCACATCGGGCATATGGGAAGAGCACCCATTTTTTACAGACCAATCGCCACTCGGTGGGTAATGTGGTCAGCATTACGCCGGCCGTCTTTACTTCCCCAGCACAGCCATCATTGTACCCATTTGAGGCTGGGTCGACCTGCGACGTCCCATACCACGATAAAAATCCACGTAGCTGGCAGTGGGTTTCGATCACGCTACGTTGGATTATGAGTCGGACTCGCAACGCCTTAGCCACGGACGCACATAACGCTATAAACTTGAGATGCATTTTATTTTTGTTTTTTTAAAGCCCCACCCCGGCTGTTATCGGGGGCCCTAATATAACCAAACGATTTATCGGTGTTTTGGGGACTGGCGCCCGGGTGTACCTCATCGAACTGGTGGCAGTTTGTGTTGTGCGGTCCTGGGGGGATTAAACGATACACACACACACACACACACACATACACACGCACACACATACACACACACCCAACCACCCACACACACACACATATATACACAAACACACACACACGCTCACAAGCACACACACACATGCACGCACATAAATATAAACACACACACACACACACACACACACACACACACACACACACACACACATACAAGAATAATTATTTCCGAACATCCGTCCCGGATCCCCTATTCAATGATAGTCATACTGAAAGCTTATAATTTCGAAATACTTGTGTGATATCTCGTCTCCTTGTGGGATACTTTTTTTGGGTTGCTGTTTTAAAGCTTTTGCCGCTTTTACCGGGGGCCCTAAATATAGCACGGCCTTCACTATGACCTAATGGCTGAACGGGGTTTCCGGGACCCCTCCACGGGGGATCCTCATTGGTATGGTGTTACTTTGTATCACTGGGTGATTATCGCTTGTCTGATGTCCTGGTGCGGTACAATTTACCAACCTACCTAAATACACTATAATCGTCTTCGTCATTCCTCTTGTAGGATGCCATTTTTCGTTATTTTGAAGCCTCACCTTGGCTATTGCCGGGGGCCGCAATATAGCCTGACGGTTGAACGCGGTTTCCGGGACCTTTCCATCTTTATAGGTTTCTGAAATATCTTGGTAAATGTTGAGTACAAATTTGGCTATTTTCCCATAAAATATGGCATTTTTAATCAATTTCCGTGAAAATATGTTGATTTTAGCCACAAAAATTAATTTTTTTTTTCAATCTTTAACTAGTTAGTACCCAAAGAAAGCGTTGTTTCAAGCAGACATAATCAAATTCAATTTGGGGATTTAACCTATCCTTAACGTATCGTCAGCCCGGTTTGGTGACGTCAGTAGCATGGCACGTCAGATTGAGACGGTCTTGCTCTCCCCCACCTCCCAACTCCCTATTTGTTTAGTTATCTCGATGAAGTTTTATTGGTTTTATTCTATAGTATCGTATTATTTGCGAAGCCTGAAGCGAGTTTGTAGCAAACTGGGTATGAACACAGTTTCATAATTCCTAGTACCAGGTTTTTAAGTCAAATGCGGTTGACTGGGGTTTAGGGGAAGGGTGGCGGTAGTAGTCCCTTAACAATCACGTCGGAGAATCTGATCTATTAAGTTTTGCCGAAATCAGATGTCATGGGTTGAAAGACGCAGATATTGCAACCTAGCTGTAAACCACACAAAAACGTGACAACTGTCCTTTTAAGGGCAAACGAAGAAAAGAAGAAGAAGAGAAGAAGAAGAAGAAGAAGAAGAAGAAGAAGAAGAAGAAGAAGAAGAAGAAGAAGAAGAAGAAAAAAAAGAAGAAGAAGAAGTAGAAGACGAAGAAGATGATGATGATGATGATGATGACGAAGAATTTAAATCTGAAAATATCTCACAACATGTTCAATGAAAAACAAAAACAATTCATAATAGCTGCGTCCTCTGGTCTAATTAAATTCTTCACGACATCATCGCCACAAATAAACAACAGAAAAAGCCACGAGTTTCTTCATTGAGCACAACACGCCTTTCTTTAGTTCACACAGGTCGGATGCGAGTTCAAAAAATTAATCACGCCTCCATTGCAGCCTCTGACCGAAATGAAATTCGACTTAGCCAATGCAGATAGAACAGGGAATCACGTGATCGTGTCACCGTGGTGACCCTGTCCGTGCTCGGTTGCCGGGTTACTGTTTTAAAGATGGCTAAGCATTTGTTTAACAAAAAATCGTAGCAAATTGAATGTTGGATTAGGAATCGACCTCACTGCAATGACAAGGATATTTTGCACAAGATGTTTTTCATTTTATAAAATGTAGTTTTTGCCTGTCCTATTCTGTTTCTGATCTCAGTTATGCATCTTCCATCTGATGTTATCCATGTGCCCAGATACTTAAATTTCTGTACTTGTCCTAAAATAACACCATCGACTTTTATTACACATGTTGGTATCACATGCCAGGTTTTCTTGCACACCCATTTTATAGCAGACATGCGATCATTCGGGCAGGCTGCGTCATGAGAGTTGTTCTGAAGAGGATACGCTTTGGATTCTTATCTTTCGTCTTCCCATAAAAGGCGTAACAGGAAACGTCATGGGAAGTAAAAGCGTCCGGCGTGATGCTGACCACACCACCTATCGAATGTCGATTGGTCTATAATATATTTTAGCATCAGCTGCCCGAAGTTCCTCTGATCTGAAAGGACTTATTTACTTTATTTTTAACAGCAACAAACATCCGTGTGGGGTCATCTAGTGAAGCATAATTTGTTTGCATATTGCTGTTTCACCGGCGAGGAATCAAGCCCAAGCACCGCCTTGTCCTTGGTTTATTGCAGTGTTGCCACTTTTGATGTTTTACATCCAGATTTAGATGTTTTTCCTTGCATTTAGATGGCGTTTTTGACGTTTAGATGGTAGATGTCCTTGTAGATGTTTTTCATCTGGAGTGAATTTATCAAATCTAACCTAAGAAACAGGATGAAATTTGACCCCCTAAATGCTATCTTGAGAATAAAATTCCGCCTGATAAGAGCAGGAAAAGGCTGTTCTACTTATCAGCTAACTAATTGGGTATTAAAAGCAATTGGAAAAGCTAAAGCATACCAGAGTCATTTTGGATCTAAAGCTTCAACTTTAAAGCCAGCGGAAGGCTGTTGTGACTGAGTCTACCTCAATTCTCCAGCTAGACATTTGGTATCACCATCATCATCATAAGGTGCCTTGCCGACTGGCGTGGGCGATCATGCCTCTCCACAATCTGCGATTTCCTGCAGCTTGTATCAGTTCGTGTGCCGACACACCTCCATGCCACGCAACAAGACTGTCAAGCATCTTCTCTTGTTGTCTTACTCTATCCCTCCTTCCACAGATCTTTCCAGAGGTCACACCATGTTCTATTTTCCCTCTTCTCATAACATGGCCGAAAAATAATGACTGTCTCCTTCTGATGTCTTTGATAAGTTGTCTTACCGCCTCTTTCAAAACCTCTTGTTTGCTCTTATTGGCTGTCCAATGTATTCTAAGCATTCTTCTGTAAAACCACATCTCTGAAGCCTCAAGAAATTGTTTGGCCTGCCTACCGATTGTCCAGGATTCACAGCCATATGTTAAAACTGGATGTATGTAGCAAGCAAGAACTCTTTTTCTAATTCTCAATGACAAGGATATATTGCAAAAGATGTTTTTCATTTTATAAAATGCAGTTTTTGCCTGTCCTATTCTGTTTTTTTTTTATCTCAGTTTTGCATCTTCCATGTTATCCATGTGCCCAGATACTTAAGTTTCTGTACTTGTCCTAAAATAACACCATCGACTTTTATTACACATGTTGGTATCCCATGCCAGGCTTTCTTGCACACCCATTTTATAGCAGACATGCGATCATTCGGGCAGGCTGCGTCATGAGAGTTGTTCTGAAGAGGATATGCTATGGATTCTTATCTTTCGTCAACCCATAAAAGGCGTAACAGGAAACGTCATGGGAAGTAAAAGCGTCCTGCGTGATGCTGACCACACCACCTATCGAATGAAATCTAACCTAAGAAACAGGATGAAATTTGAAGCCCTAAATGCTATCTTGAGACTAAAATTCCGCCTGATAAGAGCAGGCAAAGGCTGTTCTACTTATCAGCTAACTAATTGGGTATTAAAAGCAATTGGAAAAGCTAAAGCATACCAGAGTCATTTTGGATCTAAAGCTTCAACTTCATCATCCAAGCTAAGTTTATCCTGTGGATCTTGTAAGGCAGACATCAGTAAAGATGAGGACATGATTCTATAGGGTAAGTCATATCGATTGCTATGTAATTTTTCCATTTGGATGTTTTTTTCTAGATGTTTTTCCACACAAGTCTAGATGTTTTTAGATATTTTTGACTCCCTTTTGGATGTTTTTTGTCAAAGAAAAGTGGCAACATTGGTTTATTGTAATCTAATATATGCTATAAATATAACCACGACAAGTACAGAAACAAAAGTCTGCCAAGCAAGAAGTGCTTCCGTTCAAATCCAATGTAGAACATAAATAAATTGTCCAACATGGAGCTGGTGTATACAGTACACAGTTTACCGAAATTCTCCGACAACAAACACTACATTTCTTGCAACAAAACATCAGGAAGTCGGTAAACAGCGCGGCTATTAACCACACGAAACATTGCCGGCATAACCACAAGGCTTCATTTAATTTCAAATTCCGGAGCTGGCCAGCCATGTGTCTGCTTGGTTGTTAGCTTTACTTTACAGAGGCTAGACCCGCCTTTGATACGAATGATAGCTTGGATAATTTTCTGGGATCTATTATAGATTCCAGCTTGGCCGAGTTATTCTCTTTGACAGAAATAATCATCTGAATGTCCGGTCTCAGAGACGTGTGGTCCCAACAAGGGGCTTTCGCAAGAGCTAATAGTCTTCTATTGCAGGCGAGGTATCGCTGTTGTGTAGAGATGTCTTTGTTGTTATTACGTGGCGGTGTCTGTTTCTTCTGATCTGCCCAGTCTGTTTTTTTTTATTTTTTATGGAGGTGTAATTTGTTGTATTTACGTCTGGTAAGTTCGGCAGTCTGTTGTTCTGTATGAGGTTATAATCATTTTGAAGTACCTCTGGTAAAGTGTGGACACGATAGTTAAGGATGGGCTATAATCTATTTGCTTACATGTGGTATTATTGTGCAACTTGTTGTGAGTGGTGTTAGCCCTCCGACTTACATTGACTTGGTCTCATCAAGGTGGCGAAATTGTCAAGCCGTTTGTCTCGCGCTCTCGGGGTTCGTATCACGGCTGCATCTTTCAGTTCACGAGTGAATTTTACGGAGATCCCTGGAGCTCGTCACCGGAGCTACATAGTTCGTGCCTTGTGCGATGCTCTCGACAAACGGCTCTTCTGCGGAGAGAAGCCAAGCCATATGGGATAATACCCGATGCAATGAAATCGACTCTCTCGACTTTAACTTTAACTTTTGGTTTTATCAAACAGCCAGTCTGCTGTAGACTTGAAAATTTAACCAGTCTGACTTACATTTGAAATACGCAAAAAATAAGGAGGTGGCGGAGGAGCAGGAGAAGAAGAAGAAGAGGAAGAAG
>CAJHNH020000102.1:680000-682500 GCA_905116865.2 Candidula unifasciata
TGTTCTTCAGTTGATAAGAGACTGATACGTCAGGATGTTCTTCAGTTGATAAGAGACTGATACGTCTGGATGTTCTTCAGTTGATAAGAGACTGATACGTCAGGATGTTCTTTAGTTGATAAGAGACTGATACGTCAGGATGTTCTTCAGTTGCACCTCCCTTAGCTAGTTTATTAGCGCTTTCATGCCCGGTGATGTTGAATGCCTGTCTGTCAGTTAGATGCAATGCATTTGATGTTGTTTATGTGTTCCAGCCCATCTATTCAGCCATGTTCTGCATTCGCATCTTTCTTTGTTTGCCGCTTCTCCTCTTTCCATCAAACTAGCAGATGCCAATATCAGGATCAATCTTAAACATCCCGTTTAATCTCATAGGGAATTAGAATCAAATCACCCGACAAGTAATACTTTGGTGTACCATTTTATATCAGAAGTTCAGGAATAACTGAAAGAAATGAATTAAGAGCGAAATGCTGACTGACTGACATCTACCCCACCAGGACATCACATAATCGACAAACACCCGATGACACAAAGCGCCATCACGTGGATGAGGATCGCCGTGGAGAGGTCCCAGAAACCGCGTTCAGACAATTGGCCATATTGATGGCCTGCCTATATTGCGGCCCCTGGCAAAAGCCAGAGTGGGGCTTCAAATAACAAAAAATTACGTCCTAAAAAAGACGTAAGTAAATATGAAACGTAGAGCGAAATATACACGAAACAAAAATTGTATTATCGAGATATTCACCAAAAATGGAGCTATAAAAAATATAGGGAAAACGATGCACAAACGTTAACAAACTGAACACGTAGAAGTAACAAGAACTTGATTAGTAGAAAATATCTCGACATCCATTCAAGTAAATTGTAAAAAAGTATTTCCTAAAACAAACGTTGTGATATGTACACACAAACAGGAACCTAAACTAGCGCCACTCTCCCTTATCCTGCACAAAACGACACTCTCATCAAGACCTGTCTACGAGTGAAGGGAGATAATGCCACTAAACGGCAACGTAAACAAGCCAATCCTACTACAAGAGTACCAAACGTCTAGAGTTATCACCCACTCCGGGAAAGAGAAACGCCTAAATGGCATTATTTGAACGGCTCCGTTGAATCTACTATCACAATTACATTACATCTCAGTGGCGTCTCCGGTCTAAATACCCGACAGTAACAGTTATTGTAACGTTTATCTTCCTAAATCCCCTTCTCAGTTTATGCTCCTGACATTAGAGAATTGTTATTCTTGAGCGATGGCGCCGGTAGTATATTAGTGTGCTTAACAGCTAAAACACCGATGTCAGTTTAATTTCATTTCGTGAAGTAGTTTGTTTTGTAACCACACGCTTTCTTCTTCTTCCTTCTTCTTCTTCCTTTCTCTTCTTCTTCTACCTTCTTCTTCTTCAACCTTTTCTGCTGCTGCTGCTGATTCTTCTTCTTCTTCTTTATCATCTGGTGTCATGTCATCTTATATAAGTTCCTGGCATTCGCTGCTGGAGTTACAGAGTTCGTGCTTTGTGCGACGCTTCTGTAGTGGGCGCAACACGTGTGTAAATGTCGTGAGTCTGAGAATATCAATTCATTAAATGGCTCAGACATTCCAGGTACGATTCAGCTGCAGGACATATGGTATTCGACCTCAGCGTTTTTTTTTAATCGTTGGTATCAGAGTCGATCGGTTAGCAGCAAAGGCAAACTACTGAAGGTAAAGTTACTTAGTGAAACCAAAGACAAAGGACAACCTCTGGGTTGGTTTACGACGTCCTGTAAAGCCGCAGATGCAGCATGACTTCGAAGGAATTCCCAGTTAGAAGACTTCTATGACATGCTTGTTGAGGAGGCAGTGGGACTATTCTTGTGCCCCCCCCCCCCCACCCCCCACCACCCGTCCATAATAGAGCCCTGGAACCCACACGGGGGAAAAAAAATCAGTGCTGACTCAGACGATCTTCGATGCCATGATGTCAAACTGTTCAGGATCTTCTCTCTCTCTCTCTCTCTCTCTCTCTCTCTCTCTCTCTCTCTCTCTCTCTCTCTCTATATATCTATCTATCTATCTATATATCTCTCTTTCTTTCTTTCTATCTCCCCCTCCCACCCCTAGCAATCGGCATTTCATAGGTCTTATTCTTATAGCCCATGTGTGTGACGTTGGTTGTCATGAATGTCCACAGCCTCCTGTCTCGTGTACTTTCAATTAGTTCTGAAAGAGATGATCTTCTATGCAATGATGTCAAACTGTCCAGCATCGTTTCTCTCTGTCTCCCTCTGTCTCTTTCCCCTGCAACTTTCCAATAGTCCCGAGGTACTCCAGTTTTCTCTTTCTCACAACATGACCAAAGAATGTAGGTTGTCTACTGCCTAATGTGGGCGATCAGTTCTCTTCATACGTCGGATTTTGTTTTTCAAGACATATTTATCACTCGATTCATCTATCCATATCATTTGTCAATAAAGACATATTTAGACCGCTTCCAATAGTTTCCCAGTA
>CAJHNH020000102.1:685000-697500 GCA_905116865.2 Candidula unifasciata
TACTAAAGGAGGTCATGACTTAGCCCTACGGCCCTAAATTACCAGGCTAAAAATCCAGCTTTCCTAAATCGCCCTAAAATAATAGTAAAACGATAAAGACAGCTTTCATAAAAAAAAAAAAAAAAAGATAACACATATGAAGCGACAGCTTTCATAAAATAACGTCAATTTTGAGGTGATAGCTTTGATGAAAAGATAACTTTTATGAAGTGATTGCTTTGATGAAAAGATAACATTTATGAAGTGATAGCTTTGATGAAAAGCTGACATTTGTGAAAATGAAAGCTTTGACGAAAAGATAAAAAATTTAGGATTTGGTATTTAAAAAAAAATAATAATAATAAGTGAAAGATTTTTGGGATTGACAGATTTAATAGGCACGAAACAAACAGAGAACACTTTGACAATGACATAATGTTTTGGATTTGTCATTCTCGACAGTAGAGGTAAAGACTGACAACTGACATTTATGACAGCGAATGGAAGAACTGGGGACTGGCAATGACAGGAATACATGGTAACGGACAGTATTGACAGCAAGTGTCAGTTAACCTTGGTGGCTTTTAGCAAAGCCTCAAAGATAAATGCAAGCGAGATCAGTTCGAATCAGCTAACGTCCTCACATGCATGCAGCAATGGATACTTGATTTGTGTGTCAGATAGATATGAGAGTTAGCAACGTCGAAATTCATAATTTGTTTCAATCCTACTAATTTCTGGCATCATAAGCGCTGATAGACAGCAGTGTTTGAGGCAGAGAGAGAGAGAGAGAGAGAGAGAGAGAGAGAGAGAGAGAGAGAGAGAGAGAGAGAGAGAGAGAGAGAGAGAGAGAGAGAGAGAGAATGTCAGGTAACAGATATAAAGATTGCGTGCGCACGAGTTGAATGAGAGGAAACCAAAGACAGATCAAGGTGGCTATGGAGAGATGTGTACATGCATACGCACAAACACTTGGAATCACCAATTGAAAACAGAACGCCACCCAGAGAGATGATGGAGTCAGGTGATATCTATAGCAACCTTCTTCTTCTTCTGCTTCTTCTTCTTCTTCTTCTTCTTGTTGTTCTTCTTCTTCTTCTTCTTCTTCTTCTTTTTCTTCTTCTTCTTCTTCTTCTTCTTCTTCTTCTTCTTCTTCTTCTTCTTCTTCTTCTTCTTCTTCTTCTTCTTCTTCTTCTTCTTCTTCTTCTTCTTCTTCTTCTTCTTCTTCTTCTTCTTCTTCTTCTTCTTCTTCTTCTTCTTCTTCTTCTTCTTCTTCTTCTTCTTCTTCTTCTTCTTCTTCTTCTTCTTCTTCTTCTTCTTCTTCTTCTTGGCATTCGTCGGCTGTAAATTTGAGCGGACATTTCTGGTTGTTCGTTCACTCCTAGACTTTGGACGTGATCCAGAACTTGAGTCTGGCGTGCACATCCGCTGTACAAGTGTGGCTTATTTCTATGAAGACTCCGGATCCATGCTCTGTCTCTCAGACAGATACACTCGCGCATTGAAAAAAGTATCCCTGACAAGTCGACTCCCATGACACGCCTGTTGAGGGTGGGGGGGGGGGGGGGGGGGGGTGGGGGTGGGGTGGGGGTCTATTCTGTGTTCTCCATAATGTGGTCCTTTTGAATCCACACGGGGATCTACAGCAATAAATCTCAAGGGCATGGAGGGCTGAAGAAGAGGAAGAATAAATGCAAAACTGGAAGCCGCTTTAGCGCAAGGGTGATAACTTGGCTTGGAGGTGGTCTTACCATAAAGTGGGAACTAGGAAATGTCACAGAAATAAAGTCGGCCGGTTTGTTGTTGTTGACCATATCAGCTTTTGAGTGCTGATTAGTGTTTACAAATACATTTCTAGCACACGCTGAACGATTATCTGTGGATCCGAAAAGGTTATGGGTTCAGCCCTAAATGGGTACCAGAGAACGCAATAGGAAGTAAAGGCGGCAGGTGTGATGTTAACCGCATCACCAAGTGAGTGTCGATTGGTCTATGCAATATATATCTAGCACTATGTGCCCAGTAAACCTGAAATCGTGGTAAAGATTGATTTACGTCGCTTTACAATATGATGGATGTTTTAACTGGGTTAGACCCCCCCCCCCCCCCCAACCCACCTGATTTTCTTTTTGGGGTCAAAGATGCTAACATAATGTTTCAGAATAACGAATTTGAAACTAATTCAATGCAGGAAATTCAGGAAAATGTGAGAATGAAGTTCAGAAAGTTGAACATTGCGTTAGCCTTGATAAGATAACAACCAAAACTGTGCGCGACGGTTCAAACGTCTACATTATAGAGTTGGATTATTTCAACAACAAAACATCTGTGTGATTTTTTTTTTTTTTACAAAGAACACTAAGATAATAACATAAAAGTACACAATTCCAGGAGGGAAGACATCAAAATATCAACTGGGAAAAAATATCGAAGAAAAAGCAAGTATGATTTTTGTGTGTATACTTTGTAAATATTGCTAGGTCGTTGACGTCGATGACGTTGTTGTAATATTTCATAACTGCCTAAATAACATTAATTTAAATTTATTTTATTTGTGACCGAACATGGTCGATAATGAAAAGAAGGGGGAGAGCAAACTCGATAAAAGCTGTCCCCAGAAACGGAATGTTTCAACCACACGGTTAACCCGATGGCCATGGTCATAATATCTATCTCTATTTTTTTTTACCCCACCAGGACATCACACAAGCGATAAACACCCGATGACACAAAGTGTCATCATGTGGATGAGGTTCACCGGTGTAGAGGTCCCAGAAACCCCGTTCAGCCATTAGACCATATTTATGATCAGGCTATATTGCGGCCCTTGACAAGAACCAGAGTAGGGCTTCATATAACGAAAAATTGCATCCTACAAAGGGATGACAAGATTTTTTTTTTAATGGCTATAATATGTATTATTCAGCATTCGCCGACTGGCGACTAGAAGTAATGTTGTGGTTTACGGCTAGGTCAAGATATCAGCGCCCAAAACATTAGATGGCCCTAAACTGTTAATTAATACCTTTTGCGACATGCTTGTTAAGAGGAAATAGGTATATTCTTATGCCACTAAAAATAAAAATAAAAAAATTGCAAACCACACGGGGTGAATAATTTCATTATCTACACGTTTATTTAAAATAATTACCTTCTGTCAGTCTTAACTTAAAATTAAATCTACTTCTTCAGGCTTTTACCCTTGTGTTAAAATTGCACTTAAAAACATTTCATCATTGCATTAAATTATTTTTCACTTAGGCTATATATAAAAGCATTGCTCATTAAAATATACGTCATTAATTTCTTCGCGAGATCAAAGAGCTTCGGAAAGAGGAACGAACAATTTAAAAAAAAAAAAAATACAAGTTCGCGAAAGGAATGTATCAAGGTAAAATATGCTGTTTCAAAGTCAAATTAAAAGGCTTGGGCAAAGTGCCTCTATTAGTCTTCTCTGTAATTATATTTATGTCTGAAAATTATTTTCAATGAGGAATATCTTTGTAACAATTCAAACAGAAAAGATCACAGCAGCATGTTAAGGCATAGAACACACTGGGGGACGGAGGAGCGATGCGCTGAGCTCACAAACAAATTGTTTGGAAAGGAAGAGAGCGGCAAGATTTAGCCCTTGTTTAAGAGTGTAATATAATGTCTTTTTGCTGTTAGTCTGGACCCAAAGATAGACCAAGTCTAAAATAGATGCTTCAAAATGTCGTGGAAAGTAAAGGTGTGCACTACATCGAAAATCGAGTACATGTTGCTAATAAAATACGGCTTTAGTATTATGTACAGCGCCGTCTCTTAAAGGCGTAACATCAAAGAAGGGGTGGATTGGAAGATTGGAGGGGGTGGGGGGTCACTGCCTGACAACTTGCCTCCTACCCAGTGTTATAGGGCAAAATATGTCTTTAATATCCCACACATGCACACACACAGAACGAGAATGGGGGGTGGGGGGGGGGGTGGGGGTCGGGGGGGGTGGGAAAGGAAGAAAAAGAGACAGACAGGCAGACAGACAGGCAGGCAGGCAGACAGACAGACAGACAGACAGACAGACAGACAGACAGACAGACAGACAGACAGACAGACAGACAGACAGGCAGACAGGCAGACAGACAGACAGACAGACAGACAGAACAGACAGACAGACAGGACAGACAGACAGACAGACAGACAGACAGACAGACAGACAGACAGACAGACAGACAGACAGACAGACAGACAGACAAGACAGACAGACAGACAGACAGACAGACAGACAGACAGACAGACAGACAGACAGACAGACAGACAGACAGACAGACAGACAGACAGACAGACAGACAGACAGACAGACAGACAGACAGACAGACAGACAGACAGACAGACAGACAGGACAGACAGACAGACAGACAGACAGACAGACAGACAGAACAGACAGACAGACAGACAGACAGACAGACTGATAGATAGATAGATAGATAGATAGATAGATAGATAGATAGATAGATAGATAGATAGATAGATAGATAGATAGATAGATAGATAGATAGATAGATAGATAGATAGATAGATAGATAGATAGATAGATAGATAGATAGATAGATAGATAGATAGATAGATAGATAGATAGATAGATAGATAGATAGATAGATAGATAGATAGATAGATAGATAGATAGATAGATAGATAGATAGATAGATAGATAGATAGATAGATAGATAGATAGATAGATAGATAGATAGATAGATAGATAGATAGATAGATAGATAGATAGATAGATAGATAGATAGATAGATAGATAGATAGATAGATAGATAGATAGATAGATAGATAGATAGATTAGATTATATTAGATAAATAAAAAGATAGATAGATAGAGAGAGACAGAGAGAAAGATTTCTTTCAATGTGTTTATCGTTTCAGTTCTTTTTCTTTTGCTTTCTCCCTTGAAAGAAGAGTATTCAACAAACCCATAATTAATCGCCTTTTACGACATGTTTATTGTAGACTGTGGGACTGCTTAAAAAAAAAAAAAAAACCCACATAGACACAACAGGGCTGCGGATCCCACACGATGATGCTTAATCACAAATCAGTACAAAGACAACATTCACATAAAATGTCTTTTAGCAGATACAAACTGAGGGAACACGCCCCTGACAGTTGCAGGCATTGAACCCATTCCCCGACCACATCTATAGAACTGCCAGACAGGCTCCTTTTACGCAAGCGTTGAAATCATATCTACAAGCTAGAATCATCGGGGGGAATTCACCCAATGCCATCGTTCATATTTCTGTTGGAGGCATTTCTGAACCAGAGCTTTAACAGCGCCCATACATGAAGCCGTCGTGGTCTAGCGGCTAGACGCTCGCCTGCGGATCTGAAGGTCGAGGGTTCGGTCCTGACAGGGGCCAAACTTTTTTTTAAAAGTGACCTTGGCTCCCAGGTCTACCCAGCCGTCAGTGGGTACCAGGTACAGTCCTGGGAAGGAAAGGCGACCGGCGTGATGCTGACTACATCACCCAGCAAGTACCGTTTGGTCTATAAAAAATAGATCTAGCCCTATATGCCCAACACGCCTGAAAGCCTGGATAAGGGTCCTGGACTTTACTTTGATACATCCCCACATTTAGCTCCGCGTCTCCAAGTTTTGGGCAGACAAGTTAACCCGTCTTTACTGTCCAGCGAATCATAATTGTAGCTCAAAACAAACACGTTCGTAATGAAATCCTGAATATTCCCCGTGTGATTTCCAGGGTCCCATTGTGGTTCAGGTTAGTTGCGTATCCTTTACAGGACGTCGCAGAGCCAACCCCATCACCCCCTGGCTGTTGTGTCGTTTCACTAGGCAAATTTACGTCCAGTAGTTTGCCATTGCTTACTGGACGGTCGGCTCCCTGATACTACTGTCGAAACCAACGCAAGGCGTATGGCCCGCAGCTGGGATCGAACCCGGTAACCCGGCATTACGAAGCGTTCGCATCGACTTAGCCACAGAGCCGACCCCATTGTGGGGAAAAACTAAAATAGACCCTTACTGCCTCCTCGTCAAGCATGTCGTAAGAGTCTATTACCTCTAGGGCTTCCTTCGAGGTCGTAGTGCATTTGCCGGAGAGGCAGATAGGACATGTAACGTCTGCTTGGCTTATTGTGGGGTTTCTGTTGGGTTGGCCCTCCTTTATTCCAGTAATAATTACCATCAGCATGTTTACAGCCGGTGAACGAGAAGCAGAAGAAGAAATCCCGTGTATTCACCCACTGATGTATACCACACAGGCCTGATTTAGTCTAACATATCCAAGCAAATTAGACCCAGCCTTGAGTGGGTACGAGGTGCAGTCTAGGAAGTAAAGGCGGCCGGCGTGATGCTGATCCACATCACCCTCCAATTTTCGATTGGTTTATACAATTAGAAGTCTAGCCCTAAATTCCCAATACGCTTACAGGAGTGGACAAGGGACCTTTACTTTACTTTTACTTTTCCAAGCAAATATATTTGTGTATTTCGCTGTTAAATTGTAACAGACTTTTCCCGTAAAGTTACAGTCGATGTGGGAAAATCATGCATTATATGCAGTCTGTGGTTTAGGCGTTGTGAACGCGCTATGTAATTTCATGGTATTGGGTTAGATCCTAGCTGCGAGTTATTTTGCATCCGAACGCCTTAAAAGATGGTTTCAACAGTGGTGTCGAGCGCTGACCGCTCAGAGCAATGACAAACTACTGGACGTAAAATTTCTTAGCGAAATCACACAGTCAACAATATGCAGGCACTGGTTCTGTGGCGTCACGTGAAGCAGTGTTCTTCAACCTGTGAGGAAAAGTAGACGTGGGCCGTCCTAAAAACATTTGCTTTATTTTTCGACGATGTAGGGTTGGTGGTTTCTCTCTTCGAGCGTGAAGGATTGACACATCAGGGCTTCCTATTTATGTGAAAAGACATTCCCAGGCATGTCAATAAAAATAAACCAAACGAAAAATTGAATGGACGTTACTGTAGCGATTCGTTTATCAGAAACCCCGCTCCAGATTTTTTAATCTCTAAGTAACAAAAATGTCACATTAGCTCAAAAACTGTAATTTTCGGATACAGGATTTAACGAATAAATTGCCATCCACATCTTTGTTTTGTTTTTGTGTTTGGTTAGCTGTCGGGTGGGTCGCGAAACAATTTCCACAGTTTTGAGGGACTGTGGGTGTCGAAAGGTTTAGCAACACTGCAGTAAAGGACACGCAACGGACAGAATAATAAAATACAAATCATCTGTGATATTTCAACGGTATATACAAACAACACAATAAGGTCACCCGTTCGGCTATGTGATATCACGACCATGACTCTGCCAATGATGCCACACGGTTATCTCACGTCCCTACAGCTGTTTGAGACCCCTAGTATCGCGTGACAGTTACTGCTCACCGTAATCCCGCTGAAGGAATATCCCACCGTTTACAACAACCTCACGAATGAGCAACATAAGCTTCTTAGCATCTTTCGGCACGCGAGCAGGTTCTTTTCATCTCTTGACATCAAAAGGATTTAGTATCTATCAAGGCCGGCCAAAGTGTACTGACGGGACAGATAGTTTTTTTTAAATTATTTTCCTAAGGTGAATGATGTGAAGTTCCGATTCCATTACACAATCGTGCTTGTCTAAGTTTATGGTGACATGGCGACCGATTTTTAACGACGTTAAGCGGATTAGCAGTAGCGGGAATTTCCAAAGGCTGCAATATGGGTTTTTTTCCTACAACTAGCGGTTCTCAAACTATATACCGTATTTCCCCGAAAAAAAGACCCAACCTGAAAAAGAAGCCCTGATTCTGAAGAACTGGAAAAAAAAAATGGCTAGTGTAAGTTCGTTAAACTGGTGGATTTCGTTCTTTGTTCAAATCCACAGGGGACATATAGAATTGTTAAGTAATAAATGCATAAAGCAAATGAAGTTAAGTAACGATTGTAGGAGTAAATAAATACAACAAAATAATAATGTTGTTGACATTCACACTTGAATTAATGTTTAACGAAACTGCCCTACTCTTGCCGCCCCCCATCCCTAATTCTTTAAACTTGCTTGCACGTCCCTATGCGGTATGCCCCCCTCCCTCTTTTTACGTTTGAAAACCACTATTCGTAAACCATATGGATGTTTAGAGCAAAAGGGGAAACTACCAGATTATTTTCCCCGGAAACCTAATACACAAAATGGGGGGAGGGGCAAGGAAGACCAGCATGAAGACGGGCATGGGATATAAGAGACACATCGGGTAGAAAAGTGCACGAAGCGGGAGAACTGGCGAGGGACCGGTTTTTATTCTTCCCAGGCAGGTTGTGATGAGAGCGACGTTCCGCAAAGGACCTGACATGGTATGTCATAATGAAGAGGCTGATATTTGTGATGACGTTAATGACTATGATGTTAGCAATGACTACAATTATAATAATTAATGTGAGGAAGGTAATGGCACTTAAAACGATATTAAAAGTAAGTTGCGTATCCTCTACAGGACGTTGCAGAACCAACCCCAGCATTTTTTTTGGGGGGAGCTGTTGTGGTTTTCTGGGCTAATTTGCGTCCAGCAGTTTGCCATTGCTTTCTGGAAAGTCGGCTTCTCAATACCACTGTCGAAACTAGCGCAAGGCCCGCAGCTGGGATCGAACCCGGCACCCCGGCATTACAAAGCACGTTTGCAACGCCTAAAGCCACAGACGCCGACTATAAGGATATAGTAATTGTTTATGATTACGAAAATGACAATAACAGTAATAAGTATCATGATGCTAATGCTCTTCTTCTTCTTCTTCTTCTTCTTCTTCTTCTTCTTCTTCTTCTTCTTCTTCTTCTTCTTCTTCTTCTTCTTCTTCTTCTTCTTCTTCTTCTTCTTCTTCTTCTTCTTCTTCTTCTTCACGTTCACGGTCTGTAAACTCCGGTTGTTTGTCCACCTCAGGGCTTTAGTCTTGTTTCAAAACCTACGTCTTGCGTGCAACCCGTTTCCCAGATCTGGCTTATTTGTATGCAGACTCTTTGGTCCATGCCTCTCAGGCAGAGGTACTTCGACTTCGAAGGATGCACCCAATTAGATGACACATATGACATGCTTATCGCGGAGGCAGTGGGTCTATTCTTGTTTTCCTACAATGGGTCTCGGAAACCCACCCGTAGAATGATGGTTTTAATAATGATAATGACTGACATAAATATAATTAATGCGACTTTTATAATACAATGCAACAGTCATTTTGAAATAACACACAAATAAATTGTATTTGATTTTAGAATTACTGCCTGTGAAATTATTAATTACTCTTTGAATACCCATTTCGTGGTAATTGCAGTTTTCATCAAACATGTTTAGAGAACTGAGAAACTAAACATCTGCCATAAATTGGCATCTAAACTGCAGTCTTATCTTCAATACAGCCCCATGTAACAATCATCACCAGGAGAGATGACATTTCGCATCCAACGACAAACACAACATGACTTGTTGCTAGGTAGGATCAGCAACTGATAAAATCCTGCCGTCTTTACATGCAAAACCCATCTTCAAAACCGCAGAAAGACAGCATTGCTAATGTCTGTATCATTGATTTTTGTGTCACCGTGGCAGTAGTTAAAACGTCACTATATGTATGGATTCGCATTGTTGCAGTACGAACAAAGGCTATTGAAATATCTCTTTTATTTAGTCAGGGATTTAATTAAGGAATGATAGTGGTATTATCAGGGCTGATAGCAAATTGCAGCCTAAATGAAATTCTTATCCTTACAGATTTGGTGTGGGTTGGCAATGCATCGTAAATATGTTTATAGTACAGACGGTCACATGATGTGTGTGTGTGTGTGTGTGTGTGTGTGTGTGTGTGTGTGTGTGTGTGTGTTTGTGTGTGTTTGTGTGGTTTAATACAAATGTCTGCCTTTAGCATTCTTATTAGTCTTAGTACAGAAGGGAAGTCTGTCTAGTGCAGTCTGTTGGAGAAGACAGAAAAGGTCTCTTCTGTATTCTGACTATGCAACAGAAAATTATCGAATGTCTTATTCTTTATATTTCAATACTATTGAAAGAATATTATTTTGTATTGTGCTGTCTGCTTGAAGATAACGTTTAAGTATCACCTAATCTTGCAATGCCACTGCCCTCGTTATCATCTCTTTCTTTCTTTCTTTCTTTCTTTCTTTCTTTCTTTCTTTCTTTCTTTCTTTCTTTCTTTCTTTCTTTCTTTCTTTCTTTCTTTCTTTCTTTCTTTCTTTCTTTCTTTCTTTCTTTCTTTCTTTCTTTCTTTCTTTCTTTCTTTCTTTCTTTCTTTCTTTCTTTCTTTCTTTCTTTCTTTCTTTCTTTCTTTCTTTCTTTCTTTCTTTCTTTCTTTCTCTCTTTCTTTCTTTCTTTCTTTCTTTCTTTCTTTCTTTCTTTCTTTCTTTCCTTTCTCTCTTTCTTTCTTTCTTTCTTTCTTTTTTTCTTTCTTTCTTTCTTTCTTTCTTTCTTTCTTTCTTTCTTTCTTTCTTTCTTTCTTTCTTTCTTTCTTTCTCTCTCTCTCTCTGTCTGTCTGTCTGTCTGTCTGTCTGTCTGTCTGTCTGTCTGTCTGTCTGTCTGTCTGTCTGTCTGTCTGTCTGTCTGTCTGTCTTTTTTTTTCTTTCTTTCTTTCTTTCTTTCTTTCTTTCTTTCTTTCTTTCTTTCTTTCTTTCTTTCTTTCTTTCTTTCTTTCTTTCTTTCTTTCTTTCTTTCTTTCTTTCTTTCTTTCTTTCTATCTTTCTTTCCTTCTTTATTTCTTTTCTCTTTCTTTCTTTCCTTCTTTTCTCTTTCTTTCTTTCTTTCTTTCTTTCTTTCTTTCTTTCTTTCTTTCTTTCTTTCTTTCTTTCTTTCTTTCTTTCTTTCTTTCTTTCTTTCTTTCTTCTTCGCCTTTTTCTTCTTCAACCTATCTTCTCTCTTCTCCGCCTACTTTTGTATATGAAGATATTATGTGAGTTAGCGAAATAAACCAAGTGAAACAGAATAACAAAATACAAACTGTGCTAAACATGTGAAACAATTATTCCGAATCTAAAAGCTGTGTGTGTATATAGCTACAAGCTGCAACAAAGTCGTGTGTATATATGAACTCAAGACCATTAAACACCGTAATTAATATAATAACATCACAAGATACAAAAACATACAAACAATCACAGGCAAATCTTGACCCAAATCACCCAGAAGTTTTTCTTATCCAACATTTTCTCCAGTCTTATCCCCTTGGTTACCTCGTCTGTAGCGAGCAAACTACGGCCAGTGACGAAAGTGGGAAATAACAAACTGGCAGAAATGCCTTTATTTCCGCTCACAGATTTCCGTCGTACGTCGGGCCGCTTAAGGCGGGAAATTGCTTATCGTGGGATGCGTCTGCAAACGGAGGCCGGCGATGTGCTTGCTGTTAAACTGTAGGGGGTAGACTGGGACTTTGACTGGGCTGCTTCCCTTGACTGCCAAGGTGCCGACACAAGGAAAGCATTGGGTCACTGGGGGGGTGGGGGAGAACGAAGGGAAAAGGGTGATTGGTGGTGGGGTGGGAGGGGCGAGGGGGGTCAGCTCTTTAAAATTTAAATGCGGGCGATCAGGGATCAACCGACTTAAGCCTTATTTAACTGCTCGTTAATAATAATAATAGTGTAAAGTAAAAGATAAATGTCCATACCTTTTGCGGTACTGGCCATCTAGTGCCAGACTTATATTTTATAGGCCAGTCGGCACTTGGTGGGTGATGCGGCCCAGTTCACGCCGCACCGCCTTTACTTTCCAGCAAATGACTTGGTACCCATTTAAGGCTGGGTCTACTTGGGAGCCAAGATTGCTTTTAAAGGAATTCCGCCCTTCCCCCCCCCCCCCGGATTTGAATCCATGACCTCTGGGTCCTCAGGCCGGCGTCTAGCCGCCACACTACGACGGTACCTTATAATAATATTAAACATTACTATTCTTATTATCATCATCATCATCATCATCATTATGTGCTATATAGCAAATAAATAAAGAATATATTGTAATGAATACGAAGCCTGCAAATAAATCCACAAAATGGAACGTTTATACATGGCTAAAGGGCCAGTTTAGCCCCCCCCCCCTCCCTCCCCCCTTTCCTGTTTTTGTGTGTGCAAATTGTTTAGTAACTGGGAGACACAGCTCATCGGATCCCCCCATCCCCGATAATTCGAAGAGTCTCAATGTGCCTGAGCCCCCCCCCCCCCCCCCACCCCAGTGAAGAGTCACACTATCTGCTAGTTAAGATCACTGTCTTGGATGACTGTATGTGATTTAAAATGATGGAGCAGTTTCATCACGCGGGATGTAATAACTTACTGGCTGTTGAAATAGATCTCTTAAGTTTGGGGTGGGGTAGTATAGGTGGTATCTGTCTAGGAGACAACCCACACACAAGCAACCCAAACACAACCACCCCACACAACCCACCAACACAGACAAAACCAAGCCATCCAAACCAGAGCAATCCCAAACACAACCACCCCACACAACCCACCAACACAGACAAAACCAAGCCA
>CAJHNH020000102.1:702500-747500 GCA_905116865.2 Candidula unifasciata
ACTTTAGTAGTATTATTAATCCATGGCTTGCGGGGTAGACCTCCAGGTCTGCTTCCATTTTGTCTAAGTGATGGTGCTTTCTATGGTACCCTTTTGGTGGCATGGAAGTACGAGAATCGTGACCTGTCGTTTGATAGTGCTCTCTATGGTGCCTTATTTGGTGGCATGGAAGTACGAGAATCGTGACCTGTCAGATAGTACTCTCTGTGGTGCCTTATTTGGTGGCATGGAAGTACGAGAATCGTGACCTGTGATGTGATAGTGCTCTCTGTGGTGTCCTATTTGGTGGCATGGAAGTATGAGAATAGTGACCTGTGGTGTGATAGTGCTCTCTGTGGTGCCCCTGGTGTGGTGGAAGAAAGTGAATCGTGACCTGTGGTTTGATAGTGCTCTCTGTGGTGCCCTATTTGGTGGCATGGAAGTATGAGAATAGTGACCTGTGGTGTGATAGTGCTCTCTGTGGTGCCCTATTTGGTGGCATGAAAGTACGAATCGTGACCTGTGGTGTGATAGTGCTCTCTGTGGTGCCCTATTTGGTGGCATGGAAGTATGAGAATAGTGACCTGTGGTGTGAAAGTGCTCTCTGTGGTGCCCTATTTGGTGGCATGAAAGTACGAATCGTGACCTGTGGTGTGATAGTGCTCTCTGTGGTGCCCTATTTGGTGACATGAAAGTACGAATCGTGACCTGTGGTGTGATAGTGCTCTCTATGGTGCCTTATTTGGTGACATGAAAGTACGAGAATCGTGACCTGTGGTGTGATAGTGCTCTCCGTGGTGCCCTATTTGGTGTCATGGAAGTACGAGAATAGTGACCTGTGGTGTGATAGTGCTCTCTGTGGTGCCCTATTTGGTGGCATGGAAGTATGAGAATAGTGACCTGTGGTGTGATAGTGCTCTCTGTGGTGCCCTATTTGGTGGCATGGAAGTATGAGAATAGTGACCTGTGGTGTGATAGTGCTCTCTGTGGTGCCCTATTTGGTGGCATGGAAGTATGAGAATAGTGACCTGTGGTGTGATAGTGCTCTCTGTGGTGCCCTATTGGTGGCATGGAAGTATGAGAATAGTGACCTGTGGTGTGATAGTGCTCTCTGTGGTGCCCTATTTGGTGGCATGGAAGTATGAGAATAGTGACCTGTGGTGTGATAGTGCTCTCTGTGGTGCCCTATTTGGTGGCATGAAAGTACGAATCGTGACCTGTGGTGTGATAGTGCTCTCTGTGGTGCCCTATTTGGTGGCATGGAAGTATGAGAATAGTGACCTGTGGTGTGATAATGCTCTCTGTGGTGCCCTATTTGGTGGCATGAAAGTACGAATCGTGACCTGTGGTGTGATAGTGCTCTCTGTGGTGCCCTATTTGGTGGCATGGAAGTATGAAAATAGTGACCTGTGGTGTGATAGTGCTCTCTGTGGTGCCCTATTTGGTGGCATGAAAGTACGAATCGTGACCTGTGGTGTGATAGTGCTCTCTGTGGTGCCCTATTTGGTGACATGAAAGTACGAATCGTGACCTGTGGTGTGATAGTGCTCTCTATGGTGCCTTATTTGGTGACATGAAAGTACGAGAATCGTGACCTGTGGTGTGATAGTGCTCTCCGTGGTGCCCTATTTGGTGTCATGGAAGTACGAGAATAGTGACCTGTGGTGTGATAGTGCTCTCTATAGTGCCCTATTTGATGGCATAGAAGTACGAGAATCGTGACCTGTGGTTTACATGCTAGTGAAGTCTTTTAACAGTTTCATCATTCTTTAGTACTAGGTTCCGATCGACGGAAGGGGGAATATACTTTCAGAAATCTTATTTCTGGGGAGTATGTTTGGAACAATAGCACAAGAGCCACACCGTGGAATAGATAGAGTCCACACTACTTGGAGCAAATCTTCCCTGTTGAGACGGTACATATGATTTTTAAAAAAATAATTGTCTAAGATAGGCGGGTTCAACTATAATACGTTTCAAAATTCATGCCGTCACACTTTTAGAAATATCTAGAATATTCCTCAACACACATTTTTACATCAGGCCTAAAATTTTCTATGTCCTTATTTTTCTATAATTTACAGCTGGGCAGATGCTGCTGTTTTCTTCAAGCGGTTAATTTATTTGATCTCTGATTGACGGATAATTTCTGTACCCTTGAAAAATAGAATATAAAATACCTGACACACATGTGGATATTGTTTCGAAATGAATTCACATGTGAAGCGATGCATAGTGATTATTTTGACAGCCTATCCTCACTCAACAAAAAATCCGCACCTCACAGAAACCGTATGCTGGAGATGATCTCCTGAAAGTTAAACGCCTGACATGAGTTAAATTTGATGTTTTGAAAAGTTCCTCTTTCTCAGTTTACTCAAGTTACTGTAAGCATGTTGATTATTTGCTTTGAATCGGTGTCTGGTTTTTCCCCACATACCGCAAATCAGGCAAAATAAAAACTAGATGTTACAGATTTATAAAGTTTGGCAAGACTTATGGGAAGCACTAAAGTGGCATGCCGTGCCAGGTTTATCTACCTGCAGAGAAAAAACAAACGGGGAAAAAATTGAACCTTGAAATACTCTATTGCAGAAATTGTATCGCTCCATGATTCTTCATTACTAGACCAGCTTTACCGCACGCAACGTTCTTATCTTTTCCCCAGTGAAGGGATCTCTTTCTTTCATCACCTGCCCGATTTTCTGTAACCGATTCTCTTGATTTGGCACGAAAAGTGTAGATATCTTTGTGTTATCACAACTCCCCCCCCCCTTTTTTTTTCCCCCAGTAGCTAGTGATATTTAATCTTACTGGGTTTCCCCCCCCCCCCCCCACACTGTTTTTAATATATATTGTTTTTAATGCCCAGTGTCTTCTAATGGTAGTTTGTTGTAGTTGTTGTTGTTGTTGTTGTGGTCACACTTAACAGTAAAAAATTAAGCTTCACTTTTACTTTACAAATACGTGCAAAATAGGGCTGCCAGAATATAATGGCTTAGCCACCCCCTTTCTCTAAAGCCCCCTTCTTCTTCTTCTTCTTCTTCTTCTTTTTCTTCTTTTTCTTCTTCTTCTTCTTCTTCTTCTTCTTTTTTCTTAGAGTCTATGCCGTGTGTTGGTAGTCATGTAATATCGACAACCTTCTGTCTCGTGTGCTTTTAATCCTACTGTCACTATGTACTCCAGTTTTCTTCTTCTCATCACATAACCATAGAATGTACACTGTCTCTGTTTAATGTGGGTAATCAGTTCTCTCTTTTACTGCTTTAATGTCAAACCAGTCTATTAAAAAGAAGAAACAAAAATAGAGTACCGGAAAATGTATAGAATTTTATGGGGAATGTCTGGCAGAAAACTAAGCGTCAGGGAAGGGGACCGAAGGAAAGTCCGTCACAGTGCAGATTAAAACCAAAAACCTTCGATGGGCAGATGAGCGCTTTGCCACTACGCTAAAGGTACTAAAAGACCGTTTTCATACCATCAGCTATAAAGTGACAGATCACTGTCGACCTGGTCAGCATAACACTAGCCTCGATCACTTTCCAGGACATTATCTGATACCCATTTTAGGCTGGGTGGACCTGGGATTCCTAAATAGATTATAAAAATCCATCCTGTTACGGATTCGAACCATTGACGTTGGCAGGTGTCTAGTCACAGTTCTACCGTGGCTTCATGAAAGACAAAACAAACAATGAAGGGTCAAAGGTGAGAGGATCGACTTCATAAAACTTGCTTCCCCGTGTGGGTTTCGCGGCCCTATTATAAGGGAAAAAAATGGACCCACTGCTGCCCAAAAGCATGTCGTAAGAGTCGATTAATTGGGAGCCTCCTTCGAAGTCGGAGTGCTTATTCCTGAGAGGCAAGGAACCATCAGTCTGCATACAAATTAGTCAGATCTGTTAAACGGATGCACACGCAGTACTCAGGTTCTGGAACTGGACTGCAGCGCAGAAGTGAACAAACAACTTGAACTTTCTGCCGGAGTTTACGGCCGGTGAACGCGAAAAAGAAGAAGGAGATAAAACTTGCTCTTATTCTATACAGCTTGGTCACTCTCCACAGAACGTACAGCAACCTGCAAAGAGCGCCGCACAAAACACGAACTGCGTAGCTCCAGCGACGATTTCTGGGGGTTTCCGTAACAAAATATACTCGTGAAACAAACGCCACAGTCTTGAAACAAACCTGCGACCTTCAGAGCCCTAGGTAAACGGCTTGGCCACTTCCAAACCATTTTAAAAAAATGAAATAAAACAGGAATCCATTGTATAAATATGAAATCAATGTAATTACAAAGTAATCTATTTTAGAATAAAGAATTTCCCACTCAGGACTACGAGCCCAAACGAAGAGTTGACTAACAAACGCCACGCAGCCCCTTTGTGAACAACAAAGTTAGAACTAGTCGATTACAGCAAGACCGGAAATCGAAAGCTGTGAGACCCAATGTCTAACGTCGTAGTACTTCCAATAACTGAGCTATATTGCCGTAGTAGATTTCCAATAACTGCGCTCTATTGCCACCTACCCCATTCCGTGCCTGGTAAAGCAGCGTTCTTGATGAAACTTAATGAGAAAATTGGCCCCACGGGGAGTAATTGCAGTAGAGAAGTATGCACGCTTTAGCTCGGTGCAACAAAGAGAGACCAGAGATAGTGTCAGTCCAGTGGTTTGCAACCCCCCCCCCCACACACCCCTCCCCCGAGGTGGCGTCTCTTTTCAATATATGGCAAGGGAAACCCACCCAACCCCATCCTCAAAACCCAATTAAAACTAAACGACTAATGGAAAAAAAAAACCCGAAATATCTATTAACAAAAGCTTGGAGAAAAACATCCATATAAATCAAAGTGTCAAATAAAAAAACTCCTTTGTCTTCATTTTCTGAAGAGTTGTACACATATTTAGTCGGCTCTGTGGCTAAGTCGATGCGAACGCTTCGTAATGCCGGGATGCCGGGTTCGATCCCAGCTGCGGGCCTTGGTTTCGACAGTGGTATCAAGAAAGCCGACCGTCTAGCAAGCAATGGCAAACTACTGGATGTAAAGTTGCCTAGAAAAACCACAAAACAGCTAGGCGCTGTTAGGGTTAGTTCTGAAACGTCCTGTAAAGGATACGCAACTAACCTAGTACACATATTTTAATTTTTCTTTTAAATATCTAGAAGCCATGAGTTGTTAACCCATTTGGCCTATGGATATCGCAACACTTCGGCCTTGATTCCATGATAAATACCGTAAATCTGGGAGCAATGTGGCTTTTCTGCCTACCTCCGGCCGTGAACCCGGACCACAAGGAGTTCATACACCCGGTCCCCGCGCAGTCAGATTTAACCAACTGAGCTAGCGAGCCGGGCAAATATTTTAATTAAACTGAAGAAGAAAATGTTAGTAGAACATAAATTACAAGCACAAATGAACTCAATTTCGATACTGCTTGAGGCGACCTTAAAATTTCTTGTTCCTACTAAGGGAACGAGCTTCACAGTTTGAAAACCCCTGTGTTATTCAGAGAATATTCTTCTTCTATAGTGGCCGTGTTGTTGACCGCAGTTGCGACTTGGGCGTTCAGGTAAAAGTGTATTGTGAAGTATCAGTGGTAGACCCAAGTGTAGGCGTTTTCTGTGTTGGTTCTTAACAAGACAGTTGGCATGTTATGTTGTGGTTTATAGATAGCCTACGATATCCATGAGGTGAAGCTGTGGTTTAGCGGCTAGACGCTCGCCTGTGGGTGGAATCGTCGCGGATTCGGGTCCTGATGAAGCCGGGATTTATTTCTTTAACAATGCCCTTGGCTCTCATGGCCACCTAGCCTTAAGTGGGTACTAGGTATAGTCCTGGGAAGTAAAGGCGGCCGGTGTGATGTTGACTACGTCACGCACCGAGTGCCGATTGGTCTATAAAATATAGACGACACGTTACTTCGAAAACAGTTTTATAATGCCCGAATGTAACTGTGCTTTCTAGATACTTTCATTTAAAAGTAGAAACTCAAAAGATGACTACGAAAGGATAGAGAAAAACAAATATTAACACAGACAATTCACTTTTTTTTAATAAAAATTTTTCCTGAATGTAAACAAAGAGTATTTGAAAACAGCAAAAATGTTTCATTTCCATTTTTGCCACAAATTACAGCACTGACTGAGAGCTACATTACTGTCAGTTCCAGATGTTGTAGAAATGAAACTCAAGACCAATCTCAATTAATTCATTCACAACTTATTGCTGGATATAACATTGATCTCTCTGTTGGTCTTAGCCACATATTTTTTTTTAACTTAGTAAATAAGTTCCGGCGGTGGCAAAATAAACAACCCTCATTCTTAAGCTGGGTAAAGTTCACACTTAAAAGCAAACAAACGAGACTCGGAGACAGGCCAGGATGTGGCACGGGGACGGGTTTTAATCCCAGGATCAGTGTGAGACTTCTTATGCATTCAGAGCTTGTCCCTGGTCCATCAACTACTACCAACATCACGTACGACCAACTCCAGACGCTGTTGGGAAGTGGCAGATGGATCAGTCTGAGCTTGGACTGCAAACCCTACCAGGTGGCATCTTTTCGAGCTATTTTTTTCCCCCTACTCTTCCGTAGTCAAGTCTTTCTTTCCTAAACTCAAATCTTTCTTTTATAAGTATTGTTTTCTTTCTGAGAGGAAAGAGACGGGATGGGTTAAATAGGTAATGTTTGGTCTTTAAATTTTTTATTGTGTGTGCCATTCTAGTTCTTCTATTTAGTATTTCTAGTCTGGCGTTGGCGACCACGGCTCTTCTTAGTCTCTGAAGTCTAACATTGCATCCTTCCACCCCACCCTCCTTTTCTCATGTCTTTAATTAACTCTTCCTTAGAAGCAAAATTACATCTTAGTTTAAGTCGAGGTTTGAACTTCAATGTAATCGGGTTTTCCCCATACTTGCTCCGTTCCTGTGCCAGTGATAATCAAATGAAATGCCCCTCACTGCCGCATTTGAAAAAGTAGTGAACAAGCAACTAGTGCCGGAACAATCCAGAAATATGCGCACGCAGTAAATATATATGGCAGTTGCTAAAGGCGCCAAAGCCAACAGTCACCACCAGAATTACGGTTTGTCGGTAATGGAAGTAGTCGGGCACGATATATATCGGAGCACAGTTACTACTACAACAACAACAACAACTACTACTACTGCTGCTACTACTACTACTACTACTACTACTACTACTACTACTACTACTACTACTACTACTACTACTACTACTACTACTACTACTACTACTACTACTACTACTACTACTACTACTAATAACAATAATAATAACAGCAGTGGTAGTGGTTGTGGAAGACATAGTGTGGTGATGGTGGTCATGGCAGTAGTAGCAGTAGCAGCAATAGAAGAAGTGGTGGTGCATATAGTAGTAAGCAGCGGAAAGAGGGGGGGCGCAGGGTAAGAAGAGAAATGAAGAAGAAGAAGAAGAAGAAGAGGAGGAAGAAGAAGAAGAAGAAGAAGAAGAAGAAGAAGAAGAAGAAGAAGAAGAAGAAGAAGAAGAAGAAGAAGAAGAAGAAGAAGAAGAAGAAGAAGAAGAAAAGAAGAAGAAGAAGAAGAAGAAGAAGAAGAAGAAGAAGAAGAAGAAGAAGAAGAAGAAGAAGAAGAAGAAGAAGAAGAAGAAGAAGAAGAAGAAGAAGAAGAAAAGAAAGTAAAAAAAAAAAAGAAAAGAAAAAAAAAGAAGAAGAAAAAGAGGAATACGAAGATACAGGAGTAGGAGGAGAAGACGAAGAGAAGAAGAAAAAGATCACAACAGGGTCAAGTGGAGCATTACTTCTTCGTAGATATTCAGTAGTAAAACATTTTAGCAATTAGTACACAACTTGTACACTTTGTAAGGAATTCATTTAAACAGGGTCGGTTTCCTATTATGAAAACACGTATTTGATTTCCTGGTAAATTGTCCCGCTTCTATTATAAGGTTTCAAGTGTAAACAGTGACCGTTTAACCTATATTCACATTTGTAGTGACCCCTCAGGACAAAAGTGAGGCTAACCTCTCTGTGCTGCATTACATGCAGTGTTCAGAGTCACTCTGGGTTATCCTCTGTGTGTCAGTAATGGACGGTTGCGATGGTAGAGGCGAACTGTGAGGGTTTTCCATGTGTGTCAGTAATTAACAGTTGCGATGGTACAGAGGAACTGTGAGGGTTTTCCATGTGTGTCAGTAATGAACGGTTGCGATGGTACAGAGGAACTGTGAGGGTTTCCCATGTGTGTCAGTAATGAAAGGTTGCGATGGTAGAGGGGATCTGTGATGGTTTTCCATGTGTGTCAGTAATTAACAGTTGCGATGGTACAGAGGAACTGTGAGGGTTTTCCATGTGTGTCAGTAATGAACGGTTGCGATGGTACAGAGGAACTGTGAGGGTTTCCCATGTGTGTCAGTAATGAACGGTTGCGATGGTACAGAGGAACTGTGAGGGTTTCCCATGTGTGTCAGTAATGAACTGTTGCGATGGTACAGAGGAACTGTGAGGGTTTCCCATGTGTGTCAGTAATGAACGGTTGCGATGGTACAGAGGAACTGTGAGGGTTTCCCATGTGTGTCAGTAATGAACGGTTGCTCTTTTACAGAGGAACTGTGAGGGTTTCCCATGTGTGTCAGTAATGAACTGTTGCGATGGCACAGGGGAACTGTGAGGGTTTCCCATGTATGTCAGTAATTGATGGTTGCGATGGTACAGGGGAACTGTGAGGGTTTCCCAAGTGTGTCAGCTACGTGTGGTATCCAGGGCGAAGCCTTGAGTTATGAGTTACATTACCTTTACAGCACTCCAGACACATCCATAGGCTCTGAGATTCCCCTCTCAACATATTTGTCAGCGTCGTGCGGTTAATAATGCCATTCTTATGTTGGTTAACAAGACTTCGTGTGCGTCCGGTGTACTTCTCATGCTTGGCTGTGCTGATCTTGACTCTATATTCTCGTATTCTTAGCAGTGATGTGGACACGTTGCTTCCAAAATCCTCAGAACCTCTGATCTCTCTAAGGGCAATGACAATGTCTGCGTGATTCATAGCCCGGTCATCTTTAGTTAATGCAACACCTGCCAGTCTATCAGCTCTTTCATAGCAGTCTTGTTTAAGTATAAAATAATAGTAGTAGTAGTAGTAGTAATAGTAAGAATAGTAGCAGTAGTAGTAGTTAGTAGTAGTAGTAGTAGTAGTAGTAGTAGTAGTAGTAGTAGTAGTAGTAGTAGTAGTAGTAGTAGTAGTAGTAGTAGTAGTAGTAGTAGTAGTAGTAGTAGTAGTAGTAGTAGTAGTAGTAGTAGTAGTAATGTGCTGAATCGCAATTGAATATTACAATATTTATGAAATAATGTAAAATCATCAATGTCGAATAATTAAATACTTAAAAAGATAACATGGCAAGGGAGACTACTTAGCCCTATGAAAATTGTCTAGGAGGTTAGAGTTCAATCCCCATCATCCCTCTCACCCCAGGTTGGGGCACAAATGTCCCTTCTGCTTCCATATAATTTCTCCCTAGCCTGCGGACAGTCCTCAGTAAAAGCAATTTAATCAACAATATCTTGTTCATTCCATTTTGGGTTATAAATAGGATATGTACAATGTTTCTCTTTTTCGGTAAAGGATAATTATGCTGATCAATTTTGTTGTCTTTAACATTTTATAACTGTATGTACTTCTTCTTCTTCTTTCGTTCGCATGAAATAAATTTTATCTATGTCTGCAATGCTGTCTCTAGTATGAATTTCACTGTCTTTTGTAATTCACTAAGCGTAAAGTTTGACTTGCACAAGTGTCTCTTTTGGCCAGAAGTTTTACCTGGAAGCGTTCCACCTGGGACAGTCTTGGAGTATGTGATCTGTTGTCTCAGGTGCCAGTCCACAGGTAAACATGGCTGATTGGCCAATCTTAAATTTGTTGTACATGTGGCAGCGAAGTCGACTGTGCCCTGTTCTAAGGCGAAGGATAACGACTTGCTCTGGTCTGTCCATAATATGGTAATCATCTTGTGCCATTTTCGGTGGCATTCTGATTGATTTGATCATTTTCTTCTTCTGTTGATAAGAGACTGGTATGTCAGGTTGTTCTCCAGTTGCACCTTCCTTAACTAGTTTATTACCTCTTTCGTTTCCAGAAACTCGACAGTGGGAAGGTATCCACTGCATTACTAAATTACAACGGTTGCCTAGTTCGGATAATAGTGTCCGTATGCTTGGTAATTTTCCAGACTGGAGTGAATGAAGTACCGCTTTTGCATCTGTCAGGAATACCACTGGTTGTGAAAAATACCCTGTATTTAGTAGTTTCTTTACCGCTTCTTGATGGCTTGAGCTTCTGCATCATAGTTGTGACAGTGATTTCCTGTTGGTATTTTGGCTGTATCCCTGGTATTGTTGGGATACTCAATGTAAACTACTGCACCTCCGTTTCTGACTGCACTTTCTGCTGACCCATCTGTGTAAACATGGACCCAAAGATTCTGCGGGTATTCATCATCAAGTAGACTGAGAGTGGCTGTTTTGCGCTGCACACTGTTTTGTTCTTCCTTGTCAAATATTTCTTTTACTTCTGTATTGGTGTGTATTGGAAACTTATACTCCTCTCTCCAGGGGGTTCGTTCTGGGACAGCATTTAAGGATCTATCAGTTGCAGGTAAATCAGTGGTTTGTCTGCGGAGCTGTTTGGCCTGGTGGATAAAACTACTTCTCTTTAGTCGTCCCAAAGCTAAATTTTAGAATCTTTCATTCATAGGGTGACTGGGCATACTAAGAAACTTTTCTGCTTGTAAAAGCATCTTGGTGCCTCTGCGTTCACTCAGTGCTTGGGTCATCCCCATGTTCTCTATACACATTTTATGAGCATAGATCGTTAAAGTATACTTTTTAAACAATTACCATAATCACAGTGTGTTAGCTATCTTCGGGAATACATAAAATGATCTACAATACATACCATAATTCTGTCTCAAGATAACAGTATATTAAAGCCTCATACGCTAACCTTTGTTCTTGTGAACAAACTATATGAAGAATCCGAGATGATGATGATGATGATGACATTGAACCCTATCAGGACATCCCCCTCAACGAAAAACACCAGGTGACGCAAAGTGCTACCATTCGGACAAGGATTACCCGGGGATAGGTCCCAGAAACTCAGTTTAACACATAGGCTGGGTTATATTAGGACCCCTGGCAACAACCATGTGGAGCTTTGAAACAAAAACAAAATTGCCTCCGACATTGGGACGCAGGCTTGATAAAAGAATAGATGCAGAGAAGAACAAGGTGACATTTTGCACACTGTAAAGTTTATCGAAGCACATTCTCCAAATATATTCTAAAGGCCCCTTTCATGCAGATAACACAATCAACTACCTTCTGCCTGTTTATCCGACAAGTACCCGCATTCTTCTTGCTCGCTTTCCTTCCACTTTTTCAGTCTTTCCCTTTCAGTTCTTTCACCACCCGTCTTTCCAATATCAACGCACACCAATTCTTACCAGCAAAATTGTCATTTCTAATCTTATTGCGCGTTAACTTCGGTGTAATTATTCCACTCCATTTCTCGTTTTCGCTGAATACTATGACCCGGGCAGTACAGCGATCTATAATCGAGTCTTTGCTAAATCGATTACCCAAAAAAGGGGGATTGCGGAAATCCTGGGTTAGGACAAACTGGATCGCGTGAAGGATGTTGCATTGCTAGTTAATCTCGTGATGGGAACTGTAATCATGAGTGAGACATGTTTTCCTACTCCTGTCTTTCAACTGTCCGTTCCTGAAAGGTTAGGTCAGTGTTTACTTATGCTGATTTAGTATCATCCCCAGGCCAGACGATAGATCCCTCTAATATTGCCTATAGTCGCCCTGTCAGACCCACAGATAACGTGTTATTAGACATTACAATTGTGATGGAATGAACGAGAATTTCTTCCAAAACATCGTTTACATATGACTGCTACTGCTGCTGATGCTGGTTCTACTACTACTACTACTACTACTACTACTACTACTACTACTACTACTACTACTACTACTACTACTACAACTACTACTACTACTACTACTACTACTACTACTACTACTACTACTACTACTACTACTACTACTACTACTACTACTACTACTACTACTACGGCTGCTGCTGCTTCTACTACTACTACTACTACTACTACTACTACTACTACTACTACTACTACTACTACAACAACAACTACTACTACTACTACTACAACTACTACTACGACTACGACTACAACTACTGCTACTACTACTACTACTGCTGCTGCTACAACAACAACAACAACTACTACTACTGCTACTACTACTACTACTACTACTACTACTACTACTACTACTGCTACTACTACTACTACTACTACTACTACTACTACTACTACTACTACTACTACTACTACTACTACTACTACTACTACAACTATAAATACCGATGGCGATGTAATCATATTTGAGACAAGTACACATGAAATTGTAGAGAACTGACAACGATTTAAGATTGATTTAGTAAAATATAGATTCATCTTATTAGGCAGTGTGTGTGTGATAGTTATCGATGTATATATTCTGAGGCGTTGCGAACGCGCTTTATAATTCTTAAAAAACCCGGTTCTATTCCAACTGCAGGCGATCTGGGAGATGACCTCAATGTCCTAATTTCGACAAAGCTATGGAGAGCCCGCCGTTGAGAGGCAATGACAAACCAGCAAACAAACAAAATTACCTTGTAAAACAAACAGCCAACAATTCAGGAGCTGGTTTTTGCATCGTCCTTTGAATAATACTCAGCTTTTACTAGTTATTTAGTATTTTAGAAAACTGGTGATATTTGACCAAGTGGTTCCATGTTGGCATGTGTGAATATAAATTAAGAACACGATTTCCCAAACGTTTGCTGCTGAATACTTTTGTGCGACTGTAGCAAAAGCAACAAACATTTACGGTGCCCCGTCTTTACCACTTAGTTTGACAAACTGGACACTGTACAGAAATAACTCCCCGAATTACAACCTGTCACTCCCAATGATATCATTGCATGAATGAATAAATCCGTGTATTCGGAAGCTCGGTCCCCCTGACGGCCAGTTCTGGAAGTAATTGTTACTGTTACGGAATATATCAAGAAAACGATTTACTTTAATGCAGGTGTCTTAAAGTGTTCGTTGAGTGATAGGCATAGCCTAAATCCAATATGGGTAAACATTACGCAAATCTCCCCAAACAGAGTTAGCCCCTCCCATTTACCCACTATGTTACTTTTCGGTAAATTTTACGTTGGTCTCCCCATTTACACACCGCTACAGACTAGCTTGCTTCTGATTGGATGACCTTCTGACCACCTCACTTCACACAGGTCAGTCTCGAGCGATCCAACTTTCACACAAATTCACGGGGATATTCTGCACTCGCGCTCATACCGCGTGTTGTATATTTCACAATGTTAGAGCTTTTAACTATTCTACATTTAGATACTGGGTTCATCACACAACACCCCTAGAGAGTGACAAAACCTATGTCACAGGCCGTCTCTTTCTCGGAAATTAAAACGTAAATGGCAGACAACAATAGACGGCGACACCCATAACCTCGACCACGGCAGACTAATCCAACCAACTTATCAATGGAGTTGACCTACAACCAGTGGTGTGTAAATGGGGAGACCATCGTATAAAAAAAACCCACTTTTCATTCATAGTTTGTTAACCTGGTCAGCTTTGCTGAAGGTAACGGGTGTGTCCCGCTCTAATGATTGCTTTCTGTGTTGTCTTCCATTTACGTTTTGATTCATAGAAAGAGAATGCCTGTGACATAGGATGCAGCATACTCTTAGGGGAAAAAATTGGGGGGAGGGGGGTGTGGGTTTGTGTTGGGGCCAGTGTTCCCCGCTTTTAGAGCGTTAAAAGCGCTGGCGTGCTGAAATATACAACTATCAAGGAAAGATATAAAACCGAACGAAAAGTATATCAGCTAGCTTCACCATATGACAAACACAAACAAAACGTTATGGAGCCTTCTTCATCACACACACACAGAATAGACAACACTGCACAAATACACAATATCACTCATCTTTGTATCTCATGGCAGCAGGGTCTATGTCAAGATAATGATTTGGAAATATACAACATGCGATATCAACTGTATCGCGGAACACCCCCGTAACTTTGTGCAAAGGTGACAAGGGTCAGAAACTACAAATTATAAGTGACCTAGTATGTAAATAGGCGGGGCTAACTCTGTTTGGGGAGATTTTGCGTAAGGTTTACCTCATTGTGGAACATATGACATGACTAACCAGATTTGTAAAAACGTTCACTATACGCTGACGTAATTGGGGCAGAGGTTAAATAAAGTTCAGGGGGGAGTAGACTGATTTCACTGCACCGGATTTTGCCTACATGTTTTGGGTTTCTGTACAAATAACATTTAGTCGCACAAAGCTGGAATTCCGTAGCTCCAAAGACGATCTCCAGGAATATTCGTAAAAATTGCAGCTGTAAACCGAACTACGCTGCCTGGAAGTGAACCAATGACCTTCAAGAATCGTGTACGCCATTATTCTTTCTCCAAACCGTTGTGGAGTTTTATGTAGTCGAACAGTCATCGCCAAGTGCCATGACGACTGGCTGGGCGATCACACCTTTCCACAATCTACGATCTTTCAAATTAAGAATCAATTCGTCTTTTGACACCTCTCTATCATCAGTTCTCGTTATGCCTAGTGGCACATGAGGCTTCAGAGAGGACTTTCCATGCTTTCCTGTCTTGTGCAATCTTCAGTGCAGTTTTCCATGTCAAAGATGCCGCACTCAGGTCACTTTCCATCGTTAGTCTCCATGTTGTTTTTGGGCGCCCCTGTTTTCTCTTTTCCTCTGGTGTCCATGTGAGAGGTGTTTTGGCAGGTATATCAGAAGTCATTCTCATAACGTGGCCAAGCCATTTCCATCTTCTCTTGGTTATCATACTGTCTAAAGTTTCTTGGTTTGTGGCTTGAAGTAGTTTAGTGTTTGAGATTGTATCTGGCCAGAAAATTTTGATAATTCTACGTAGACATGTGTGGTGGAAGGTGGACAGCTTGTGTGCGTCCCTTGGCACCTCTCTATGCCACGACAAAATGCCGTCAAGAACCGTTCCACCTTGTCACAACGTTTTCCTTTTTTTTCCCTCATAATATGATTCCCCTCACCCCCTAAAAAACAACGACTGTCTCTTTCTGATGTTTGTGATAAATTATATACGAAGCCCTTGTCTCTTTAAAGGCATCCGTTTGCTGTCCAAGAAATTCTAAGGATTCTTCTGTAAAATCAAATCCGAGGCCTCAAGAAATAGTACAGGTCGAATAGTGCTATCAGAATATCAAATAATTTATGTAATCTTGAACTGCCGCACATTATGACCCTATAAAGGGTGACATCTCTAATATTTGTTCCGGCGAATATTCACTTTGCAAACTCAGGCTTTGTTCACAACGTCACAAATCTTTAACACTGACACAGAAGGGACCGTTGTTACAAACAAGAATATTATACGACCACCGATAATCTTTGCACACAAGAAAACTACGGTCTGCCAACATAATCAGAATTTTTTTTTTTTTTTGGGGTACATGTTATCGACGTGTTTCTCCTCCCGGCTGTTGCCTAAAGGTTTGACCATATCGAGGTTACAATTTACAATAGGGTAAATTATAGATACCCTGTTTAACCTCCAAATAAAATGTTATAACTAGGGCACCCATGCGAATTTGATTATTTTTTCAGTTTCCATAATCATGGACAGTTGTTAGACTAGTGAAAACTTATTTGCAAGCGAATAAGATGTGGTTTTATAGATAAATGATGAGAAAACACTGCAGAGATGAAAACAGTAATGAAGATGTCCTGAAAGAAACGTATTCACAAATAGAACTTATCTCTGATATCAGAAAGAGATAGTCTACATTCTTTGGTCATGAGATCTGTTAGTTGCGTATCCTTTACAGGACGTTGCAGAACCAACCCTAACAGCCCCTGGTTGTTGTGTGGTTTCTTTAGGCAATTTACATCCAGTAGTTTGTCATTGCTTCCTGGACGGTCGGCTTTCTTGATACCACTGTCGAAACCAAGGTCATGAGATAAGAAGGAGAAAACTGCAGTACATTGTGACGGTAGGAAAGCTGGAGGGGAGGAGAGGCAGAGGGAGACCGAGAAAAGATGCTGGACAGTCTGACCTCACGGCAAGGAGGATCATCTGTGTCAGAGTTGATGGAAAGTACACGAGACGAAAGGTTGTGGATAGACATGACTACACACGGCAGGGACTTTAAGAAGAAGATGAAGTTTATGTACAAACACAAAAGGAAACAGATGAACGTTAAACGGTGATGAATTCAAGTAAAGTGATAACATTCGAAAAATGTCTGGACAGCCAAAAATATCGAAACCTTGTAAGATAAAGAAGAGGACCTTATATTGGGCACATCCCTGAGAGAAGAAAGCAGACAATCATCAAATTTTCACTGAAACTGGAAACAACTGGATTAAAGAAACGTGTTCACCCAAGAGAGACGCCCAAATCGAACGTTGATGAGACAGGTCAAACGTTGATGAGACAGGTCAAACGTTGATGAGACAGGTCAAACGTTGATGAGACAGGTCAAACGTGCTGGACTGGACTGGGTCCATGATATTGAAAGGATTGTCCGTAAAGGGACTGGTGGAATATTGTGTTGAGGTGTACAGTTAGGCTGCGATATCTGCACCTTTCGGACCAATACATCCGATTCAGCAAAACATCAATACGGCCTTTTGCGACATGCATTTTAAAGAGGTTATGGATCTACCCCTCTTTCCACCCCTACCCCAAATGACCGTGTTAGCGCAGTCAATAGAAGACTCGCTTTTAAATTCAGCTGCGACTCGCTACAGCCCACGGCTGGTATTGAAAACAGGGCGGTTCCCGGGTTCACGCAGCCTCATGTAATGGGTACCAGAGTTAACACTCTGGGGTAAATGAAGGAACGTCGCTGTTGCTACGGAGTTGCGTGCGGATGGCGACACAGGAGGACAGTTTTTTATCGGCTATCCGTACAGGTGGCAGAGCACTTATGGTTTATAGCCGTCTGTAGTCACCCTGGTTTACATCTCCCGACTTTACCAAAAATAGAGTGGAGGAATAGAGTGCCTGCCCTGTATGTCATTTAATGGAACAACAGGACACTGATGATATTGATGATGATGATGATGACGATTCCATGGTTAACTCTAGCATTAGCAAGTTGCTGTTGTGTCCCTTTCTCTTGATTCCTCAAGTACGCGCTAAATTTAACTTAATTGTTAACCAAGCAATCAGCCGGGATCATCGACATTAGAACACTGTTCATGCAAGCGTTATGGATGGAAGCACTGATGGATGTAAATTTGTAGATGATGAAATGATAAGTTAGTGTCCAAACAACAATTAATGCCCCAGTTAGCTTTAGGGGGCTGTGTGAAATGAACAGCGGGACATGTTACACCTACGTTACTAAATAATTATTAATCTCTCACATTTCGTTTTGTGAAGTTAAGCTCGTAAATTCGGGGTATCCCCTAGAATTTTAGTTCTAATTTGATTAATACTTTAGTTGGAGAGCCGCCGTGTTGTAGTGTCTAGACGCTTGCCTGCAGGTCCGAAGGTTGTTGGTTCTAATCCGGACGGTGCTGTAATTTTGTTGTTGTTGCGAAAATGACATTCACTCTCAGCCTTAAATAGTTACCAGGTAAAAGTCATAGGAAGTAAAAGCGGCCGGCGTGATGCTGACCATATCACCCACCAAATGCATTTTGGTCTATAAATATACGGGAAAAGTCAACAAATAAGTCACAAATGGTTGTGGGATGATAGGACAATGTAGTTGGTGGTTTCTAAAGGTGTCATTAGATGACAGCAACATCAAACTTTGTGTCTCCGTTCTTTAGGTGGCGCTAGGTGTTGCATGCGCATTAGCAAAAAGAAACAAAATGGCGACTGTACTTACGGAGGATACATTCAAAGTACAAAGTGCTGTTTTTTGTTGTTGAGGGAGGTGGGGGGGGGGGGGAGGTAATAAAGGCTGCCTACAAAGAATGAAGTGCGATCTCGTCGTCCTCTTGAGATTGCAATAGACGCATCCACACAGCGGATGGAGAAGATGATTAGAATTAGAGGTGACAGGCGAGTAACAGTTGTCCCTATAGCAGCTGCAATAGGGTGCTCACAGGGTTCAGTATAAAAAATAATGCATGATCGGTTGAAATTGAAGAAAGTGTGCTGAAGGTGGATACCCAGACCATTGACGGACGAACACAAAATGAACCGAAAAGGCCTGTCCT
Source organism: Candidula unifasciata (assembly GCA_905116865.2). NCBI lineage: Eukaryota > Metazoa > Mollusca > Gastropoda > Stylommatophora > Geomitridae > Candidula > Candidula unifasciata. Next base: position 720,834 of record CAJHNH020000102.1, read on the forward strand.
TGCAGCATCTCTGTCGATACGTAGATGAAGGAGAAGACATGCTGAATATGAGTATTACTGGGGACGAACTATGGATGCATCACTACCAGTCCTAATCTAAGCGTGCTTAAATGCAGCGGAAACATCCTTTTTCGCATTATGTTTAAAAATTCAGAGTTACGCCATCAGCAGGGAAAGTTATGCTGACAGTGTTCTAGGATTGTCAGGGAGTGCTTTTAGCCAAATCAGAAAAAAAGTGACAATGTGAATGTTGATTCATACTGTAAATTATATCGATGCTTCATGATAAAATGCGAAGAAAACGTCTTGGCCTGCTGATTAGAGGTGTACTGCTCCTACATGACTTTGCCAGACCACATACGGCTCGGTTAACTGAGGAGAAAATTAACCATATAGGGTGGGAACTTCTGGAACATTCCCCTTACAGCCCCGACTTAACCCCTAGCTATTTCCACCTTCTTAGTCCACTGAAAACACCACCTTGGAGGGAGATATTTCGCGAATAACGCTGAAGATGAATGTGAAGTGAAAATGTAGTTTAGACAAAAGCGCATGCAGTTCTATGCAGCAGGTTTGGGAGGACTGATAAAACGATGAGACAAGTGCATCAATATTGAGGAAATTATGTTGAAAAATAAAGGGACAGTAAATGTGTAAAAATAAACGGTTTGCAAGTTAATATCTCCTTTAATTTCTTTGAAACAACCATTTGGGACTTAACTTATTGACGTTCCCTCGTACGTCTAGCCCTATACGCCCACTACACGTGAAGGCATGTAAACAAAGTTATAAAGTGCCAAATAAATGTGCACACATTTTTCCGGAGCCCTAAAAATTACCTCAGCTAATGTCTTCATCACACGATATCTAGTGTTGTTTTTATGTAATGACATTTTAACATACTGGAGATAAAAATGCCAGAAGACCATAGGGTGTTAAAAAACGATAAAGACAGCATTGCATAAACATTACAACGTAAACTGGACATAACTGATACGTTAGTTACATGAATCCATGTATGGTGAGCAGGAAATAGTGGCTGATTGCTAGAAATGTAATGTTTGGCTTTTTACATCTTTCTAACCACGAGGTACTGTTGGTAATTAGATCATTTGAATATCTTTGACCTAATATTTGGAGATAGCAGATGTCACAGGGACTTACTTATTGACGTTTCCTCGTACGTGAAGCCCTATATAAGCAGGGGCCTGGCAAGCTTCACTGGAAAGGTCACGGATAGTGAACGAACTTTTGATCTTTCCTCCAGGCAATGCCGGCGTGCTGGGTAATGAACAGGCAGATAGATTGGCTGGATATGCACCACTTGGCGGTTGAATTGATACATGACAAGGCAGATGTGGTCAAGGCCCTTTGGGAACCAGCAACGGAAACAGTAGAGATAGAAGATTATTATTGCCTGGAGAGAATAGGGCCCCTGGGTGTAACCAGAGGGTCTGGCCGGCTCACTACACTCAGAGGAAAGACAAGACGGACATGTAACCAGATTGTGACCGGTACAATCAGTATTGGAAATCTGCGCTGGCTGTTGAAGATGAGGACCGAGCATGCATGGGAATACCCAAAGAGCTGTGATGTCAATTCTTGACTCAACTCAACTCAGCTCAGATGTCACAGGGGCGCCGTGAAATGCTTGCGGGAACAGACAGCAGCTCGCGCACTGATAGTGACAGTGAGAGACTCAATGAGCATGCTTAAGAAGATCCAAACTGGCAAACTGTTGACTACGTTGGGTTGACAGCATCCAGAAGTCCTACTTCAAGGACACACCAGGACTCCCTGGGATGAAAGGAAAAGACAGAATGCGCTGCCTTCGAGAGACATTGAGAAAAAGGAGTTAGCTACAATAAACCACCTGTTGGAGATAAGTATTAAAAACGACAAGTATTTTAAAAAAAATCGGGTAGTCACAGGTAGTGAGCATACTTTGTATCTTTTCTCCTGGGTATGCCGGCGTGGTGGGCAATGAAGAGGCAGAGAGATTGGCTGGATCTGCGCCGCTGGGCGGTGAACTGATGCATGACAAGGCAGATGTGGCCAGAGCCCTTTGGGAACAAGTAACGAAGTTAGAAGAGAAACTAGATTATTATGGGCTGGAGAGAATAATGCACCTGGATGTGACCAGACGGTTCAGCCGACACACTATGCTAAGAGCAAAGATAAAATCACGAATGAGGTCACAAGAGATATAAAGTCGGCACAGAATCAGTTCTAAATTGCATACAAAGACAGGTATATGATGGTATATACAACCAGACTACGACTGTCACTATTAGTATTGGAACACTGCGCTGGCTGCTGAGGATGGGGACGGAGAGCGTATCGGAATGCCCCGAATGCTGTGATGTCAATTCTGTAACTCAACTCAACTCAGTTTAAAAAGATATGTTTGTCTTATTCTTCTTTACGCTTCGGGTTTCGAGGGAGATATAAGTTCCTGCTTCGTGCTCTTCCGGCTACCTCGACCACAGACACATCGTGGTGCTGTAGAGTTTCTCTGATGTTATCTTCCCATCTTGTTCTTGATCTTCCTTTTGCTCTAAGTCTCTCTCCTCTTTTGGTCTTTGCCTTGTATGGTATAGCATCAGAAGGCATTCTCTCCAAGTGAGCAAAAAATTTGATTTGCTGTCTTTGTATGCAATTTAGAACTGGTTCTGTGCCAACTTTATATCTCTTGTGACCTCATTCGTGATTTTTATCTCTTCTGATCACTCCTACAGTCTTTATCAGACGCCCTATTGTCATGGTTACAGAATGTCTTTGATGTTTTGTTATGAGTGACAACACCTGGTACTTGTAGCACAGGATGGGAATACATATGGTGTGTATATTTCTTTGAACTTCCTAGGACTGCCTTATGCTGGCTAGCTGTCCCAACACTTGGCCAGCTTTACTGCATCTGATTTCCATTTCTTCTTCCAATTGACCAAATTCACTAAATGTTGTTCCAAGATATTTACATGATTTTCATGAAACAATAAACCTTAAAAAAAAAAAAAAAAAAAAAAAAAAAAAAAAAAAAAAAAAAGGAAAAACGTAAATAACCTAACTGTTCTATTTAAGAACTATTTAGTGAAATTTCGTTTTCGTGAACTGGTTAAAATAACCGGACAGCCGTTACCAATATATCTGGCAACACAAAACAATGGCAGCGCCTATGACAAGGGGTTGTAAACATAGTTTCATATTCCTTTATATATAATATATATATATATATATATATATATATATATATATATATATATATATATATATATATATATATATATATATATTAGGGCTGTACCGAATATTCGCTTTGTATTCGCTTCGGGGCCGAATAGTGGACCTATTGGCTATTCGGTATTCGGCCGAATAGTTGCGGTCGGGCCGAATACGAATAGTAGTTACCTTACACCTGCTTCTGCATACACGGCCTCAATACTGACAACATGGAACGATTGGTTTTGTTGAAGGCTAATGCAGCTTTCATGCATTAACTAAGCTGTCAGGGACAATTTCTAAGTTTAGTTACTTGTTATAATACTTAGGATTTTTTTATTCCTGGTTATTAGTTACCATAGACTGACTGAAGGATGCAAAACATAAAATGTTTTTAAATGTTTACTATTCTGTACGAATACTAACTAGACATGGATATAGTATTAACTCCTGCCACATCCAAGTCGATAGTATGACAATCAAACGAACGGAAACATATAAGTACTTGGGTGCAAACTTCAACTGCTCCAACATGCTGAGAGAAGAAATATAATCTAGAAAACAATCTAGAAATAAAGTATACTATGCCCTCGTATTCGGCCGAATAGTGAAAATCACTATTCGGTACAGCCCTAATATATATATATATATATATATATATATATATATATATATATATATATATATATATATATATATATATATATATCATAGTTCGATTCAATTGTAATCGATTTGGCAGGAAACCGCTTTGCATTGATTTTGGCAACAATATGAGGATTGAAAACGCCAGAAAGCAATGGCACACTCCTGATCTTTACACTGGTAATTAAAACCACAACAGCCAAAAACAAAATTCTGAAGCGCGTTTGACGTCCTGTTCAGGTTATGAGAGTAACTTTTTTAAAGGAGATGCAAACCAGAGACACGCTTCTCGTCCGTATATAAAAAAAAAATAACAAAGAAATAGATACAAAAAAGAGACGAAAACTAACTATATGTATATATATATATATATATATATATATATATATATATAGATATATATATATATATATATATATATTATACATATACATATAGTATATATATATATATATATATATATATATATAATATATATATATATATATATATATATATATATGATTCTCTCTGAGAAACAGAAAAATAAATTTTTATTAGTAATAAGAGCATAGAAGGAAAGATCATCTGTGTCAGAGATTTCTAAAAGTACACGCGATAGAAGGTTGTGGATGTATATATGACTACAACAGGCATAAGGTATGGACTCCATAAGGAGAAAAAAAAACTCGGACGCCCACAGTGTAACTAAAATTATTTTACTAAAAACTGTGACTTGGTATTTGAGTGGCTAACACTCTTGCCTGTCCGTCCGGATAGTTGTAAATTTGAATCTTTTGGCTGTGATTTTTATTGAATAAAATCGCATTAGCTTTCATGTCGAACCAGAACACTGCGGACTGAAATCTGTGAAAACATAGGAATGCCCAAGCCTTCTTCCAGGCCACATGTTGATGATGATGAAACGGCTGGTTGTTTTTAACCATCAACAGATAATGCACATAACTAAAGCTGGTGATTCTGCACCAGTGAACCTCAAGGGCTCAGAATGTTGAAGAAGAAGAAGAACTTCTTCCACGATTTCCAGCAGTATAAAAACACAGAAACAGAAAGAAAGAAACAAGTAGCACACAGTAATATTTACACTATGAAGAAAGAATACCAGCGGACAAAATTAATGGCAGACGCATTCCTGCCGCCATTGTTTTATTGCGCTTGGAATGGCGGGCGGAAGTCATGCCTGATGCAAAGCTACATTCAGGGACGATAACCCTGACAAAATTATCAAGCCCAGATAAATTTTTTGCTCTCCGGATAAAGTGAATACTGTGGAGTTTAAATCTGTAATCATGGCAGATAAGGCACGAAGACACCATGTCAAGACAAAAAACACAGATGAAAGAATGGACAATAAGTGTTAGTTCTGGAAGCTCATTTATATAGGGTCGCGTAACCGCACCTTCTAAAATGGTTTCTCATATTGAAATAATTGCTTTATGGGAGCAACAGGCTGGGTGAAAGTATTCAATGTCATCTCTCGTAACTAAAGAACAGTCAACATTGGCTCAAAGACCGATGATTTGTGGGCTGACACAAAACTCGACTCTGTCTTAATCACCATTCATTTAACTTAAGGATTGTGTTTCCGTCGATAGATAAGGAATCATTACAACTATAAATAAAGAACTGCATTTTGATTGCCAGGATAATAAATGTGTGAAATTGGCTTTATAGGATAGCCACAACGCACATCTAACGGTTATCCGCCATTTGCTTCGGAAATGTCATAAATAGAAGCTGGTGGTTTCCCGCTGTTTTTCTTTTGTGTGTCCCTGACATATGTTTTAATTTCTGCGTCTTTATTTGCTAGTTCGGGGAATGTTAAATGGAGATTTGGCACGAGCTGCCATCGATGCATCTCCCCGTATTTTCTGTTGGTATTTGCTAGCTGTATTCCAAGATGGATGTTTTAGCTAGACCTATCTATTGACTTCGTATTGAGTTTCGATTTTTCCTAAGAGCAGGTAATGGAGTATAAAAGGGCAGCGATACCTAGTTAAGTATTTCGCCCATATTAAAAGGCATAACAGTCTTTTTAAAAACTATACTGGAAAGAAAGTGAGTCGCCGTGGCGTAGCGGCTAGAGGCTTGCCTACGGATCCAAAGGTCGGGGATTTGAGTCCTGACAGTGTTGGGCTTTGGTCAAAAATAACTTTGGTTCCCAGGTCGACCCAGATTTAAATGGGTACCAGGCAGAGTATTGGAAGTAAAAGCAGCTGATGTGATGTTGACCACATCATCCAGCGAGTGCCGACCGGTGTATAAAATAAAGGTCAAGTCGTATATGACCAAACACACGGAAAAGGGTCCTTTATATATATATGTGTATGTTTGTATTTCTGTCTATTTATATGTCCGCACGTGCGTGTGTGTATTTGTATGGATGTGTGTGTGAATTTGTGCAATTGTGTGTATTTGTTGTGTCTGTGTGTATTTGCAGGAACGTGTGTTTGTTTGTCAATTTGTATTTGTGTTTATGCGTGTGCCTCTATATGTATGTCTATTCGTGTGAATGCGTGCGAACGTGTATGTATATGCGGGAATGGGTGTGTGTTTGTAAGTGTGTGCATTTGAATGTGTGTACATGTGTGAATATGTGTGCGTATGCGTGCTTGCGCATACGTGTGCATTTGTATGCTCAGGTGCGTTTTTGTATGTGTATTTGTGTCCAGATTTCGTATGTGCGTGTTTTTGTGTGTGTGTGAGGTAATCATGCGTATGTATGTGCTTGTGTGCGCGTTTGTTCATATGTGTAAATTTTTACATTTAGATATATGTATGAGTATTATTGCTTGTATGTGTGTCTATTAGTGTCAGCCTGTGCGTGTTTGTGTCTGTTTTTGTATGTCTTTCTCCGTCTACTGCGACATTATCAAGATCACCAAGAGATTGTCTATTCACCATCTGCCCTCAGAGACCGAATGAAACCGTCTTTTCACCGGGACCTGTCTGCAGACATCGACTGTCCCCCCCAACCCACGTGATTTCCCGCCCTAGTTTAATGACGGTTATTTATAAGACAACTCACCAGTTTTGTCTTGCAGGTTATCTCCTCTTGATATTTACATTATTGATTTGCATATTTATGGGTATAATTCTCCTTCCTGTTGCGTCCTGTTTAGTTTATATGCGGGGGGAAAACGCTAGTGGGGTAGTGGGGGTTCCCGGGATCTCTTTTTGTGGGGAACGAAAGAATAGACCCACGGCAAATATCTTTCGTAAAATGGGACTAAAAAAAAAAAAGGACCAGTTAAATCGGATGTGTTCGATCTAAAGCAGCGGTTCTAGGCCTATAGGTCGCGACCCTTTTGGGGGTCAAACGACCCTTTCAGACGGGTCGCCTAAGACCATTGGAAAACACATATTCACTGCAGTTATGAAGTAGCAACGAAAATAATTTTATGGCTGGAGGTCACCACAACATAAGGAAATGTACAGAGAGGTCACGGCATTTGGAATTCTGAGAACAACTGGTCTAAATGTATCCATGTTGTTGCCTAGCCATAAACTACAACACAGGGTGCCAACAAAGATTCTAAGAAGGAACACAGAAAAATAAAGAGGAAGCTACGTGTCCCTCTTCAATTATAGGTTCGTTTATACTTCCATGCCAACCTTTAACAATTAGCATCATTTCATTTTTCAAAGTGGTCTAAAGTATGGGTCCACTTTTCAGTTCCATGTCATCTCTCTCCAAGTATAGGTTTATTTTATACTTCAACACGTCTGTTCATAAGTATAGCTTCACTTTACACTCTACTAAACTATATACCTATACTTTGGAGACATGGACGTAAAAGTATACTTAGGAAGCCGGTATGGATGTATATAAATAAAAATACACTTAAGGAGAGATGTGTGGAAGTATACAGTGTATCCATACTTAGGGAAGGACGTATGAAAGCATGAAGTGAACCAATACATGCAGGCGTACGTATAGAAGTATAAACTGAACCTATAGTTGCAGACTGATATGGAGAAGTATAAACTGAGCGAATACTTGCAGACGGATGTGTCTACTTATAATTTGCCGAGCTGTTTCGACACAGCAGCACATTATAATGAGTCTATTAACAAGTCTAGAACTAGGTCAATGCATAATATATGTTTCACCAACAAAACTTAATATACACTTCGGAATGTGCCAGTAGTAGATGATCCATAATCAACTAGGGCCGAGTCGGCTGTTGGATTATCTTTGATGTGTATCCTATCAACTAAGTCAGTACGTAAAAGTCCCTTTTTACTACCTAGGCGCATCAGGCATACGATATGATTGATATTTTTATAGACCAGTCGGCACTCGATGGGTGATGTGTTAAAAATTACGTGGGCTGCTTTTGCTTCCCAGGGCAGAACCTGGTACCCATTTTAGGCGGGGTTGACCTGGGCGCCAAAGCCAGTTTTGAAGGGAAAAAAAATCGAACCCGATGATTTGAACCTAAGATCTTGGATCCATTATGCGAAAGTCTAACCACTTCCCTATCGCGGTTCCCGGATAAAATAAAGAGTGTTTGTTAAAAGCTTGAGCTTGGCTCTTCACAGAGAAGTTGATCGCCCATTCACAAACGGTTACACAAAACACGGAGTCTGTAGCTCCAGCGACTACCGCCAGGGATATCTGACACACATACACTTGTGAACCGAACGAAGTTCCGAAACCAAACCCACGACCTTCACAACGTGAGGCAAACTGTGCCACTAAGATCCAATTTTGTATATTACACCAGACCCTCATAGGAACAATAACAATCATTGTGGCTTTCACCGACTGTAAATTACAGTGGGAAGTTTTAATTTTTTGTCTACCACTGGACTTTAAAATGACCTTGGCTCCCAGGTCGACCCAGCCTTGAGTGGTTACCGGGTGCAGTCCCGGAAAGTAGAGGCGGCCGGCGTGATGCTGACCACATCACCCATCTTGTACCGTTGGTCTATAAAATACAGGTCTATCTCTATATGCCTAAGGGCGTGGGAAAGACCATTACTTTTTCTTTTACTGAACTTTGGCCTTGTTGCAGAACTCGAGTTTTGTGTAAACATCCGGTTTACAGTTGTGTCCTATTTGTACGCAGACTGTTGTTTCCTTGCCTCTCGGGCAGAAGCACTTTATCACAACCATCAGAAAATTTTGGAGGATCATATAAGAAAAGAATACAACTGGACCATGTTATGACCACTGGAAAGTTATGCGGAAAAAAAGAGACAGAGGAAGACAACACGAGATGACCATGAACGCCTTCTATCGTGGCACAGTTAGTTGTCAACACAAACTACTACATGCTTTTTGAAGATCACAGATGGCGGAGAGGCATGATCGGCAAGGCACTTGACGATGATGTTCATAGATTGCGATACACTGATAAACTTTGGATCAAATACAAATCTCCCGGCGCAGTTCAGTTTCTTAAAAGAAAACACAAGGCATATATTCCCGATAACACGCACTTTAATATGAGAGCCATTAGATGGAAACCAGTCAAGCGTAAACTAATATTAAGAAATCCTACATCAGTAACAAGATAAGAGCTCAATGCTATACAAGTTTGAATTCAAAACCTGGCAGCCAGCAGCTGCTGGGAATCTGATTACATTTTCTCGTTCTTTTTTTCAAGCTTCCTTCTTTTGCAGTTGCAGATGAGGGGTTCTAAAAATTAGGTAATCCTAGGGGCATGTGGGGTGGGGTGGTAACACCCCTGAAAGTCTAAGCTAAAGGGGTGACAGGCTGTACTGTGTCGACACTCTGACTGCCGGTCACACGTGCTCTGTATATTACAGGATTTTACCGGCTTTAGCGACCCCAGAATATCTAGATCTGGAGCTTTACCCCCACCCCAAAGGCTAAGTCTACGTCCTACGAGAGACTGCCACTACGTGCTGTGGTTTCAGAAGTGTTAACGGGTCACTACAGGAAAATTTTTTTTTTACTTACAATGTTAGACCAATTATTTTATAATGGTCATTTATAGGGATGTATTTTGATACATTTGTATACATCAAGTTAAAAGAAAAACATGGTTGCCATGGCAACAACCGCCATCTTGACGAAAAAACAACATGTACTTAGACAGCTAAAATGTCAAAATCAAACAGAGGTATTAAGAAACAGATGATTGATTCATGAACTTTACACCTATGTTTAGGGTCAGGTCTAGTTTATTTACTTCAAAGATGTTTTTAATTATTTCTTTTTAGAATATTAGAATTTTGGTATGTTGATAAAATAAAAAAATGTAGCTTTTTTATTTAAAAATCAAATTGTTTTTTAAAATGACTTAATAAACTGTAATTTGAAATAGACCTGACCCTATAATATTGTGTTAGGAGTGTCCACACCAAATTTCACGTCTCTAGTCTTTATATTAGCTGGGATTTTAGGAGATCCCACACACAACAAACATAAAAATAGAATTGTTAGAAAAGTGACTTTTAAACTTTTTTTTTATCTTAAAAAAGTGCATGGGTTGGTGTCTTTAGTATTAACTTTTCAAAGCTAAACTGTTTACCAATGACACAAATTTTGTGTGTAATCTATTCTATGAATGCCGAACATTACAAAAATGAACACATTGAAAAAGTGATATTTTTGTCATAAATTTGAAAAAAATGCCGTGTAGTGACCCCTTAACACTTTGCGGTAGGCCCGCAGAAAAGCAAAGCTTCTCTTCTTTAGGTTTTTTTTTTTTTTAGGTTTAGACGACGGATCAACATCATGGAACAAGTGTAGTAACCCTCAAGTGCTCTGTTGTACTTTTGACTCACGCCTGAGTCCGAAGAATCCTAGCGCAGTGCACGAACTCCATTGCACCAGCTAAGATCCTGAAGTACTTTGGGTAGATTTTCAACTCCAAATGTTTGAGCTTCTCTCATAGTCGGCCGCCAAAGTTGACAACTGAAGTAAATTCACTGTGTACTTGAAGTCCGAGAACGCCATAATATATCTGCTCGCTCACAACAGCCGCTAAAACACAACGTGTGCCTGTCCGTACGACAACATAATTATAGCAGAAAACAACGTGACACCCCTTGAGCTTAGACTAACGCTTTTCAAAGGCATGAATGAGCAGCCAATCACGATCTTCCTGGGCCCGAATTCATGAATTGTTCCCTTGTTTCTATTCTGTTTCGCCTTCATTGCTCGCCGGTTGTAAGCTCCGGCGGAAGGTCCCAGGCCTGGGTTGTTTGTGTACATCCGTTTTACTGGCTTATTTGTATGCAGTTTGTAATTTGTTGCCGCTCGGGCAGATGCACTTCGACTTTAAAGAAAGCCCCTTATCAGTTGAATCCTACGACATGCTTTTTGAGGAGACAGTGGGTCTATTCTTGATTTCCCAATAATCCAGCCTCAAAACACACGCAGGTAATGCCTGTTATTCAATCTAGTGTTCTATTTCATCTCCTTCAGCGAATCAACAATACCGCAAACCTCTCCATCTAAATTTAATTAAATCTTATACCATTAGAAATTACACGACCGCTTACAATGTAACAGTATATAGCGTGCTAAGAGTTTCACTTTACTTCGTATGCAAAACAAATGTGGAAAACGTAGTACATGACGTCATGAAAAAATGTGCTCCCCAGTCAATCGCAAAGAAAAATGCAGCGAATCACTGCCGTCTCCTAGTGTATTTCTTTGCACTCAAAACAGAATTGTGTTATTAACATAAAGCAATAGAAATTACCACTCAAGAAAAAACAACAGAGACGTTGACAATATAAAGAGACATGTCTTGAAGCCCGTGTTAGATATTTCCAACACATATTATAATGGCTATTTCACCGGTACTTCCAGTTATTCCCCAAAACAGAATTAAAACACAGCAGTAGCTATTGTAACTAATTTTTTGACTTTTTAAATGACGTCATGTACTTGTATTCTGTATTCAAAGTGTGGTTAGACTTTATGAACACCCTGTATGTTAGGCGTATCGTATAGTTGCCACATATTTATTATACATACCACACCATAGTATAAGGGATTTTTTTTTCACAAATTAAAAACTGGTGGTACTCAACACCAACTGTACAAAATGGTGCCGGTACTCACTTTAAAATGTCTATTACAGTAAGTAAGAAAAAGGTCCATTTCCACGGCTTCAAGTGTACTGAGCATATAGTGCAAGACCTATTTTTTGTTACAGACCAATCATAACTTATTGGATGACGTGGTCAGCACCACCCAGTCACTTTTACTTTTCATGAATTTGCCTAGTACCCATTTAAGGCTGGGTCGACCTGAAAGGCAAGGTCATAAAAAAAAAGAAAGCCTGTCTCTGGATTTGAGCCATTGACCTCCCGGGCCGTATATTGAAGATACGCTAGAAATACGGTGCCCGAAACGGCAAGGATACTCTGTACAGTTGCGTACCGCCGTAAAGCTTTGCTTAATTTGTTCCATTCGTAGTTTAATTAGGGCATATTCTAGCGTTTGTGATTATCTTCTTCTTCTTCTTCGCGTTCACCAGCTGTAAACTCTGGCGGAAGGTTCTGGTTGCTCGTCCACTACTGAACTGCAGTCCTGCTCCAGAACCTGAGTGTTGCGTGTGCATCAGTTTTACAGATCTTATTCTCTTGAATACAGACTGTTGGTTCCTTGCCTCTCCGGCAGATGCACTCCGGCTTCAAAGGAAGCTCCCCAATTAGTCGACTCTTACGACATGCTTTTGGGGAGGCAGTGGGTTATTCTTTTTTCCCCCACAATGGGGCCCCGGAACCCACACGATTATGACTTATCTGTTGTTGATGATGCTTAAAATTATCTGTTGAAAAATGTATGACTGTAATACTTATGTAAGGAGTTACGCCAGAGGTGCTGAATATAAGACGGGACTGCGTGCCCGATTTGTAACCTATTCAAAATAAAGTTCGTTGTTTGGTTCTTTCGCCATCGACTTTATCGATCCTTCCCTATAGTTTCTTCTCACGTGTTTTTATCAAGATGGTATCCTCAGCAACATGTAGATTATTTATTTTGTAACCAACAGATCCAATCCCCTTGTGTATTCTCTATAGATCTCATTATATGATCACAGTGTAATGAAAACAAATCAGGGGACAGCACACATTCTTGTCTGACTTGGTTCTTGACTCTTTCAGTACGACAAAAAGATTAAGTAGGAGAAGCCAATGAAGAAATATATGTGATTTAAATGTATCAGTACTATAAAGCAGTTTTATAACAGCAGTAGTAACCATTGGACGAGCCAGATTTTCTAAGTGTGTTCTAACCAAATAAAGAAAGTAATAGAGCGTATTAGGCAAAGCAGGAGATCAGGAAGATAAAATGGTTCACGCATCATGCATTGTCTGGGCCTCAAAGAGTTAACACATCGCCTACCTCCCAAGAAAAAGAAGAAGCAGAAGAAAAAGAAGAGGAAGAATAAGGAGAAGAAAAAGAAGAAGAAGAAGAAGAAGAAGAAGATGGTGATGTTGATGATTATAACGACACATACTATTCTTTAATCATATGATGAGAAATTGGGTATTACAGAACATCATGACAACCAGAGAGAGAGCGAGAGAGGAGTGGGGCGGGGGGGGGGGCAGAGAAGTGGCAGAAGAGGCAGAGGAAGACACAAGAGAAATCACGTGAAATGTTCAATAGCGGTCACATGGAGAAAAAAAAAACACCCCAATAATAAACTGATCTAGATCCCACAATGAAAAGATCTGCCGAGACACATAGGTGCCATCTCGGACACAGATGATGATGCTAACGATGATAAAGATGATAATGATGGCGATGATTGGGGGGGGGGGGGGGGGGGGGGGGGGGGGGGGGGGGGGGGGGGGGGGGGGGTGGGGGGGGGTGGTAATGATAGTAAAATCTGTTAATCTTGCCGTCGTTGCCTAAGAGGCACAGTGACGTTCGATGAGAAGCCCTGGAGTATGTCAAAAGCCAACAAAGAAGCTCGACAAAGTGTCCCTAGAGAGACGATTATGCTGATTACAATTCTCGGCGCAACATCAACCAGTCCTAAATGTGACCATGCCACAGACCGACTGCTACATTTACCGAGCGCCGTTCCGAGTAGATAGTTCCCAGCTAAGAGACGAGAGTCAGTACTACCCAACACAACAGGGTGGACAAGATTGAATCAGTCACAGCAAATAAGGTGAAATGAAGTTATAAGTATTGATCACCATTGATGAAGACAGGAGATGCAGAAGCGGGCCCATAGAAGAACGTACGCTAGAAGGACATTAATGGTCGTCGTGTGTGCCTTGACCAGTGGTCTCCAACCTAGGGGTGGGAGAGAGGTGGGGTGGGAGAGGGTGGCGTGGGAGAGGGGTGAGGTGGGAGTGGGGGGGGGGGACTCCCAAAAATGGCGGAGGGGCGCGTCAAGCAATTTTTTTTTAATGGGGGCATTTGAAATTGTAAAATCCATTATACTTACATTTTGTTTTAGTTTAATTATAAATAACACAAATTAAAAATTATCTGTTAAACAAAACTATAGAACATTTTTATTTACATAAGCAGTTAAAAATGTAATGATAACAGGCACATTTAATTATAAATTAAGAACCGTACTCTTCTTACTTTCTGTTTCGCTTGTTGATGAATATAATGCCCTCCGTTTAATCACATTTTGTTATGTTGGCCGGGACAAGAGGATGTGGGGGGGGGGGGATCTTGCCATGGACTCAAGGGGGTGTGGGAATCTTCAAGTGGGCGTGAGGGTCTTAAAATATACTCAAGGGGGTGTGGGAGTCTTCAAGTGGGCGTGAGGGTCTTGTCATATACTCAAGGGGGTGTGGGAGTCCTCAAGTGGGCGTGAGGGTCTTGTAATATACTCAAGGGGGTGTGGGAGTCTTCAAGTGGGCGTGAGGGTCTTGTCATATACTCAAGGGGGTGTGGGAGTCTTCAAGTGGGCGTGAGGGTCTTGTCATATACTCAAGGGGGTGCCACCTGAAAAGGGCGAGGAACCAGTGACCTAGATAGTCGAACATCGATATGCATTGATGTGACAAAACTGTCTGGAAAGACTGACTGACTTTCTACCCCACTAGGACATCACACAAGCGATAAACACCCGATGACACAAAGTGCCACCATGCGGATGAGGATCACCGTGGAGAGGTCCCAGAAACCGCGTTCAGACAATTGGCCATATTGATTGCCTGCCTATATTGCGGCCCCTGGCAAAAGCCAGAGTGGGGCTTCAAATAACAAAAAATTACGTCCTGAAAAGGACGTAAGGACTTAAAGCTATATCGCAAAAATAGTCTGTCTGGAAAGCCAGCAACATTTCTTTTACAGAGGACGCTGTCGAGAAGGACTTTGATTCTTCCCACCAATAGTCAGTCATTCAATTAATCAACAAACAAAACAAACAATCATGTAATGTATTATTAAATCAAGCACATGCTGTTTCCACTATAAAGGTTGGCTGCAAACATCTCCTACATTTTCTTTCTTTTGATTTGGTTTGTACACTATTTTAGACTGCTGTTTGTTCAACTCTTAGTGTTTTCTTTTCACTTGTATAGCTGTCCACTTCTTGTTCGTTTGATATTTGCATTTGACTTTTCCCTCCAGTATGGACTTCCGGCAATAATGGCAGATATCCTGCTACCCTCTTACGCTACAAAAAGTTATTTATTTCCAGCTAACTGTGCAGACGCAAATTACCCATTTCTAGACCGGCAGTCTAAAGGTTTCGTCACCCAGCTACTGAATTGAGTGCTTGGTGCGACACAGTGAGCTGTGAATTTTATATAGACTGGTTTTTTTTTTCTGTCGTGCCCGCGGCGTGTTGTTGAAAGCCAATATAAATGAAACTAGCAACGTTTGATAAACAGAAGTCTATATAAATGAAAATGACAATTCTTAATGAGCGAGATTCAGTATAAAATAAAGTAATTTTTAATGAGAGAGAGTCTATAAAAACGAAGCATAGAACATCTAAATGTTTAAAACATGTGTTAAATGGAAGCTGTAGACATCAACCGGTGTGATACTAACCTCACCATCCATCTTGTGCCGATTGGTCTATAAAAATATAGGTCTAGCCCTATATGCCCTATACAATTAAAGGGGTGGAAAAGGGACCTTCATTTTTGTAGACATAAAAAGATAACGTTAGTTTACGCGTAACATTGAATTGATGAATGTATACATTGTAATTCACTTTCGGGTCAGTGACTTGACAGAGATACATGCGAACAGCAATTTCACCGTAAGGTGTGCAGGGCCCAAGTTTGGGCAAAAAAAAAGAATAGTTGCACAGACTTCTGGGAGGCTTCTAAAAAGGGGTGTTTCGTTCAAAGTCGGAGTGCATCTGTGCGAAAGGCGAGGAGCCAACAGTGAGTATACAAATCAGCCATATTTGTAAAGCGGATTTGCACACACAAGTTCTGGAACAAGGCCAAGGTACAGAAGTGGACGAGCAACCAGAATTTTCCACCGGACTTTAAAGCTGGTGAATGCCTAGAAGATGAAGAAGATCGAGAAAAGTAACTAATGATAAATCCATTTGGGATCACTGAAGGTAATGGTTAAACTTAATCAGAAAGCATTGTTACATATCGTTGAGTTACAGATTTGTGTTACTGTTACAGCACGGTTGAAACATGGCAGCCGTAACTCGTGGTTAACCAGTGAAATGAACAGGAAGCACCCACTGGCCAGGTAGAAAAGTAGATTGTTCTTTATTGTTTGGCCTGCTTCTTATCTTGTTGAATCTCGGGTTGGTTGGGTGCGTTGTTGTCTACCACTCAGAGGGTGTAATAACCCGGTTTTGTGACAAGCGGCAATCTCAGCTGCAGTCAAATGCCTACACATGTTGGTAGGAAAAGGGTAGGGGTGGGGGCGGGGGGGGGGGGGGGTTACTTGGCAGACGGGTTGTCATCGGATGACTGAGACCGAATGATAAAGCCCAGTGTGCAGTGGTTTCGATAACCCACCCTATCTGGGATCTTTCATCCAAATGGTGGCACTTTCTGCCACTGCGTATTATTCCCTCGCTGTGCGGTCGTGTTGGGGTTCAACGTCAGTCACACACGTCAGTTGTATAACATAACATGTCTGTAATTTACATTTAAAAGTCATATTCCTTTAAATTCGGAGAACATTTACCTGGCAGACGAGGAACCAACAATCTGCATACAGACAAGCTAGATCGGTAAAACAGAGGTAAACGTAACACTCAAGTCCTGGAACAATGTCAGTCAAGAAGTGGACGAACAACTAGGACTTACCGGAGGTGCGGAAGAAAAAGAAGAAGAAGAAGAAGAAGAAGAAGAAGAAGAAGAAGAAGAAGAAGAAGAAGAAGAAGAAGAAGAAGAAGAAGAAGAAGAAGAAGAAGAAGAAGAAGAAGAAGAAGAAGAAGAAGAAGATAAAGAAGATAAAGAAGAAAAAGACGAAGAAGAAGAAAAAGAATAAGCAGAAGAAGAAGAAGAAGAAGAAGAAGAAGAAGAAGAAGAAGAAGAAGAAGAAGAAGAAGAAGAAGAAGAAGAAGATGAAGAAGAAGGAGAAGAACGAACGAACGAACGAACGAACGAACGAACGAACGAACGAACAAACTTTATTTTCAAAGGGTTACAAATTGGGCACGCAGGTCCGTCTGACATTCGGCCCTTCTAAGTACTCATTTTTTCAGAGTACCAATACCTGTTATCAATAATGCATGTTATGGATTTAATAAAGAAATATAAATTATAGTATAATGCATACACACATCATGTGTACACAATCGTACACACTCACATACACACGTATACATACTCCTATATTCTCATTCATGCGAGCTCATAAACAGACATACATGATACATACACACATGCATCTACATACATATACAAGCAAAAACATACACTGACATAAATGCACAAACAGAAAACACACACACATACATTTATGGATATACATGCACACACACATTCCATACATACACATCTATACATGCACCCATGCATACACACATTTACAATCACATGTACAGACACCAACATATGCCCAAAACCACACATTTACAATTATATGAAAACATAAACCCACATACATGAATACATATATTCACACGTACATACATGCATAGACACATTTATACATAAACTCACATCTTTACACACATACATACATACCTAAATATATTTTCATATATCCACATGCATACACACACAATCACACACACACATAAATACTTGCATGCTTTTACAAATACACAAACACACACATACCTACACAGCTACATATACCTGCGTACATCCACATTATACAAAAAGAAGAAGAAGAAGAAGAAGAAAAAAAAAAGAAGAAGAAGAAGAAGAAGAAGAAGAAGAACAACAACAACAACAACAACAACAACAACAACAACAACAGGATGATGATGATGATGGTGATGATTCTAAAAAAATGATATCCTATCATTTAGGGTCAATTACCCGACCCCGACCCCCTCGTTCCCCTTTCCCACCCATGCAAAGGATGAAGTTTTTTTTTTTTACTAGCGTGACCAAGTCGACCCATTCTCACTCAAACTGTTTATTTAACAAGTAATAAACTGTGTGGGAATTTTTCGTGAGAAGCATAGGCGTCGAAGAAGGAAGCTGATTGTCAATATTTAACGACCCTTGATTCGCCCACCAACGGCAGGTTTTTATATAACAGCTATAACTGCTTTTTGTAATAATATGATGTTTAGATATAACAGAACAATGTCATGTAATGTGTTGTTGCTATGAGTACATAGTATGTGGCGCTTACGTGTACACAGAATGTAGCTATGAGCAAAAATTGTTTCACCTATGTGCAGACAGAATGTCTCGATGACGTGTACACAAAATGTTGCGAAGACGATTACACATAATGATATCCCGAAGTATGCATGATTTTAAACTGAGCTGCATAAAACTTCTTATTTTTCTTCTTTTGTCGTCTCACTGATACCTGGTTGTAGCCTAGTGTCGTGGTTTGTCGTCTCACTGATACCTGGTTGTTGCCTAGTGTAGTGGTTTTGTTCCCTCGCTTATACCAGGTGGTAGCCCAGTGTCGTGGTTTGTCGTCTCACTGATACCTGGTTGTAGCCTAGTGTAGTGGTTTTGTCCCCTCGCTTATACCTGGTTGTGGCCTAGTGTCGCGGTTTGTCGTCTCACTGATACCAGGTTGTAGCCTAGTGTAGTGGTTTTGTCCCCTCGCTTATACCAGGTGGTAGCCCAGTGTCGTGGTTTGTCGTCTCACTGATACCTGGTTGTAGCCTAGTGTAGTGGTTTTGTCCCCTCGCTTATACCTGGTTGTAGCCTAGTGTCATGGTTTGTCGTCTCACTGATACCTGGTTGTAGCCTAGTGTAGTGGTTTTGTCCCCTCGCTTATACCTAGTTGTAGCCTAGTGTCATGGTTTGTCGTCTCAATGATACCTGGTTGTAGCCTTCTGTTGTGGTTTTGTCGTCCCACTTATACCAGGCTATAGCCCAGTGTCATAGTTTTCTATATGTGTCTTGCACTTCTCGGGTGGCTCGACTGATGCATTTGTTCATATTTTTGCAGGTTTTAGCTACATTATCCATCCATTTCTTTCTTGGTCTTCCTCACGGCTCCCTTCCAGATGCTCTAATGGGCTGCTATAATTCAATGTTTATGACTAGAAGCAATCGCTGCAAAAATAACAGATGAAAAACTTCTCAACTGACAATGAATATCACATCTTTTTCTGCTGTCTACAGATCAGTGAATAGAAAATCAACCCATTCAACCCTCATCCTTTACTTGTATCTTCCTCTAGAGTGCAATACATTTCATTAAAAAAGGCTATGCTGTTTTAACTAGGACGCTCAGATGACAGAATGTTAGCAGAAAAATATCAAAATATTTACTGACAATTTCCAACCTTTACCACAAGCTAGAAAGGTGAAACTTATGACCTATTTAAACAATAATAGAAATTGCATAATTGTCCTAAATATGAAATCCACGCGATATATAAAATAACAAATATATACTTTGAGAACTCGATGAATACTTTATATCCCAATTAAAACCCTAAAGGTTGAACAGGGGATTTTGGAAAAACTACAACTACTATATTGGGATGGTCTTAATGAAAAGGGGGTTATATTATAATGTTATGTATTTAAAGATATCAAAGATATCACGAGAAGAGGGAAAACTGAGCATGTGACCACTGGAAAGATCTGTGGAAAGAGAGACAGAGGAAGACAGCGTGAGAAAGTTCTTGAGTCTTTTGAAATGGCATTTAGGGGTGTCAGCACACGAAATGATGCACACAGTTACGGATCGCGGATTACGGAGAGACATGATCACCCACGCCAGTCGGCAAGGCACTTGATGATGACGAGGATTTAAAGATAATAAAAAGATACAACGTATTCTTGAGTTTACAGACAGTTTTATTCTTCAGTGAAAACTGTGTTCACGTTAGTGAGACTGATAAATATTGTTTAGATTGTGTGAGATAATAAACATTAACAAAATTATTATAATTATTTTATATTATATATTATTATTATATTTTAAGGAGGGATAGAGGAAGACAACGAGATAAGATTCTTGACAGTCTTGTTGCATGGCATGGAGGTGTGTTGGCACATGAACTGATACATGCTGCCAGTCGGCAAGGCACCTGATGATGATGATGAATAATACTGTTTAAACAACTCTCATAATAATCACAAGAATAGTATCTCCTCGCCATGAGCAAATCACTTCCACCAAACAATTGTTTACTTTCACATATCAAACAAACAACACAGTAAGCCAGCTAAGTGACTTATGAAGACATTCCTATGCTATTCTAACTCCCTGGTAAAACTATTTCAGACGAGAGCCACTTAAGACCCACACATCGTTTTTTTTTTTTTGGGGGGGAGCCATAGTGTCTTTGAATTAACTGGAGAAGAACTGCATTACTGGAGAAAACTATCAATATTTGGCCACAAGTCAGCACATCTGGCAATACGAATTTAAAATATGGCTGTAGAAAAGGGTCACAGAAAATGGAAGTTTGGAGTGTGAGAATTGGGAAAGTGGAGTAGGTCAACAAGTGAAAGAAAGGGAAGACGGAGGTTAATGTAGCAGAGAGAGAGAGACATTTGTGACAGTTTCTACAACAAATGTACTAGTATTTTATTGAACTAAGATTTTTCCTTACAGGTCGTCGACCTTTTAAATAACTGCAACTTTTAATTATTTTCTAATTATATAGTGGCAGAAGTTAAATGGAAATTGACACAAATTAAATTGCGCACGGCGGGCATGCGCGCGCGCGCGCACACACACACAATCCTGATAATAATATTATGATCTAAAGAGATAAAAAACACATTAAAAATGAGAATTGGTAAATTTTACTTATGCCTAAACTTACTATATGACAACCGCCGTGGTGTAGTGGCAAATCGGAAGGTCGTGGGTTCGAGTCCTGACGAAGCCAGACATTTTTTTAAAAATGGCCTTGTCTACCAGGTCGACTGAGCCTTGCGTGGGTACCAGGTATAGACATGGGAAGTAAAGGCGGCATGAGAGATGCTGACATCAGCCACTGAATGCAGAATGATCTATAAAATATAGATCTAGCCCTATATGGTCAATACGTCTGAAAGCAATTATACTTTATTTTCTTTACTTGAATATTTATATTTATTCCCATTCTATTCTACCAGTGCTAGACATGGTCACTCACAACCAACCAGGAAAGTAAATTAGTAACCACAGAAATGAGACGTTTGAGAGGGACTTCAGGTGTGACCAGTAGAGATATCATCATGAACTAGGTCACGAGAGAACAAGTCGGCACACAACCAGTTCTAAATTACATACAGAGACATCAAATCAAATGCTTTAGCGTCTTAGAATTCCCTGTGATGCCGTACCATAGGCTTATAAGACATGCATGAAAAAAGGCAATATGGAGGGCTATGTTTTGTTTTTTGTTAAAGCCACACCCCTGCTATGGTCGGGTGCCCTATTGTAACCTAACGGTTGAACAGGGATTCTGGAACTTGCGCCTATGTGATAAACATCCGAATGGTGGCACGGGTTTGAATCGCTTATTGTGAGGTGCTGGTGGGGTTAAACAACAACCACTAAATGAGAGGTACGTAGAACATAGGGAACACCAAAAACAACATGGAATGATAACATCAAAGAAACTCTACAACAACACGATGTGTCTATGGCCAGGGCAGCTAGAAAAGCAAGAAGCTGAATCGTATATCTCCCTGGACACCCGCAAAAGAGGAAGTGAAGAAGAAGAAGAAGAAGCAGAAGGGTACGAATATACAATTCATATGCAAGTCGCGTGGAAGCACATAAACGAAATTTGGGATCCGCGATCTTTTGATAGTATTAAATTTCCTCAAGTGGTCTGGCACTAGCAAATATGGTAATAATGAGAGCTACTCTCGTTATCTCGTCTGCGATGTCAATATGAATTCGATGGAATGTTTCCAGTATTTGTCTTCGTTTGGCACGTTAACTCCACGTTTGTCATTTGTCGATGTTTCGTAATAAAAAAAAAAAAGTTTCGACATTTGTCGATGTCTTTGTGAATGAAGGTACCGACCTTTCCATAAATAGCCAATGTGTCGACATTTATAGCTTGAATGAATGAGGAAACGAATCAGTTAATCAATCAATCAAGAACTTGCACCACTGCACTTGCGATACTCCCATACATATGCTCCGCCCACTTCTTCAGTAGCCAACGAAAAGTTTACATACTAATAGCACTAGCTGCAATATGACTAAAAGTTCGCTTCTATTTCCGCTTCAATGCTGAATATCTTTTAGATTTTTTACACACACCCGTTTAGCTAGTTTTTCAACGTGTTGATTCCCCACTTGGAACTTGGAAAAAGAAAACAAAAATGTCAAACTTAGTCCACTTTTAGCCGCCTGAAGGTCTGCTTTATCGAGGACGGTTTCTTTGCTATCTGAGTTTAGTTTGTTTCTTTGTGGCGTTTATTTTCGCCTAAATTTGATTTCTTGCTGCTACAACATGTCTGCTCGATCAGGCTTGGTGGGCGTATTCCTGCTTTTTGGGAGTGGATTAGGCAGCCCTAAAAAGGGCTGATATTTTTGCCTCGGGCGTCTTGGAACGGGAATGGGCGGGAATCATTTGATTCCCCACGTCCGGCTTAAGCTATTTATAGTCCACACAGCTAATCACGTGATATTACAGCACGGAGGCCGACATTAATAGTTAGAGTCGGACGTGGGATCTGTTTTTGCCGACGCTTATAAATTTGACGACAATTCTACACAGCATTATCATTAAATAAATTTGCAGCGCGCATAGCTACTTCTTTATTAGGGTGATGCTTCTCAGTGTGAGATGTAACAGTTTGCCATGCTTTCAGCATTTCTTTTATTTCGCCAGAAGATTGTTGCTTTTCTGTTACCTCCTCCTCCTCCTCCTCTGACAAACTTTTCTCCAAAACTTCTTGCTGTGAAACACAATGCAACTCCATAAGCTCTTCGGTGGTCAGCTCTTGGCTGTGTTCTTCCACAAGCTCTTCGATATCACTGTTATCCACCTACTATCCCATGATAGTGGCCAAAGACACAATCTCGTTGACTACAGGTTCCACAGGTACTGTCTCGAACCCCTCAAAGTCACATTCGACAACGCTCTCCGGCCAAAGCTTCTTCCAAGCAGAAGTTAGGTTTCTCTCGGTAACCCCTTCCCCCGCCTTGTCGATCATCTTGAGGTAGGCAACGATGTAGAAGTGATTTTTCCAAAACTCTTCGAGAGTTAGTTACCTGAAAACAATGCTCGAAGAGTGCATTAGCTTCTTAATAAAGTTTGAAATAACTTGCTGGTCCATGGGCTGGAGTAATGGAATGGTGTCGGGAGGCAGAAATTGGATCTTGATAAACTTAAATTCTTCAGGGAGGTTATCTTGTAGGCCTGGAGGATTCATGTACATCTATCACAATATAATACAAGTTTGAGAAAATGTGTGATCACAGGCGACACTACGATGCTACTGGAACGAGTGCTAAACACAGACTGATGTAACATGCGCACAATCCGGGACTTCCCCTCTCCTCGCCCCTCGTTATGCGAAACGAAGCTCGTTAAGCAAGTCATTCTTTTACAATTTGTTTTGCTCGTTATGCGAATTCCTCGTTATGAGAGGTGCTCGTTAAGCGAGGTTCTACTGTAGTTAAAAGATTTGTGTTAATTTAACTTAGTCCGTAGTGATAGGAGATCGGTACAGTCAACATTAGTTAAGCGATACCTTATCAAATACCCAGATTCTTTCTGTCACTTGTTTTAGCTTTTTTGTATCATCACAAGCATCATTATCACGTGCCTTACTGACTGGCGTGAGCGAACATGTCTCTTGACAATCTGCAATCTTCAACAGCACGTATAAGTTCGTATGCTGACACCCCTGCAGGCAATAATAAAGGCTGGCAAGAATTGTCTCGCGTTGTCTTTCTCTGCCTCTTTCTCCGCAGGTATTTCCTGTGGTCACCCCATGTTCCATTTTCCTTCTCATAATATGACCAAACAATAGCGACTGTTTATTTCTGATATCTGTAATAAGGCTTTTTTTTTTTTTTAGCCCTCTCCTCTTTCAGAAAATCTTCTTTGCTTATTTGGCTGTCCAAACCACATCTTCAAGGACTCTAGAAATTGTTTGGATTGTTTACTAATTGTCCAGGTTTCACAGCTTTATGCTTAAACTGGTTCTATGCAGTATGTGATAACTCTTTCTCTAACCTCGGGTGACATGAATTTATTGCATAACATGGTTATGATTTAATAAAATGCAGTTTGGCCTGTTCTTTTCCATTCTTTCCATCCTTTGAATCCATGTGCCTAGATACATAAATTTTTGTACGTGTCCTAAAATATCGATTTTTATTACACGTTTATCCAAAATTCTTTTATTTGACATTACAATCTTCCTATTATTCAAATCGAGGCCCATTTTATGCCTTTCTACCATCGCCATGCCGGGTTCGATCCCAGCTGCGGGCCATGCGCCTTGCGTTGGTTTGGGCAGTGATATCAAGAAAGCCGACTGTCTAGAAAGCAATGGCAAACTACTGGACGTAAATTTGCCTAGAAAACCCACACAACAGCCAAGGGCTGTTGGGGTTGGTTCTGCAACGTCCTGTAACGGATACGCAACCTAACCATCGCCATACCTATCAATCCCTGGTTCCCCCCCCCCCCTCCCCCCGACTTGTCACTATCAAGACGGTGTCATCAGCATAATATAGTAATATAGGTTTGTTTATGTTCTGCTCACAAACTACAATTTCTGGCTATGTTCCATCTCATTATATATTCACTGTTTGATTAAAACAAATCAGATAACAGTACGCAGTAGTGCACAGTGAAATAGTATTCTGAATACGGCAGACATAGTAGGATCAGCTGCTTTTTAAGTGACCAAATTATTCTAAGAGTATTATATCTATCACATGACAGAAAGTAGATGAGGCTCATTACCGTCGAATTCCAATTATCCATCGTACTTTGGAGTTTCATGTAGAATTCCCCCTTAAATGCATTCATGTTTACTTGGGTGGGGTGGTAGGGGAGAGGGGTGGGGTAGGGGTTGGGGGGGGGGGGTTGGGGGGTATTTATAGGGGTTTAATTGTTGCTGTAATTATTTCAAAACCTATGGCTTCCTACTATTTGTACATTTTTAGACAGCATTATCCACTTTTCCACTAAAAGGGGTAATTTCTTCTTATATCACAAGAACAACATTGTTTCACGCTTCTAGCCTAATTTCAAATTCATCGTAATTATCGTAATTCAAAACTCATTAAGTGCCTTGTCGATTCGGACAGGCGGCTATGTTTGGCATCTTACACGATCATCAAATCAGGGATCAAGTCAGTGCTCTTGTTTCGCTCATCTGTATAGACAAGCCATCGAGGTATATATCTCATTGCCCTTCCCTTGCTCTTTTCTCACCATTATTGTCACACTGGCTCTCTACTTCTAAATTCTCTCATCCAACATTCTAATCTTATACTGATTTGCCTCGCAGTTGCACTGTCTTCAAATTCATACCCAGTTTTGTAATAACAGGAGCAGACTTTGGAGATGTTGCTAAATGGAAGGAGCTATTCAGGGGATCCAGACTCTCTTTTATTTTCTCCTCTTCGCGTCATACTTCATCCAGCAGGATGGACTCCATTATTTGGACTGGCGTCTGTGGCTTAGGCGTTGCTAACGAGCTTAGTAATGCCGGGGTGCCGGGTTCGATCCCAAACGTGGGCCTTGCGCCGTGCGTTGGTTAAGACAGTGGTATCGAGAAGCTGACCGTCCAGTAAGCAATGGCAAACTACTTGACGTAAATTTGCCTAGAAAAACCACAACAGCCAAAAAATGCTGGGGTTTGTTCTGCAATGTCCTGTAAAGGATACGCAACTAACTTTTTACAAATTGTTTACCTGCGTCTGAGGCTTAGGCGTTGCGAACGGGCTTCGTAATCCCGGAGATCCTGGGTTGAAAGCCAGCAGCGGCCGATTTGGTAGTGGACTGCTTTGTGCTGGCTTCAACAGTTGTATCAAGAGCCAGCCACGAAAGAAGCAAAAGCAAAGCACTGAACATAAAACCTCCTTGTGAGGTCGTCAACGAAAATGCTGGGTAAGGTTCTGCAACGTGCTGACAAGAATAAGCAAGTAATCTAACTAGATGTTTCACTTTTGGTTTCATTCGCCTTGTTTACGGTTGTTTGCTATTTTGAGGTTCAGTTGCAGTCACGGAGCTACAGCCCAGGCGCCCCGATATGTTAAGAGAGGGCCCACTGCTGTACATATTGTTTTGGGGCAAATGTTGGGGAGGTTCAAGGGTAATATAAATA
>CAJHNH020000102.1:752500-765000 GCA_905116865.2 Candidula unifasciata
GCTCTTTGATGCAACTAACAAACATGTCGACCGGACAAAACGGCGTACAACTGACTACAAACAAAGACAAGAGACTAAGATATTATAATGTGTCTCTTTGTTTGCCTCATCAAAGCGCGTTGAGCCATAAATGTGGCATCATTTTTTTATGAACACCCACACATCTTGCGCTGTTGTGGTACTGACTGTATTTGAATTTGTTATATTTGCATTGTCCTAATTTACTGGTAGCGAAGATGTGTATGTGCGTGTGTGTGTGTCTCTGTGTGTGTGTGTGTGTGTGTATGTGTTTATGTGTGTTTGTGTCTATAGAAGAATGTGTGTAATGATAGGAAAACAAACGAGGTAGCTCTCGAGACAGACAGAACCCGTAAATTGATTGGCGGAATTCCTTGTGTTGTTTTCCGAGGTCCCATTGTGGAAGGGGTTGGGGGGGGGGGGAAATTAGACCCACTGCCAACCCTCCTCCCCAATAAAGCATGTCGGAAGAGACGACTAATTGGGAGCTTCCTTTGAAGTCGGAGTGCATCTGATGACCGAGCGGCAAAGAACAACCATCTGCATACAAATAAGTCAGTAAAACGGACGATCACTCACTACAGAACTGGATTCAAGAAACTAGACACATCTGGCAATATCGGTGGCAAAAGAGAAATAGCAAGATCAAGCGATAAATTCCTGAATGGCTTAGTGTCACGTAGTCAGCAAAACACACATATGCTAGTGGTTCAGGCCATACTCTGTAACCCTCTATGCTAATTATCTAAATTTATAAGTGGACTAATCCGACATAGATAACTATTCCTTCTTTATTAAGTATGGGTCAGGATATATGCAACTGAATCTTATTCAAAACTTAAATCGATTGGGAGTGAGTTGTATTATGAATTCACTCACAGGTAAAAGGCTTTCAATAGTTGCGAAACCATTTTCCATGGCCGGACCACCACGTATCTTGTCTTTCCCGCTTCTGGTTCAGATGCTATTTGGATTTTGGCGTCATTCTAGAAGCAACTCCCAAAGCCAGAAGACGGACAGAAAAAATTCTCTTTAACTCTTATACGCCTGCATTGCAGCTTACCCTATTCACCAAGAAAATGTCATGAGAGTATGAGTAAGTTATACTGTGATTAAGTTATGCAAGTCATATTTCCCTGACGCATCGCCTAGGCTTATACGGGTGATATTGTCTGGGTCAGACCAACCTTGGACCCTAACTGTAGGGCAATTGCAGTGGTAAAGTACATCTGTTTTTTTTTTTTTTTTCTGGTAAAACATGTCCCATTATATTTATTAATAGTCCTACACTACTCAGTTAGCAAATAAATGTACCCAAGCATAATTGATATGTCGAGGCATAAACTTGGAGGCTTTTATTACGTTCTCATAGGAACTAGAAAGCTTCGTTTGTTTCGCGGATAATCCCTACGTCTTTTTGAACTACCAAAAATGCAAGACTTTTGGCCTGACAGCTGAGAAGTCGGAGGGCACCTGCGTGAGAGGCGAGGAACCAACAGCTGCATGCAAATGAGTTATATCTGTAAAATGGATGCACACGCAACACGCAGGTTCTGGAAATAGACTAGAAGTCCAGAAAGGGACGAACAACCAGAACTATCCACCAGAGTTTACAGCTGGCGAACGCGAAGAAGAAGAAGATAACATGACAGCACTGGTTTATCTTGAAG
This sequence comes from Candidula unifasciata, assembly GCA_905116865.2. Classification (NCBI taxonomy): domain Eukaryota; kingdom Metazoa; phylum Mollusca; class Gastropoda; order Stylommatophora; family Geomitridae; genus Candidula; species Candidula unifasciata. The sequence continues at coordinate 754,189 of CAJHNH020000102.1, forward strand.
TTGCTTCAGAATCACAACCCAGTTGACCCAACAGGGCAGTGTCATCGCCCAACCTACCATCACCAGGTCCATGTTTTTACCTTGTTCCAGTCACCCGAGCTGCACCTTGGGAAGTGCAATGAAGGGTCAATCTAGAGGACGGCTGTTATTACATCATCAGCATCTAGTGCTTCCACACCAAGCTGACCACTGCTGACCGCCACCAGCTGCTGCCTACACTGTGTCATACCCATTTACCTTTAGAATTGTGTCGTTAACACCGAGTCTGGGTACTTAAGTGTGTCTAAAATGATAACGATGTGACATTTTATTATAAGATCCCCAGAGATCTAAAGGGCACCTAACACCATGAATTGTATACAGAAGTTTGGTGCCCGTATCAGCTGTCATCCACATATAGACTGTCATCTACATATGGACTGTCATCTACATACGAATTGTCATCTACATATGGACTGTCATCTACATACGGACTGTCATCTACATACGGACTGTCATCTACATACGGACTGTCATCTACATATGGACTGTCATCTACATACGGACTGTCATCTACATACGGACTGTCATCTACATATGGAGTATCATCTACATATGGACTGCCATCTACATATGGACTGTCATCTACATACGGACTGTCATCTACATATGGACTATCATCTACATATGGACTGTCATCTACATATGGACTGTCATCTACATATGGACTGTCATCTACATACGGACTGTCATGTACATATGGACTGTCATCTACATACGGACTGTCATCTACATATGGACTGTCATCTACATATGGACTGTCATCTACATATGGACTGTCATCTACATATGGACTATCATCTACATATGGACTGTTATCTACATCTGGGCTGTCATCTACATATGGACTATCATCTACATATGGACTATCATCTTCATACGGACTGCCATCTACATATGGACTATCATCTACATACGGACTGTCATCTACATACGGACTGTCATCTACATATGGGCTGTCATCTACATACGGACTGTCATCTACACACGGACTGTCATCTACATATGGACTATCATCTACATATGGACTGTCATCTACATACGGACTGTCATCTACATACGGACTGTCATCTACATACGGACTGTCATCTACATATGGACTGTCATCTACATACGGACTGTCATCTACATATGGACTGTCATCTACATACGGACTGTCATCTACATATGGACTGTCATCTACATACGGACTGTCATCTACATACGGACTGTCATCTACATACGGACTGTCATCTACATACGGACTGTCATCTACATACGGACTGTCATCTACATATGGACTATCATCTACATATGGACTGTCATCTACATACGGACTGTCATCTACATATGGACTGTCATCTACATATGGACTGTCATCTACATATGGACTATCATCTACATATGGACTGTCATCTACATACGGACTGTCATCTACATATGGACTATCATCTACATATGGACTGTCATCTACATACGGACTGTCATCTACATACGGACTGTCATCTACATACGGACTGTCATCTACATACGGACTGTCATCTACATACGGACTGTCATCTACATATGGACTGTCATCTACATACGGGCTATCATCTACATACGGACTGTCATCTACATACGGACTGTCATCTACATACGGACTATCATCTACATACGGACTGTCATCTACATACGGACTGTCATCTACATACGGACTATCATCTACATACGGACTGTCATCTACATACGGACTATCATCTACATACGGACTGTCATCTACATACGGACTGTCATCTACATACGGACTGTCATCTACATACGGACTGTCATCTACATACGGACTGTCATCTACATACGGACTGTCATCTACATACGGACTGTCATCTACATACGGACTGTCATCTACATACGGACTGTCATCTACATACGGACTGTCATCTACATACGGACTGTCATCTACATACGGACTGTCATCTACATATGGACTGTCATCTACATACGGACTGTCATCTACATACGGACTGTCATCTACATATGGACTGTCATCTACATACGGACTGTCATCTACATATGGACTGTCATCTACATATGGACTGTCATCTACATACGGACTGTCATCTACATACGGACTGTCATCTACATACGGACTGTCATCTACATACGGACTGTCATCTACATATGGACTGTCATCTACATACGGACTGTCATCTACATACGGACTGTCATCTACATACGGACTGTCATCTACATACGGACTGTCATCTACATACGGACTGTCATCTACATATGGACTGTCATCTACATATGGACTGTCATCTACATACGGACTGTCATCTACATATGGACTGTCATCTACATACGGACTGAGGAAAGAAACCTGTCAGCTACTGTTCTCCAGTTCTAGATGAGTAAATCTGCGGCAAACTGAGGGTACAGCCATCTAAACACCTAGTGCCCAAGCTTACCTTTACCCTATCACATTACCAGAGCGGTGATGATTTAGAGACTAGTGAATTCTGGCAGTCCGGGAGTTATTCTTGACTACTTGAGTCATTATTTGTGTCTTCTCTTGGGAGAAAGGTGGGAGAAAGGTGGGGGGGGGGGGGGTGTGAGCACAAGAACGCTTCTCTGATCCGTGATTCTGGTGATCTTGTGAGGTGGCTAAGTCTGACGGCTGACGTTTATCGGAACGGCGCATGATGATAGTTGTCTCCGCTTTCCCAGAGTCATGTAGCTCAGTCTATATATCACTGTGTGGGATCCAGGGTCGGTCTGTGGGGGAGGGGCAAGAGAGGGGGCGGAGAATAAACATATTGTTTCCTAATAAAGTGGTCGTAAGAGGCGACTACTGAGGGTGTTTCCCTTGAAGTCGGAGCGTGCTCACCTGCTAGGCGAGGAACCAACAGCCTGCATACAAATACTGGAGATCTGTAAAATAAACAGGCGTTCATGCAAAACTCTGAGCAAGAGCAGAAAACGGAAGAACAACCAAAACTTTCTGCTGGAGTTGACAGCTGGTGTTCGCTAAAAGGAAGAACAAGAAGAACACGCACAGATACACACACACACACACACACACACACACACACACACACACATAGACACACACAGACGCACACACACACACAGACACACACAAACACAGACACACACAAACACAGACACACACATAGACACACGTACAGACACACACAAACACAGACACACACATAGACACACACAAACACAGACACACACACATAGACACACACACAAACACAGACACACACAAACACAGACACACATATAGACACACACATAGACACACGCACAGACACACACAAACACAGACACACACCCACCCACACACACACACACATATCCTTATCCACTCAGGCATACACACACATACATAGACACACATCCACTCACACACACATTCCCACACTGATAGTGTTATCGGTTTGTGGCCTTCTCCTTTTTGAAATTACGATTTATTAAATTTAATTATCTTTCTAGGATTATTATAACGTAAATGGAGAAGCGAATGCTTAATCAGATCAGCAGAGCTTGCTCACAATTGATCAATTCAATTACCTGCTGTAAAAAGCATACAAAGATTTCCCCCCAGCTTAACTCGGTTCTGTGGAAGTAATCGTGGTCACTTCACTTTTTGTTTCGAGATTTTCGATGCGAACAGTTGACCCGGTCTTAACTGAAGGACCCTCTTCCACGCTTTTATCCGTATTCGGCATATAGGGCTAGACCTCTATTTTACAGACCAATCGGCACTTGGTGGTGGTGTGGTTAGCATCACGCCAGTCGCCTTTACTTCCTAGGATTTTACTTGCTACCAATTTCAGCCAGGGTCGACCTGGGAGCCAAGATCATTTCTGAACAAAAAAGTCAAAATCCGTTTGGACCTAAAACCCCGACCTTAAGATTCGCGGGCGAGCGTCTAGCTGCTACACCACGTCGGCTCTTCCAGTCTAAATAATAATAGAAAATTCGTGAAAGATATAGACAGTCGATTTTAAGTTGACCAGATCACTCATTAGAGACGGTCGACTTGAAGTTGACCATATCATTCATTAGAGATGGTCGATTTGAAGTTGACCAGATCACTCATTAGAGACGGTCGACTTGAAGTTGACCATATCATTCATTAGAGACGGTCGATTTGAAGTTGACCAGATCACTCATTAGAGACGGCCGACTTGAAGTTGACCATATCATTCATTAGAGACGGTCGACTTGAAGTTGAACAGATCACTCATTAGAGACGGTCGATTTGAAGTTGACCAGATCACTCATTAGAGACGGTCGATTTGAACTTAACCAGATCGCTCATTAGAGACGGTCGACTTGAAGTTGACCAGATCACTCATTAGAGACGGTCGACTTGAAGTTGACCAGATCACTCATTAGAGATGGTCGGGTGCCGATGTTTGTACTCCTTTTTCCCCCTTTTCCCTCTAGGGTTACAGTCTGTAGAATTACCATCTTAAGAATGAGAATAAAACAGGTGCAATTCCTTGAAACCCCGTTCAACCCTTTAGACATATAGTCAGTTAAAACTGGGCCCCACGAAACGGTTACGAACCAGCTTGTAGTCCAAAGTGGGTGGGGCCCGCTGTTTTGTTGATTGTTCTTTTTTATTTGTCACTTTTTAGCTTTGGGTGCTAGCAGCTGCTGGTTAAAGATCACTGGTTATCGCTGGGTTGCCCAGTATGTTGTGATGTTGTAGTGACTCCTTCAACTTCTCTTCTGCTTGATCCTCCAATACATCTTTGTGTTTCTCCTGCATGTGGACGCCCGGTTACCAACATCATTGGATTCATATTGCTTAAATAGCCAAACTATTTCAGTTTCAGTCTTCCCTTTTCGGTGAATTTAATTATAAAGTGCTGATTAGTGTAAGAAAAAAAGGGGTGCAATAATATACGTAAAATATAAAAGACTTGAAAAAGACCACTTGCTAGAGTGCTTGAGTATAAGTGGTGGGAAGTAAAGGCGGTTAAAGGGGTGTTATATCAGCTACTGAGCACTATGTTGCAACAACGCCCAAGCACGATTCCTGAGCTAAAATCTGTTCACACCTTACAGGCAAATCAAGAAAATAGAGAAGAAGAAGAAGAAGAAAGAAGAAGAAGAAGAAGAAGAAGAAGAAGAAGAAGAAGAAGAAGAAGAAAGAAAGAAGAAGAAGAAGAATAAAGAAAGAAGAAGAAGAAGAAGAAGAAGAAGAAAGAAGAAGAAAAAGAAGAAGAAGAAGAAGAAGAAGAAGAAGAAGAAGAAGAAGAAGAAGAGAAGAAGAAGAAGAAGAAGAAGAAGAGAAGAAGAAGAAGAAGAAGAAGAAGAAGAAGAAGAAGAAGAAGAAGAAGAAGAAGACGAGGAAGAAGAGGAGGAGGAGGAAGAAGAAGAAGAAGAAGAAAAAAAAAAAAAGAAGAAGAAGAAGAAGAAGAAGAAGAAGAAGAAGAAGAAGAAGAAGAGAAGAAGAAGAAGAAGAGAAGAAGAAGAAGAAGAAGAAAGAAGAAGAAGAAGAAGAGAAGAAGAAGAAGAAGAAGAAGAAGAAGAAGAAGAAGAAGAAGAAGAAGAAGAAGAAGAAGAAGAAGAAGAAGAAGAAGAAGAAGAAGAGAGAAGAGAATGGGAGAAGGAGGAGGAAGAAGAAAAGGCAGAATAATAAGAAAAGGACAAAGAAAAATAAGGGAGGAAGAGAAAGGGGAGGAGGTAGAAGAAAACAAGTAGAGAAGAAGAAGAAGAAGAAGAAGAAGAAGAAGAAGAAGAAGAAGAAGAAGAAGAAGAAGAAGAAGAAGAAGAAGAAGAAGAAGAAGAAGAAGAAGAAGAAGAAGAAGAAGAAGAAGAAGAAGAAGAAGAAGAAGAAGAAGAAGAAGAAGAAGGAAAAAAAAGAAGAGTTACAAAGTAAAAACTAAAAATCTGTCGTGAATTACGAAAAAAAAGAGCAATTTTAGCCTTAATTTTCTTTTTTTCTGGGACCACAATTAACTGCATTGATTAATGTATTTGTAACAATTCTATGCAGACATTATAACAGATTTCGCGTTATAGAAAACAATATTAAAGAGGAGGGAGGAAAAATGCACTGAAACAAGACCAGAACTAACCTGGTTCACCACAATTGTATTTTGTCTTATAGCCGAGTCCTAATCCTTTAATGCCTGTCAGTCGGGTAGGAATAACATAACTTTACTACAGACGATGTCGTTAACTAGGAGGTTGTTGGTGCTGTTCAAAATTGTTATAGAGAACTTTTTGTTTTTGTTGGCAGATTTGTATGAGGGGAAATTATTGATTTCATGTTTAATGTATTATTTCAGATGTGCTATTCAGTGAAGCATGACACTGTTGTTTTTTTTTTTTTTTTTTTTTTTTTTTTTTTTTAATTTAAGTAAAAAAAAAGTGTAATGTGTTTTCTTGTGGGTGCCGTTAATTTGTAATCCTTTGAAATTTAAAAAAAAAAAAAAAAAAAAAGATGTCAGGGTTCATTTGCAAGAGAGGTTCTCAAACTTCCCAACGCCGCGACCCTTTAATACAGTTTCCCATGTTGTGGTGACTCCCTGTCTTAAAATTATTTTCTTTGCTTTTTCATAACTTCAGTGAATATGTGTTTTCCGATAGTCTTAGGCAACCCATGTGAAAAAGTCCTTGAACACCCCCCACCCCACCCTTTTTTCCCAAGGGTGGGGGAAAAACCCAAAATGCCAAACCCTCATTCTTTCTTAATCGTGCTTGGGAGTGATTCCGGAAACACCGGCGACCATGAGAAACCATAAAGCGAATGTTGGTAAGTTCAAATGTAATGAGTGAATTCAGGCAATATCACCACGACTGCACAACATCTACAAGACTAGGGATAGACAGAGCCCTATGTGTATACACAGCGCCACAGGATGATGATGATGATGACGTTGATGAGTAAGATAATGATGACGATGAATGTCACAAGTGGCTAATTGCTTGTCAGAAGTATATAATTTCTACTTTTAAAATTTAGTTAGTCGATTTGACAACTGTTGTGTGTGTGTGTGTGTGTGTGTGTGTGTGTGTGTGTGTGTGTGTGTGTGTGTGTGTGATGTGAGGCCAGAAAACTACTTATGACATATCATTACAGCTGGAAAAATAATCTAGTTCGTCTTCTTTAAATTTTATATTTATTCATAAATGTATACACACACACACATAAGATACATATCTGCAGGCACATCACTGGTAGGTAGGTAAGTTGTACCCCAGCAGGACATCACACAAGCGATAAACACACGCTGACGCAAAGTGCCACCATGCGGATGAAAATCTTCTGTAGGGAGGTCCCGGAAACCCCGTTCAGTCGTTAGACCATATTTCAGGAACCGGCTATATTTAGGGCCCCCTGCAAAAGCCAGGGTGGGGCTTCAAAATAGCTAACAATTGCACTGGGGAACCAATTAACCGAGCGAACGTAGGCGTCCAAGAAACACTTTAAGACGAACGGGTTGAAGAGAGGCCAACGGTGCTGAAATAAATTCCTCCCATAATATCGAAAGAACTGATCACGACAGAACGTAATAGATACGTAACCTGCACACGCTATGAGACATATAATGAAAACACAACAGAATAATGAAGATTATTTGTGTGTTTATATGTGTATGTATTGTGGTGTTTGTGGGTGTGTGGAGGCCCCTGGGTACCATCTGTCCGCTCTGAGGCGGGCTAGTCTATGGTGGTTCTGCTACTGTTGCTGCTGCATTTGTCCTTAAAAAGGTAGCTGACACACTATATTGCTGTTGACAGCTAGGCTGCTTATATATACACATTTTCCCACCACACCTGATTTCAGCTAACCCTTAACTAGTCGCCTTTTACGACACGTTTGTTATGGAGCTGTATTATTTTTCCCCTCCCCCTTTCCCTTCCAGATGGGGCCCCATAGCCCATACGGGATCTCGCTCATTCTTGACATTTATGAACGAATCTATATATTGGGAAACGAACATGCAGATAGGTTGGCTGCTTCTAGACCACTGGATGGTAAACTGACGAACGACAAGCTAGATGTTGTCAAGACCAAATGAACAATATGGAAGCTCACTACGGTTTGGAGAAGGTCGTACAGCAGAAGATCTAGCCATCAATCTACACTAAAGGTAAAGACAACAAAGACATGTAATCAAACTGCTACAAGTATCATCGAAATTGGAATTCTTCTCTGGCTGCTGGAGATAGGGACGGAGTAGTTATGAAAATTTCAAGTCCACTGTGATGGTGATGGTGCTTGTTCACTCAACTCGGGAGGATGAGTGTGGAAAAGAAAGAAAAAAAATAAGAAAAAGAAACAACAAGTACAAACAAATAGGAAGAGGAAGAACTATTGCATACGTTACTATTAACAATCATTCATTTCTTTGCAACAATCGCCTGTGACACACTGTCAAAAACACCAGTCCGTGGTCACCCTTAGCAACAACTACAACAACCGAAACTTCTATTTATCACCACTTCCCATTATTAGTTGATATCGTGCTTACTGCAGTAACTTACGCTCCATTTAACCCAGACCGCCTTGATTTACGCAAGGCTATAGAACTATTTCCTGAGACTCTCTGAGCTGAACAATAAGAAACACGCCTCAAGAAGGCAAAGTTCTCAACGTGTGGTTCTATGTACAACGACGTAACTATACATAGGAATAAATCTTGCTTACTGTGGCAGAAAGCGAGAACGGTCGTGTGAGTGTAACTATACGTCTTTCGTTTACGGGTCGTCCTGTATGAATATGCAAGAGGTTGAGGGTAATAGCCGAGTGCAAGGGTATCGTCCATAAATCACAGGGGGACTGGGGAACTGTGTGTATATGTGGGAACTGAGTGTTGGAATGTTTTGTTGTGGCGGTGTCTTTTTGTGTGTTAATGATACACGAACATGAAAAGGTATTTTTAGAGGAAGTTCTAGTATTAGTAGTAAAAAGAGTAACGGCCAATGCCATTGGCGCATCTGGTCTAAGGTAAGTTGCGTATCCTTTACAGGACGTTGCTGAACCAACCCTATGTGGGTTTTATAGGCAAATTTACGTCCAGTAGTTTGCCATTGCTTTATGGACAGTCGGCTGTCATGATACCACTGTCGAAACCAACGCAAGGCGCATGTGGTCTATGAGGCTAGTAAAATTAAATTAAAGGACCCTTATCAACGCCATCAGGTGTATTGGGCATATAGGGTTAGACCTATATTTTACAGCTCAGTCAGCACTTGGTGGGTGATACAATCAACATCATCTCTCTTCAGCCTTTCTATCCCCCTTTGGAGCATAGGCCCTCAACCAACTCAAGCCAAGTCGTTCTATCCTTCGCCATTGCATGGAGCTCTCCCCATGTCCTCCCCATCTTTCTAACTTCATTCTCCAGCTCTCTTCTCCATGTGTTTTTTTTTTGGCCTTCCTTTATTCCTATACCCCTGTGGGTTCCAATGCAAAGACATTTTAATTATGCTGTTATGTTTTCTCAGTGTGTGTCCTATCCAACGCCAGCGTCTTTTCCTCACCTCTTGGTCCACTGGAGCTTGTTTAGTTCTCTCACAAAGCTCTATATTAGTTATTCTATCATACCATTTAATTCCCTCTATTCTGCGCAGGCACCAGTCAATGAATGTCTGTAATTTATTTGTAAATTATTAGTAATCAACATGATGCCGGTGGATATTTACTTCCCGGGACTTGATCTGCTACCCATACAAGGCTAGATGGACGTGGCAGCCAAGGCCTTGTGTGAAAAACAAAAGAACCATTCGGATTTGAATCCACGACCTTCAGATCGGAAGGTGAGCATTCAGCCACTATACCATGGTGGATCCCCGGTTGTGGTGGTTGTAATACTAGTAGCGCAAGTAGCTGTACTTAAGTTGAAGCAGGAATATTAGTAGGATACCTTATAGTAGTGGCAGTAATAGTAGCAGTAGTGGTAGTAGTATTAGTAGTAGTAGTAGTAGCAGCAGCAGTAGTAGTAGTAGTAGTAGCAGTAGTAGTAGTAGCAGCAGCAGCAGTAGTAGTAGCAGCAGTAGTAGTAGTAGTAGTAGCAGTAGCAGTAGTAGTAGCAGTAGTAGTAGCAGTAGTAGTAGCAGTAGTAGTAGCAGTAGTAGTTGTAGTAGTAGTAGCAGTAGTAGTTGTAGTAGTAGAAGTAGCAGTAGTAGTAGCAGTAGTAGTAGTAGCAGCAGTAGTAGCAGCAGTAGTAGCAGTAGTAGTAGTAGCAGTAGTAGTGAAATGAGAATTTTAGAAGGCAAAACGCGACATAGCCAATAACAAGAAGAAGAACAGAAGATGAAGAGTAACTAGAGAAGAGAAGTGCAGAGAAAGCAAAGACGCCAGCGAAGAAGAAGGAAATAGAAATTCCAGGAATATGCCAACACTATTAAACCCATGATGCCCCTAACGTTGGAATAAGGCACGTAATTCTAATAGAAATCTGAAGAACTCGTTATCACATTGATTTCAGACAGAAAAAAAAATACAGACTAATTGGGTTTAGACCTAAGAGAACTTTTTACAAAGAGAGCACTTCCTCTCTTTCCAGTAACCCTTCTTGATTGTTATCGATTTGAGGATTAAGTAAAAGACTACAACAAACTCCAAGACTGGATTTCCATGACAGGAAAACCGCATCCCGTAGGCAGACTCTCACTGATTGAGAAACTTCAAGATTTCAGAGCAAAGCTCTCGGGAGCTGTGACTGAGGAGCTGGCGTTATTGTTTATAAAGTTCTTGTTGAGAAAGTGATCAACTTGCAGTGGTGTATGAGATTACCATACCATTTTATTTAGGAATCGCCTCAATCAATCATTTGC
>CAJHNH020000102.1:770000-778178 GCA_905116865.2 Candidula unifasciata
TAGTAACACTGGTTCCCCCACGGACCACCCATATACACACTAGCTCACTTCTGACTTGTCGACCTTCAGCCTGCCTCACTTCTGATTGGTTGGCCTTGAGACACCCGACCTCCACACAAGGTGATGGGGGTGTTTCCCAATGCCGTTGATATCGCGTGTTCTATATTTCACCATGCCAGCGCTTCTAACACTTCAAAAACATCGACAACTGGGTCTAACACACAGCCCCTTTATAGAGTGACAAAAACTATGTCACAGGCAGTCTCTTTCGCGGAATAAAAACGTAAATGCAAGACAACAAAGCGCCACATCCACAACCTCGACCACGGTAGACTAGTGCAACAAATTTGTCGATGGAACGTGACCTACTTCTCGTGGGGAGACTAACGTTTTTTTAAATATAAAATTATTACCTTAGCAGGTTAAAAAAAATGGCGACTGCTTGGCCGAGCGGCTTTTGATTCCTTTGTCAAATAAACTTCCCGTTAATAAGAACAAGGAAGCAAATAAAGGAGGGATAATCTGCGCTGTAGTTTTATATTACAAATATCAGTCCACGTATATGATCAAGGGATTAGCAAGGGATCAGTATACTGTCCAGAAAACTGTGGTGGGAAGTGATACATGTACAGAACTTGCAATATAACAAAAATGATGATGGTGATCAACCCAAATATCTCATTACCATTCTTTTATGTAACCGTTACTCCGTATTTATTTTAGTTCGCATAATTCTTTCTCCATTATTGGATAACGCCATAGTCGGCTTAACCATTTCCTTGTATTAACGTAAAACAGCAGTAACATCCGCGGCAGTAAATTACGACAACACTAGTAAACTGCGACGCCAACAACAGTAAATTGCGATTTGATACAGACATTCATTGTTGCCGACTGTGTGAACCCAAAAATCTGTGTATAGCGACACAAAACAAAATTACATGCACGCACGCAGATACACTATAATAGCATAGACACAGAAGAGAGAAAAAAAAAAATACTGCCATTTTGAAAGATCAGAACATCAAGGAAGATTGGCTAATAAACAGCATCTTGTCTCGGAGGTTGGAATATTTTTGTCATATCAAGCACCATGAGAGGATTGGAAAAAGTAGTAGCAGACGGCTAGGTACCAGGAAGGAGGAGCAGGGACCGACCAACAAGAAGATGGGCATATGATTTTAGTGGCACCTTGTATATGAAAGTACTCGAGCAGGGAAAGCTGGCGAGAGACCGAGTTTCTTTCAGGCAGACCGTGATGAGAGCGACGTTCTGCAAAGGACTTGCTACATGATGACGCAGATACGCATAAATGCGCACGTGCAACCACGTACACGTCTATAGTTTGGCGATCTGAAATGAAGTTATACCCGTGGATTCCTATGCACCGTTTGGGGAGAGGGGGAGGTATGTAGACGCACTGTCCATGACCCTCTTATGGGCCCCTGTGTAAACCAGTGTGTTGTGGCCCGGAGTTTTTAAGCTGTGAACGCGAAGATGAAAAAGAAATACAAAAAAGAAGAAGACGAATTAAGATAATCTTGGGGGGGGGGGGGGATGGGTGGGGTGAGCGGGATTGATATATCCTTTTTGTGATAGAATGTGCGTCTAATTTACAAACTTCAACAGTTCACGTAGTTCAACACTAGGACATTATGTTATTAAAATGTAAAATTCTAAAGAACACCAACAACCAAGAACCAACTATGAAACAGGAAACTCACAATCTGAATCAAACAACAAAAGATCTCTTGTTTTCTATTAGAAAGGACACATTGTGGCTAGGGACAATGACAACTAGAATGCATTCATATAAATAAAAAGTGCACAGACACAGACACACACACACACACTCACACACACACACACACACACTAGCACGCACGCGGGCGCACACGCGCGCGCACACACACACACAATCACAAATACAAAGCAGACGTAAATATTTTGGGGATGAACAAGAAGCATTATGTCCAGGAGCGACAGAAAGAGTATGGTCAGGGGCGCCAGAAAGAGTATGGTCAGGGGCGCCAGAAAGAGTAGGGTAAGGGGCGCCAGAAAGAGTATGGTCAGGGGCGCCAGAAAGAGTATGGTCAGAGGTGCCAGAAAGAGTATGGTCAGGGGTGCCAGAGAGAGTAGGGTAAGGGGCTCCAGAAAGAGTATGGTCAGAGGTGCCAGAAAGAGTATGGTCAGGGGCGCCAGAAAGAGTATGGTCAGGGGCGCCAGAAAGAGTATGGTCAGAGGTGCCAGAAAGAGTATGGCCAGAGGCGCCCGAAACAGTATGGCTAGGGGCGCCCGAAACAGAATGGTTAGGAATGCCAGAAACAGTATTGCTAGGGGCGCCCGAAACAGTATGGCTAGGGCGGCTAGAATCAGTATGGCCAGGGGCGCCAGAAACAGTATGGCCAGGGGCGCCATAAATTTAAAAAAATGAGAGCGAGTGTAGGTGGAGATCAATTAGCCCAAGCTTTGTTTAAGTGAGCAGTTATAATGATAATAATTACTATTTTTATTGTCATTATTTTTCAGTGCTAAATAACAAATAAATGTAATAATACATTTCAAATAATATGACGCTTATAAATTATGCTTAAAAAATGTTACACATGCCTGGTGGAAAACACTGCCCTCCCCCTACCACCCCCCCCCCCCCAGATCCTGAAGGGGTTGGAAGTGGAGAAGGAATGCTCATGTCGTCTAACTTACCAATTTGGGATCCAGGGAACTGGTGGCGAGGGGGGGGGGGGAGAAGAAAAGACCCACCATACTCCCTCCCTCAGCGCCCCTACAAAGATGCCGTAAACGCGACAACTTAGCAGTGTTTTCTTCTTAGTCGGATTAAATTTGCCTTAGAGGAGGAAGCAACAGTTTGCACTAACAAAGCCAGATTTGTAAAACAGATAAGAACGCCAAATTCAGGTTTGGGAACAATAGTGAAGTCCAGACGTGGACGAACAATCAGGGCTTTCCGACAGTTTACAGCCGGTGAACCGATGAAGGCTAAGAAAAAGAAGAAGATTCTCCCTAAACATTATGGAAAGAAAAAAAATTTTAAAAACAGGGGGGGGGGGGCGCCAGGGCGTTAGGGTCTCAAAATAACTGAGCCTTCACGTTCCAGCGCTCATGAGAATGGCGGCAACAAGCAACGTTTACTACGGATCATCAAAAAATGCGATTACCGGTTTGCCATATAGTTTTCGTGAATGGGCTAGTAATCGATACTACGGGAAAGAAGGCGGAAACAAACATGGGCCAAATTATTAAATGGCTGTAATTCGAACATATTAAACATGCCATGTGACGGTATCGGGGTATCTTGCTCGGCAGTTGCCGATAAAACAGATGGGCCTTCACACCTCGAATTTCGTAAGGGCATGCGGAGTACCCGGTATTAAATTATTGATTAGGCACGCGGAGCGACCGAACGACGAACAGATAGACAGACTTAACTACTGTGTGATCGACCGGTGTACAGGTCAATAGACAAATAAAAAGAGTGACTAAATTAATAGACTTTAGTGAGATGGGACATTGTTCTTCAATCTAAGATGGTCCGTAAAAATGTCTAGGTTGTCAGCTGAAAAAAAAATGTCCCTCCTGTCATTAGCAGTTATATCATGCAGGTTCTATATTACTGCTGAGCTAATGCGGCGCTTTACGCGACAATGTGGAGCCAGAAGTATAGGCAATTTCAGTATTTAAATTAATGAAAAAAAGCTCAAAAGGGGAATTAAGTGGATATTACTGCAGCGGTTCGTTTGTTAGAAACAAATCTCCAACCATATATATCAAATGTTTAAAGTATTATTAGCAGAGGGTGCATTAGCTAAAATTTATAATTTAGTAATTATAATGCATATTTGAATGCGTTAAATACTTTCTACATTCGGTGCGGCCCTATGGCTTAGAGGTTAGTGGAAACGTTTCACAATCCAATTGTTGACTAACCAGGGTTCTGTCTCTATGATCAGCTATCATATTCCCCTTACAGAAATTATTTGAAAGGAGACCTAGGCTCCCTTTAGGGGTATGAGGCTCCAGGCGCCGGCGTCTATACACTTACTATCCTTAATCCATCAGTCTGTCACTTATCACGTCCTATACAGAACGTCGCTCTCTTTACGGCACTCCTGAAAGTATATGTTTTTCTAGCCAATCCTTCTGCCTTGCGTGCTTTATTAGTATATGCATCTTCAATTGCCTGTATCTACTTTCACGGAGGTCCACCTTTGCCTCGTTTTCGGGAAACTGTACCCTCCATCACCGTTCTCTCTAGACCCACCATGGCGCCTGACATGTCCACAGTAAAATAAGAATTTTACATGTTCAAGTTCCGGTTAACCATGCACAGCCATAAGTTTATATTGGAGCCCCCGTTGGATACAAAACAACCTAAAGTCTGGACAAGGCAGCCATGAACCAAATAGGATTTTTAAAAAGTGCACTGATTTGGACCCCTTCATATTTCAATTAAAAAATACTGTGACACTAAGAACACCGTGAGAGCAACAAAAGTCAACGTTGATGGTTTCAATGCTGCTCACAGGCTCATCCTTAGTTTGTTGGAGCCTTTATAGCGGTTCAATTACATGTCACGGAGAAAGGGCATCGCTGTTATTATTCGATTATGGAGATGTGGAAATCAAATTTTCCAGCCTGTCATATGTACATTGATTTTTCCTGTAAACAGACAAATCATAATTCTAAGCGGCCGGGTTATATGGGTGTACTTCTCTGTCCTTTTGTTCACACGGTGCTCTGTTATAATTACATCACCAGGTTAATATATAACATGATTTGTTTCGTGACTGGTAGGTTGACGGGTTTTTAAGATACCGATATATTATAGATTTTAAGAAACAGGTTAAGTTATATTAGACTTAGAATATTGTATATAATTGGGTATCGTTTCTTCGAATATTTTTTCCGTTTCTATTGTTGTTGTCGTTTTGCTGTTGTTGTTGCTGCTGCTGTTGTTGTTGTTGTTGTTCTTCTTCTTCTTCTTCTTGTTCTCCACCTTTTACGCCTTCTCCTTCTTCTTCTCTTCTTATTTTTCTTTGTCTTCATCTTTTCTCTTTCATCTTCTTCTTCCTCCTCTTCTGCTATAACGATACTATTCTGGGATAGATAGTGTTCGGCCATGCATAACAGCATTGGACGGCAGATAACGGTAACACAACTTCTACAAGTGGGAGGATTACATCGAGAGACAGAAAGAAACATCTGGGAGGGGCAGGTGGGTGTGGAGGCGAGGAGGAGAAGATGAGAGAAGAGCTGTCTCTACAGTTATAGGGGCTAGTGGGCAAACCCTTGAGCTCCCTAAATTAAGGCCGGCCTCCTTTATTTCCCATGATATTATATGGTACCTATTGTAGGTTGAGTCAGCCTGCTGACTGATTGATGAAACTAACAGACTCTCCACGCAAAGAAAGACACGCGTCCGCTTGAAACCATGTCACACACTCAATGGGTTATGGCAATTAGCATACTCTAGAGTGAAAAAACAAACAATATTAAAATCGTGGCTGACCGAGGTTTAATTCGATTTGCCCTCTACGTGACTCGGGATGTTCCGCCTTTCCCTCATTTTCTTCACACATTCCTCTGACTCTTTTTCTAAACGTTCGTTTGTTTCTCTTCCATCTCTTTAACTATCTGTATCTCCTTCGCTGGTTTTCGTATTCTCTTTCCAGTTCACTCGTCGTTTAAATTTCCTATTTATTCTATCGCGTTCACTCTTGTTTTTTTTTCCCTGTAACTTTCTCCCATTATCGCTACTATTCTCTCTTTCATCCGTCTCTCTCTCTCTCTCTCTCTCTCCTCTCTCTCTCTCTCTCTCTCTCTCTCTTTCTCTCCCCTCACACACACACACACACACACATGCACACACAGAGACAATATTTAACAACTTAACTATCAATAATTCAAGCAGTAAAAAGAAAAACATTTCTAAATGAATGTTAAAAGCAAAAAAAAAAAACATTATTATTATTATTTCTTTTTATTATTAAGTACTTGAACAATGTCGGCTCTGTGGCTAGGTCGTTGCGAACTCTTCGTAGTGCCGGAATGCCGGGTTCGATCCCAGCTGCGGGCCAAACGCCTTACATTGGTTTCGACAGTGGTATCAAGAAAGCCGACCGTCCAGATGCAATGCCAAACAACTGGACGTAAATTTGCCTAGAAAAACCACACAACAGCCAGGGGCTGTTGGGGTTGGTTATGCAACGTCCTATAACGGATACGCAACAAACAAACTTGAACAATGCTTAGGATCCTAAAGTCCATCCCAAAAGTCGTACTCAACTTTTTAAAAACAATAAGTAACTGAGCAACCCTTTAGTGTAAATGGTTGAAACTGGCAAGCAGCCTGTTAATGATAAAGTTTAGGAAACAATTATAATGTAAACAAGTAGTGTGTTTTCTAATTCATGGGGATTTAAACAAAATATCTTAGCTGTATAAGAATACAAAAGCATGAAATTATATAATAATGTTTACTTCATTTTCAACCTTGTGTTACATTTCTTTTTATCCCCAAAACAAATAATTAAATTGTATCTCTGCCTTTTTAAGGTGTATAAAAATTAACTAAAAATCCTTGCTGAGTGAATTTTTAAGGTTTATACAGCGAAGAGTTTAAATTGAATCACTCGATCTTTCACAAACAATCAGGTTTCTTGTATTTTGGGGGAAAATTCTAAATAATAGCACAACTGAATGTGTCGTAAGGGACTATAAAATGAGTGTGCAACGTCATTTACCCAGTTATGTCACAATTTTAAACGGCGTAGTTCATGTAGTATGCTTATCACTAATGTACATTAGAGGAGATAAATAATTGTCTTAAGCTCTTGTGGTAAACAATTTCAGAATCGCCTCTATGTTCTAGTGTACCCAGAATTCACGTTAGTACTGTAAAATGTGTCTATTACCTAACAATAAATAAGTAAATGATGAAAATAACAACTGAAAACGTCTGTTTGGATACAACTGGGCAGTGTAGATATTATTCAAGTATAAAACATTAACGTTGAAAACAAATATAAGCCGGTGAAAATTCCTGTTTCCAGGATAGGTAATTACTGAGAAATTATCGAAAATACGACGGCAGGTATTTGTAAACACACAAGAGCACCACAGAGAGCAATGTTATGTAGAAACAGTGTAACACAGCCAGAGGTCGACCACGCAAATTTGGACAGCACAAATATTAGAGACGCTTAAAAGTACTATTTACGAAGCGAACAAAAGGGCCAGTTCCAGAGATCTCTTCTTACCCTGACGCCGTGAGGCATTCCAGGAGTAACGAAAAGAAAGAAAGAAAGAAAGAAAGAAAGATAGAAAGAAAGAAAGAAGGAAAGAAAGAAAGAAAGAAAGAACAAAGAAAGAAAGTAAGGTAAGAAAGAAAGAAAGAAAAGAAAGAAAGAAAGAAAGAAAGCAAAAGGAAGAAAAGAAATAAGAAAGAAAGAAAAAGAAAGAAAGAAAGAAAGAAAGAAAGAAAGAAAGAAAGAAAGAAAGAAAGAAAGAAAGAAAGAAAGAAAGAAAGAAACAAAGAAACAAAGAAAGAAAGAAACAAACAAACAAACAAACAAACAAACAAACAAACAAACAAACAAAGAAGATAAAATGTACACGATTTGTTACTCAAATTATTAGTACGACAAAGATCACAGAAATTCGCCGCGGTAATAAAACCACACTTGCGTAACTGTAAATTATAAAATCATAAGCACATGGCAAATCTATGACTACACGCCAACATTCATGTTAATCCGTACATAAGTTTGCTGAGATATTTATGAAAGTTTGAGAACACAACTTTTGGAACGGACTCTACGGGAGCCAGGCAAAAATAGTGTACCGCGTCTCCCTGTGTGTGCCGTCACGTTTTTCGTTTTTCGATTCGTACTTCTAAAATTAATAGAAGAAACAGTGAATCATCCCCCGTGTAATCTACTTTTGTCCCGGAGATGTGTTTTGTCAGCTATTGGCTCTGCTCAGAAACGAATTTAACAATTGTAACTGTCGAATGTGTCAAGAAATAAGCAATGGAAATGTCTTTGGAGTCCAGTAGTTGGTGCATGTAGGAGTGATTCAGACATGAAAAGACTGTTTTTGTGGTTGTAATGCATTTTTTGGTTTACTGGTGAGAGTATTATTTGGGTGCCGAGGGAT
>CAJHNH020000102.1:784288-786788 GCA_905116865.2 Candidula unifasciata
GGTTCCAGACATCATTTTTGATTCCCCCTCTTCTCCTTTTATCCCCCCCATACACCTCCCTATTTTACGTTTTTTAGATTGTTTTTACGGGCACCTGCCTTTCTTGTTTAAAATCTGAGAGTGATGATATTTGCGTATTATTCTTAACTTTGGTCGTCATTTATAAATATACACGGTATGGGGTTTTAAAACAAGATACACTACATTAGGTAAAAAAACGCAAAAAATTACTAATATTTATTTTCTTTTTTTTCTGAATGCCTTTTAAGGGAAATGATGCAACAATAAACCAAAATGGTGAAATAATGAAGTAAAGAAAACAATGAAGTATACTTTTTGCTATTGGCACATCCTAAGTATCTACCATTTCCCCCCCCCCCCCCTTGTAAAGTCTCCCCCCCAAAAACTGTGTTTCGTCCCTCGCCAAAAAATTTCCGCACACGTGGGTGTGACATCACGCGCCAGGAGTCAGTGCCGCACCCTAAAAGGGATCATTACAACGTATTTTCAGCAGGGGCCCTTTTTTTTGGCAGGTTTACAAAACCCCCCCCCTTTTCTTTAAATTTTTTTTTGGGAGCAAAATTTCGTCCCATCTTTTTTTTTATTTAGGTTTTCAAGTTTTTTTCAGATGTTTATTTTTTTAAAGATTTTTTATGCATTCATTTGGGGGGCCGGTTTCACCCGAAACATTATTTTTTTGTTTTCCGAAAGTCAGTTTTAACAAAAAAAAAAAAGGGATGGGGCAACAAACTACAAAATGGGGGGTTCTGGGGTTGTTATACCACACAAAACCACTCAAACCCTTTAATTCCCCCCCCCCCCCCCCATTTTTTAGGGATAGCGGTTTTTTACCAGCTGCAACTATTCTTTAAACCCCCAGGCCCCCCTGCCAATCCGAGTAGGTTCCAGCAAAGGGCCTTGGGTTTGGCCCCTTCTTTCCCTTTAACCCCCAAAACGCTCTTTTATAGGGCGCTACCCAATTTTTTTCGCAGGTCAGGGCAAAATTAAACAGCACCGACGAGAGAACCGGCACCTGGCCTACGACCACTGCTGGTTTTTTAAAACCTTTATCTTTTCCCGACTCCCAATTAAAATCTAGTTTTTTGATCTTATAGTAAAAAAAGTACCATCACAGCCTTCATCAAGAAAGATCTTTTGCTTGCCCGGGCCAGCTCTCTATTTATCGAGGACAGTAGTCCGGGGAAGCCTGGTCTTCACATGCTTCCCAAGATACATAAACCGGACAACCCAGGTAGACCGATCGTGTCCACCTGCGCTTGTCCCATAGAGCTCATATCCAGGTTCCTCTACCGTATTTTGCAGACCTTTGCCGTTGATCTCCCGTCTTACATCAAAGATACCAACCATACTATCTCTATTTTTCAATCTCTCCGGTTTACATCTTCTTCCAGGTACCACATCTTCACCTGAAATGTTACCTTCCTCTACACCTTCTTTCCACATTCTGGATCAGAGAGTCAGTCCTGCCATAGCCACTGTCCCCTTGATTCTTCTGGCTGAGCTAGTGCTCACTCTAAATGCTCACTCTAAACTTGTTCGAGTTTATTGGCCTGTATTTCAACCAGATCAGCGGCGTCGCTATGGGGACCAAGATTGGACCCAGCAATACCTGCCTCTTCATAGGTCACCTCGAGAACCAGATACGTCATGAATATACCTATAGGCTCCCCGAGCTCTACAGTAGGTATATCGATGATTGCATCGGTGTCACCGATATGCCCCTACATAAACTACAGAACTTCATTCATTTTTTCTTCAACTTTCATCCCAGCATCCGATGTACTTCTAGCATCTCACCTTCGTCGGTGCATTTTCTGGATCTTACTGTCACCGTGAACTCTATAGGCCTTAGCACCTCAGTCTACTATAAGCCTACTGATTCCCACGCTTTTCTTCTCCCATCCCTCTTCTTGCAAGGACTCAGTTCCGTTTTCCCAACTTCTACGCCCCCGCAGACTATGCCAGGAGAACGACGACTTTCACAACAAGGCACTGGAAAAGCTGGTCGTCTTTCGGCTTTGAGGGTATCCTGAACATTTCTTATCTGCCACCTTTCACCGAGCACGGTCTTTCCATCGTGCCGAGGCTCTCGTTTCCAAGCCTAAACGCCACCAAAACAGACCTATCCTCACACTTACCTACCACCCTCATAACATCCGCGACAAAAATATTTTCCTTAGGCATCTTTCCATCCTTAAAGCCGACCCTGCCACCAGCACGATTTTCTCCGAACCTCCTTTAGTGGCCTACACTTATGATTGCAACCTCAAGGAAATTCTAGTCAAAAGTCGGTTACGTCCTGCCTCTGAGTCCCACTTCGGCACGGTCTCTGGCCACACACCTGTATGCAGGACCTGTCCATATGTGGTCCAAGGGACTCGTCTAGAATTCCTAAAGGTCACCTTCCACATACGTGAAGCACTCTATTGTACCAGCCGCAATGTCATTTATGCTATCAACTGCAAGAGATGAAGCATGA
>CAJHNH020000102.1:789288-883058 GCA_905116865.2 Candidula unifasciata
AGAAGAAGAAGCTCCTCCTTTAGATGAAGGAAGACAAGAAAATTCAATCCCCTTGACTCCAGAATTAGGAAGAAGAGAAGAACAGTAAAAGAACTCAGGACCAAGAAAAGAAGAACAAGGTAAAAAAAGAAGGAAAAAAAGAAGAAATTTGCCTTAACAAAGAAGGAAAAAAGAAGAAAAAGGTAAAGACTCTTAGAGTTAAGAAGAACGAAGAAGAAGAAGAAGAAGAAGAAGAAGAGAAGAAGAAGAAGAAGGAAAGAAAGAAAGAAGAAAGAGAAGAAGAAGAAGAAGAGAAGAAGAAGAAATGTCTTGCGCTTCTCGGGAGGCTTGTCCTCAAGAAGAAGAAGAAGAAGAAGAAGAAGAAAAAGAAGAAGAAGAAGAAGAAGAAGAAGAAGAAGAAGAAGAAGAAGAAGAAGAAGAAGAGAAGAAGAAGAAGAGACAAAGAAAAAGAAGAAGAAGAAGGAAAAATTATGAATGGATCAATAAAATATCATCCTCTGAAATGACCTTGACCCGAATAACGGAGCCTAATTCAGTTGAGACTCAAAAATTGCTCAGACTTCCCAGAGTGCAACCCCAGGCCAACTGAGTGTATTGTACTGTTTTGTCACGCTAGCTTTGCGCTGACCTTTAATGTTACATGTGCAGGCAGACAGTTGTCCTAATCCTTTAATACCCCTTGACTCCATTACATTTATTAGCCCTGAACGAATTAATTGGTCTTTGTTATATCGTCACCGTGTGCCCATCGAGGCGGAGTAGGCGCTCATATATCCCCAAGAATTCGGTCCTTTGTATTCCGAAACAATTGCACCGATGACATTCCTCCATGGCATTGATTCAGGCCGTCCAGCGTTGCTTTTCTTGGTCGGCCTTTGCATCTTCTACCAATGATCTGTCTACTGTTCTTCATTGTCTCTCTCTCTCTCTCTCTCTCTCTCTCTCTCTCTCTCTCTCTCTCTCTCTCTCTCTCTCTCTCTCTCTCTCTCTCTTTTTACCACATTACCTAAGAACACTTCTCTTTGCCTTTTGTCGTCTCACTGCTGTCAGGCTGTAGCCTACTGTCTTGGTTTTTCTGTATTTGTCTTGCGCTTCTCGGGAGGCTTGGGTGATGGATTTATTTTCAGCTACATAAGTTATCCAGCGAAAAAGGCAACCACCATGAACCATTTGACAGGTAATCGAAACAAAAGCACAGTTAGATAGCAGTGTGTTTATTGAATACGAAGTTACGAACCTATACTTGTTCGTTACCGCGCCCTTTACTGTAGTGTTAGGAAGTGGGGAAATACATGTTTGGAGTGTTGTTTCTGATTAACAAAGCGCTGCAGCAACATGCATTTGATTTCTGTTTGGTTTTTACTACTGAAATAACGTCTTTTTACACAATTCTTGTTCTTCTTCTTCTTCTTCTTCTTCTTCTTCTTCTTCTTCTTCTTCTTCTCTTCTTCTTCTTCTTCTTCTTCTTCTTCTTCTTCTTCTTCTTCTTCTTCTTCTTCTTCTTCTTCTTCTTCTTCTTCTTCTTCTTCTTCTTCTTCTTCTCTTCTTCTTCTTCTTTCTTTCTTCTTCTTCTTCTTCTTCTTCTTCTTCTTCTTCTTCTTTCTTCTTCTTCTTCTTCTTTCTTCTTCTTCTTCTTCTTCTTTCTTCTTCTTCTTCTTCTTCTTCTTCTTCTTCTTCTTCTTCTTCTTCTTCTTCTTCTTCTTCTTCTTCTTCTCTTCTTCTTCTTCTTCTTCTTCTTCTTCTTCTTCTTCTTCTTCTCTTCTTCTTCTTCTTCTTCTTCTTCTTCTTCTTCTTCTTCTTCTTCTTCTTCTTCTTTCTTCTTCTTCTTCTTTCTTCTTCTTCTTCTTCTTCTTCTTTCTTCTTTTCTTTCTTTCTTCTTCTTCTTCTTCTTCTTCTTCTTTCTTCTTCTTCTTCTTCTTCTTCTTCTTCTTCTTCTTCTTCTTCTTCTTCTTCTTCTTCTTCTTCTTTCTTCTGTTTCTTTATACTCCAACGGAGCATAGACCCTTAACCAACTTATGTCAAGTCGCCCTATCCTTCGCTAATGCACGCAGCTCTCCCTATATCTTCTCCATCTTTAACTTATTCAGTAACGCTTGTCACCATATCCGCACCTTAACGCACACGGAGCCTAGAATTAGAAAGAAATTATATTCAGAGAACCTGGAGGTGCAGGAGACAGTAAATGATGCCAGGGAGTTGTACAAATTGGTCAATGGCATTTCTCCAACAAGAAATTAAAAGCAAAGGAAAAGGGCATTTGACGTAATTACCAAATTATCAAAATCCTCTAATACATTTGTAAATACATGTTAGTGACCACACAACGAGAATGTTCAACTCTAATAGTAATACAGACTCGTAACTACAGTTGTTTGTAAGCGGACGTGACGTCTGTGTTTTCATTAGGAGGAACAGAGATTATCATTTGGCGTCATTGTAGATGGCGCTTCACTTTGTGGAAACCTGTGAAGTCCCGGCTATGGCGTTCCTAGTAAACTTATATTTAATGCAGCACAGATGTGTGTTTTTATTTCAATGTTCCGTTGGGGGATGAAGTGCAGAAGGAGGAGAAAGAGGAGGAGGAGAAGGAGGAAGAAGAAGAAGTGGAAGAAGAAGAAGTGAAAGAAGAAAAAGAAGAAGAAGAAGAAGAAGAAGAAGAAGAAGAAGAAGAAGAAGAAGAAGAAGACGAAGACGAAAGAAGAAGAAGAACACCGAGAAGAAGAAGAAAGAAGAAGAAGAAGAAGAAGAAGAAGAAGAAGAAGAAGAAGAAGAAGAAGAAGAAGAAGAGAAGAAGAAGAAGAAGAAGAAGAAGAAGAAGAAGAAGAAGAAGAAGAAGAAGAAGAAGAAGAAGAAGAAGAAGAAGAAGAAGAAGAAGAAGAAGAAGAAGAAGAAGAAGAAGAAGAAGAAGAAGAAGAAGAAGAAGAAAAAGATAGAAAGAAAGAAACAAACAAAGATAGAAACAAAGAAAAAGAAAAGAAAAGGAAAGAAAAGAAAGGAAGAAGAGGAAGACTTAATTATCCCGATCTATCAAAGTTTACTGCATTGTCATGTTTTTCTTTCTCATAGTTTTGGATGTTGTGCCGTCCTTGTTCATCGTTGATTCTGGTGATCTTGTGAAGTATCCAACCATGACCAACAAACCTTATCAAATTGGCACAAAGTGATGATGATTGATGAGCAATCTTCACCATTCTATTTAACATACTTTTGTAAATACATCTCCCCGCCATGTCCCGGGACATGCTTCGTTATCAAACATCTCCCCGTTCTGTTACAGGAAAAACCCGCCTATCTACGTCATTTCATGGTGATATCTCTGACGTCTTGGCTTGTCCAATTCAACATTGTCTAGCTCACAATATTCGAGAGACATCCATGAAAGTTGGATCCAGTCATCGCTCTCATCTCCTATCTCACATAGACCAGGGGAGAACATCTTCTTATGCCAGAGTATTTATTATCTTTGCATAAATGTAATGAATATTCATATTCCGTGAGATCTGTCTAACCAAAGTGTGATATGATAACTCCGTAAGAGAACCGCCTAAACACAAAATCGAGGCCGGCAGAAAACACAGCCATCTTTGGAAAAACTTGGGACTGGGGTCACTTCATAATACATGAATGTTGTTCTTGCTCTTCACGTAGGGTACGCTAACCTATTTATGCTAATGAAAGACGCTAATTTCCTTCTTTCTATCATTCATATAAAAGTTTTCTGGGGTTTTCCCCCCAGCTTGTTCTCCACAACGCTCGTATCATCTTCGCTACAAAGCAATGATCCTCTCTATCAAACAAAAGCGGCACATGGGGAGAAATACAAAAGAAAATTTGATTCGTTTCTATCAAGGCGTCAAGTGTTGTGGGGATATATTTTCATTTGCTGACGACCATCATTCCTGCAATATGAGATCAGGAAATGAGAATGGGAACAGTAATTATTGCTAGCAAATACAAATACAAACGGCGGGAAAGACAAAAACAAATGTGTGTGGGCTAGAACAGGATATTAGGAAATAACAGGAAAGAATACAGATATAGTGAAGTAGACAGCAATCGTGCATTTGATGTTATTTAAAAATTACTGACGGTTCAATAGAGAGAACTGCTCAACAGCAAGAAATCATTCACGGCTCAGTAGAGAAGAAATCAGTGACGATTGAATTGGCAGAAATCAATCAGTCATTTACTGGAAGTGATTCCTGCCGGTTCATGAGTCATGATTTGTCCGGCACACCTGAATATTGCGTTGTTTGTGGCTGCTACAATTTCACAGCCGTTCTAAAGACTTTGAGAATTGTTTTGTTTCATGTTATGGTGAATTTGCGGTTACAGACATTACATTGAGGGCTCAGTGTTGTTTCTTTTTTAATTAATTGTTGGGAGCCGCGTTAGCGCAGTCGATAAGAGACTCGCTTTCAAATCCAGCTGCGACTGGCTGCAGCCCCAATGATTCAATCCTTTGTAATAACATCACAACTGACCACTGCAGCCCGACAGAAGGTTACTCGCAAGCATATTGACTTACAATTGCTAAGCTAGACAGACTGGTACTGTTCCGTCTTACCAGTCAATAGTTTTGTATCGTGCTGTGGGGAGGCATGGGACTCACTGTACCTGACGATAGCGGGTGTGACTAGCAAGAAGAAGAAGAAGAAGAAGAAGAAGAAGAAGAAGAAGAAGAAGAAGAAGAAGAAGAAGAAGAAGAAGAAGAAGAAGAAGAAGAAGAAGAAGAAGAAGAAGAAGAAGAAGAAGAAGAAGAAGAAGAAGAAGAAAATAAACAGAAGAAAAAGAAGAAGAAGAAGAAGAAGAAGAAGAGGAAGAAGAAGAAGAAGAAGAAGAAGAAGAAAGAAGAAGAAGAAGAAGAAGAAGAAGAAGAAGAAGAGAAGAGAAGAAAGAAGAGAAGAAGAAGAAGAAGAAGAAGAAGAAGAAGAAGAAGAAGAAGAAGAAGAAGAAGAGGAAGAAGAAGAATATAAAGACAACACTGCCTACGAAAACCATTAATTATTGAGAAAAGGGTTATTTTCCTTATCGGTATGGTAGACCTCTTAACAAACAGAACCTTATATCTCCCTCGACACCCACAGCGGTAAAAGAGGAAGTGAAGAAGAAGAAGACCTCTTAACAACTGGGTGGGACTAAAGCGTACACTGCAAGAGCAGCGCTGTTTTGTTTTTATGACTACTAATATTTTATTTCTAATTAAACTGGAACAAAAAAACCGTTAATATAATTTAAAGATTGTTCGACGTCCTAAAGAAATCTACCTTGCAACCCCACCTCCATCCTCAACCAACCCCTCCTGGGTTGACAAGAGTGGGGGGGGGGGGGGGAGGACAACAACAAGTTGAGAACCACTGGTCTAGCTTCAATGATGTCAGGAGACATCCATGCAAGTTGTATCCAGTCATCCTCCTCATCTCCAATCTCTCACTGACCGGAAAAGAACATCTTTTTTTGTGTCAGCGTGTTTATTAAAGCAATAAAATGACACTTTTCCACGCCTTAAGCCTATTGGGCATATAGGGCTAGACCTATATTTTGTAGAACAATCGGCACTCGATGGGTGATGTGACTAACATCACACCGGCCGCCTTTACTTCTCAAGATGTATATGGTACCCACTTAAGGCAGGGTCAGCCTGGGAAGCAAGAGCGTGTTTAAAAAATAGGTCTGGCCCTATATGTCTAATGTGTCTGAGGGCGTAGAAAATGGCCCTTTTCTTTTGACTTTATGGTAACCTACTCCCTGATGAATGATGTGATCGTGTGAGGCATCAAACCAAGGCCGACAAACTTGATCACTCAGGCAATGATGATGATGCTAGACAACAGACAATACAGGCTCTTTCGTCACCACTACAGGCTACACTATTTCATTTTTGTATTTGCTTCCCGACCCCTCCCCCCCCCCCGATGGTATGTTGCGGGGCCATATTTTCTGTGGGCGGGAGCGAGGCGAGGGGGGGGGGGGAGACCCGCAGCTCCTTAACAAACATATCGTGAAAAGAAGCGAATGTCTGGGTGTTTTATTAAATCGGATGTAGGGAGTCGAAATGTGCAGATGTCATAAGCTAGCTGTATACCACAACGCAACGTATCAACTTATCATTTAGGCGTAAAACAAGCAGAAGAAGAAGAAGAAGAAGAAGAAGAAGAAGAAGAAGAAGAAGAAGAAGAAGAAGAAGAAGAAGAAGAAGAAGAAGAAGAAGAAGCAGGAGGAGATGGCGAGAATGATAATGCTGATAAATAGTAATAATAATAATAATAATAATAACAGTAATAACAAGACCAAAAACAATTCGCTCCTTTGATGCTAGCCGGTACCATGAAACCAGTGCCAAGTGTGCCGTACCCCAACGTCTTAGTTTGATCTTTATTCTGACTGTTGTAGGAAATATAGACCAACGATCGAATTAACACCCAACATTCTCTTTCACTCTTCGTCTAAACACCATCGTTTCATTTTCATTCAAAACCCACGTTTATGAGAAGTATTTTAGCTTTCTACCTTCCACGACCCCAGACATCAATTACCAAACAGACCCCTAAAAACCATCACCCACACTTTCTAAGATTAGCAAAGATCACACGAGCAGAGATAAGAAACACAGAAACAAGGTCTGAAACCACTCTAGCAACAGTGGAGAACCGGAAATAAGATGAGCGACTGCAATTTCCCATTCTGATCAACAACGAAATAACACAGCTTGGTACAGTAACCTTGTGTCTCTTACTGCTGGAAGTACGTACAGCTTACTTTACAACGTCACGTTTTCATCTCAAATACGATATTTGCAATCAATTTACTATCTACCAACAGGGAGACATGTTTAACAGTGGTAGATCTCGTTTCCTTTCGACCTTAAACTCATCGTCTCATGAATATGTCTGGCAAAACTGTAAAGGAAAAGTAAGAAAGTCACGCACTGATCTCTAACGCCCTATTTTATGGAATCAATCAGAAGGCATCAATTCAGAGAAGTGTGTTTTCATGAAAGATTTCTCCCGATCGTAAATTCATCTGCCCCGGTGAACGTAATCCTAGCAGATTTACAATATATGAAGGAGTTTTGTTTTAGGTTGTGAGTCCATCCTGCTTTCTATTTTATTGTCTGACTTCAGTTGACTATTTTATGACCGTTAAATCATCGTTTCAGATCCGGCCACGACTGCGAGTTAAACTAGGCTGGTGTGACCATCAGGGGGACCCTAATCACAATATCTTGGAAGGTTAAACGGGGTATAAGGGCTTGCTACTAGTAGTATCAGCGGTGGTGGTTGTGGTGGTAGTGGTGGTAGTAGTAGCAGCAGCAGCAGCAGCAGTAGTAATATTAGTAGTAGTAAAAAGTACTAATAGTAGTAGTAGTAGTAGTAGTAGTAGTAGTAGTAGTAGTAGTAGTAGTAGTAGTAGTAGTAGTAGTAGTAGTAGTAGTAGCAGCAGCAGCAGCAGCAGCAGTAGTATTAGTAGTAGTAAAAAGTAATAATAGTAGTAGTAGTAGTAGTAGTAGTAGTAGTAGTAGTAGTAGTAGAAGTAGTAGTAGCAGTAGTAGTAGTAGCAGCAGCAGCAGCAGCTGCTGCTCCTGTAACAGTAGTAGTAAGGTAGATAGGTTAGTAGGTAATAATTGTAAGTAAGTAGTTAGGTAGGTAAATAGGTAAGTATGTAAGCAATTAGCTACTCAAGTGGGCATGTAGGTAGGTAAGTAGATAGGTTGGTAAATAGGCAATTAGCAAAAATTGTAGAAAAGGCAACAACATCGTTATAACTATACTTGCTAGTGAAGACGAAATATCTCTAGGGAAATATGAAGTATAAATATATTCATCATGGGATCTTGGCATTTGTTAGCTGGGATTGTGTGATATGTGATGACAATGATAGTAATAATAATAATAGAAAGAAGAAGCAATACAAACGATAAGTGATCAGTGGGAATTGCTGAAAGTGTTTCTTCATGAAACAAGCAAGAGATTTTACCAGAAAGAAGACAAATAACTAAACAGAAATGGCTGAACGAAGAAATGTTATAGCTAATGGAAAATATCATGGACTGTGTTGTGTGTATGGGGCATATTAGAAAGGTACTGAGAATGAAGGAGCAAATTATCGCAGAAAGGATGAAAGCTGAGCGTCACAGAGCAAAACAGACTGAACAAAAATGTTGACAACAACGGTCCTGAAATCTCATGCTATAATTGTGGAAGACTTTTCTTAACGCGAGCAGGTCTTGCTAGTCATTCCCGCCATCGCCAAGGCCTGTGAGCCCCATGCCTCCTCATAGCGGAGTACATTACTATCGCCTGGAAAGACAGAAAGCTGGCAATAAATTAATAAGTAGCAGCAGCATCATAAATAAATAATTAATACCCACTCTACTACTCTCAGCCAGTGTAAATACACACTCCGTCTATCATTTCTCTCACGTATGTCCCCGTTAAGAAGAGAACCAACGAACAATTCCAACAAAAGTCAACCATAGTATCCTGCGTACATGATGTAATGTTTACAGACTAGAACTTTCCAGAGAGGTTAAGGAGCCCTATTTGTCTGTTGTCATCTTTACAGACACCAATGGATGTATCCAGCTTCCTTGTCTGTCCCCTAGAACATTGTTTAATTGATGGTTATGGGTGCTTCCCCAAATCTTTGACGCTTCTGTTTATTCTCTGTCAACAAAGACTAATGCGTTTCAGTCTGGCTACCGAAATGTTGTGTCTTTATTTGCGATAGTGGATTTTCTAGTGCTGATTAAAATATACGAATATATTTTTCATTGCCTAATAGCTTATATCCAGTGTGGTGTTGACTACATTACCCACCAAATGCCGATCAGTTTATAAAATATAGATTATGCCCTATATGCCCAGGATACATGAGGGTGTGAAAAGGATCCTTTATTTAATAGCTTGTTACCAGTTTGTTAAATGGTTTTATATTCGTTGGTTTTAAGGTGCACTGACGAACTGTTTCTGTTTGTTTGGCATGTATGTATGTATGTATGTATGTATGTATGTATGTATGTATGTATGTATGTATGTATGTATGTATGTATGTATGTATGTATGTATGTATGTATGTATGTATGTATGTATGTATGTATGTATGTATGTATGTATGTATGTATGTATGTATGTATGTATGTATGTATGTATGTATGTATGTATGTATGTATGTATGTATGTATGTATGTATGTATGTATGTATGTATGTATGTATGTATGTATGTATGTATGTATGTATGTATGTATGTATGTATGTATGTATGTATGTATGTATGTATGTATGTATGTATGTATGTATGTATGTATGTATGTATGTATGTATGTATGTATGTATGTATGTATGTATGTATGTATGTATGTATGTATGTATGTATGTATGTATGTATGTATGTATGTATGTATGTATGTATGTATGTATGTATGTATGTATGTATGTATGTATGTATGTATGTATGTATGTATGTCTGTATGTATGTATGTATGTATGTATGTATGTATGTATGTATGTATGTATGTATGTAGTATGTATGTATGTATGTATGTATGTATGTATGTATGTATGTATGTATGTATGTATGTATGTATGTATGTATGTATGTATGTATGTATGTATGTATGTATGTATGTATGTATGTATGTATGTATGTATGTATGTATGTATGTATGTATGTATGTATGTATGTATGTATGTATGTATGTATGTATGTATGTATGTATGTATGTATGTATGTATGTATGTATGTATGTATGTATGTATGTATGTATGTATGTATGTATGTATGTATGTATGTATGTATGTATGTATGTATGTATGTATGTATGTATGTATGTATGTATGTATGTATGTATGTATGTATGTATGTATGTATGTATGTATGTATGTATGTATGTATGTATGTATGTATGTATGTATGTATGTATGTATGTATGTATGTATGTATGTATGTATGTATGTAATGTATGTATGTATGTATGTATGTATGTATGTATGTATGTATGTATGTATGTATGTATGTATGTATGTATGTATGTATGTATGTATGTATGTATGTATGTATGTATGTATGTATGTATGTATGTATGTATGTATGTATGTATGTATGTATGTATGTATGTATGTATGTATGTATGTATGTATGTATGTATGTATGTATGTATGTATGTATGTATGTATGTAGTATGTATGTATGTATGTATGTATGTATGTATGTATGTATGTATGTATGTATGTATGTATGTATGTATGTATGTATGTATGTATGTATGTATGTATGTATGTATGTATGTATGTATGTATGTATGTATGTATGTATGTATGTATGTATGTATGTATGTATGTATGTATGTATGTATGTATGTATGTATGTATGTATGTATGTATGTATGTATGTATGTATGTATGTATGTATGTATGTATGTATGTATGTATGTATGTATGTATGTATGTATGTATGTATGTATGTATGTATGTATGTATGTATGTATGTATGTATGTATGTATGTATGTATGTATGTATGTATGTATGTATGTATGTATGTATGTATGTATGTATGTATGTATGTATGTATGTATGTATGTATGTATGTATGTATGTATGTATGTATGTATGTATGTATGTATGTATGTATGTATGTATGTATGTATGTATGTATGTATGTATGTATGTATGTATGTATGTATGTATGTATGTATGTATGTATGTATGTATGTATGTATGTATGTATGTATGTATGTATGTATGTATGTATGTATGTATGTATGTATGTATGTATGTATGTATGTATGTATGTATGTATGTATGTATGTATGTATGTATGTATGTATGTATGTATGTATGTATGTATGTATGTATGTATGTATGTATGTATGTATGTATGTATGTATGTATGTATGTATGTATGTATGTATGTATGTATGTATGTATGTATGTATGTATGTATGTATGTATGTATGTATGTATGTATGTATGTATGTATGTATGTATGTATGTATGTATGTATGTATGTATGTATGTATGTAATGTATGTATGTATGTATGTATGTATGTATGTATGTATGTATGTATGTATGTATGTATGTATGTATGTATGTATGTATGTATGTATGTATGTATGTATGTATGTATGTATGTATGTATGTATGTATGTATGTATGTATGTATGTATGTATGTATGTATGTATGTATGTATGTATGTATATATAGTGGTACCGCCGAATCGTTCTGGTATACATTCAACTTTGCATACTTCCTGTTTGAATCGAAAACATTTGTTTGGTATGCAACCTTTTGAACAAGAGCTTGTAGAATTCAAAATTAGTCACAACACTACGCGGTGTTTGTTGATCTGAGTCGAGTTGAGGTAGTCAAGAATTGACATCATAGCACTCGGGGCATTCCTATGCATGCTCCGTCCTCATCTTCAGCAGCCAGCGCAGAGCCCCAATACTGAAAGTACTGGTCACAATCTGGTTAAATGTCCGTCTTGCCTTTCCTATGAGTGTATTGAGCCGGTTAGACCCTCTAGTTACACCCAGGGGTTTCATTCTCTCCAGGCAGACAGACAGACAGACAGACAGACAGACAGACAGACAGACAGACAGACAGACAGACAGACAGACAGACAGACAGACAGACAGACAGACAGACAGACAGACAGACAGACAGACAGACAGACAGAGAGAGAGAGAGAGAGAGATAGATAGATAGATAGATAGATAGATAGATAGATAGATAGATAGATAGATAGATAGATAGATAGATAGATAGATAGATAGATAGATAGATAGATAGATAGATAGATAGATAGAGAGAGAGAGAGAGAGAGAGAGAGAGAGAGAGAGAGAGAGAGAGAGAGAGAGAGAGAGAGAGAGAGAGAGAGAGAGTGAACGCTACAATTTCATACTCCAGCTGTTGTGTTGGATGGGAACTCTACTAAACAGCAACATTTCCTCCTCAACATTCCTTCTGAGCACCATCTTAGTAAGCACTCCACTCATTTCGGAAAAGTAAGGTGAGTTAAATTTTCATGTATTTCATCTAACCGTTAAGAAGGCTGAAATGATAACTCTTTGAAGTTTGAAGGAGCTGTCCGCAATCTGCTCTGTTGACCTGGCACCCAGACTGAGATGGTTTAATCTGCTTTCAAGTAACAGTCCTCTTACTGAGTGGGGGAGGGGGGGGGGTGGTCAGGGAATTGTTACCTCTGAACTACGCGGCTTCAGTTCCAACATTTATACTGACCCCCCCCCCCCCCCCACTCCCTCCCCCTTCTTCTTTTCCTCCCATTTCCTCATAACAAACGTGCCTATAAGTAAAGTAAAGTAAAGATCCCTTTTGCGCCTGTAGGCGCATCGGGCGTATGGAAAGAGCATCCCATATTTTTACAGACAATTCGGCACTAGGTGGGTAATGTGGTCAGCATTACGCCGACCGTCTTTACTTCCCCAGGACAGCAATTCAAGTACCCATTTTAGGTTGGGTCGACCTGCGACTCCCCATGCCATGATAAAAATCCACTCATCCAGCAGTGGGTTTCGATTGTGGTACGTTGAAATCACGAGTCGAACTCGCAACGCCTAAGCCACGGACGCCAAGGTGACTGTTCTCACTTCAAAGATGTCGCTGCTTTCTTCAAAGTGTATTTTACATCAGCGGTAAAACAAAAATGCCTACAAAAAAGTTCCGGTATGCAGTACCATCAGAAAAAAAAAAAAAAAAGCCGTGTTTATACTAATTTTTACAAAGATGTACCAAATTTCATCCTAAAATGTAAACTGTTTATGAGCTATTAAGTTCAACCAGAGTAACTGGTAACCACATCAAGAGCAACGAAATCGTGATCCGAACTGATAAACAATTGCACGCAACTCTCTTCCCCCAGACGTTTGATCTGCCAAAAGCCGAGGCAATAGATGTCTCTTTAAGTGAATCCTGCCCGATAGAGAATCTTCTGGCTACCGTGTGGTGGCGTTTGTAAAGACAGATTGTTGTTTAACGCTGTGTTTGCTTGGCAAGAATGCATTTTTGTTGTAATTATCTTCACATTTTCAATCTACACGATACAATTAAAGCGCGTAGCTGCGTTTCCGTGCGTCTGTAATTAGTCTCATTTTTATTAAATTTGTTGCGTGATTAGCTATGTGTCATCGTCACCACCTCTATCATCATCATCATCACCAAATTGTTCTTTTTATTCACCCTTCTACTCGCACCCTCTTGCAAATAATAATAATATTAGTATGCGTGTCAGAACCTGTGGGATCAGGCATATAGAGAACCCCCCTCCCCCTTCCCCGCCCAACCTTCACCATCTCCACCCTGCTGAAAAGTTTATAGGAGGGGGTGGCTCAGGGTTCAATATATGTTTAAATACGAAAACAGTATGTCACAAAAGTCAGGGCGGTTTGAAATTTCTTACCCACTCCTACACTTGCTGGACTGACTAGCTTGTATCACCGTAGACTTTTATTCGTTAATGAATTTCTAAAGGCTTTAACCGTTTACTGATCAAAAACCGGATAACAGAACGTTGCTCCTCTTTGCTGCATGTCAAAAGTATAGGCCGATCATTTTTTAACTGTCTGCAACGAATTCTAACGTGCTTAACACTCTTGACATCATTAACAAAAATATTGACAGGTTACAAGATAATACATGGTTATTTTTATTTCTGTCACTTTCCTAAGTTTTTCATTTAAAGCCTCCTCGTAGGAGACGTGGTAACCGCTCCCGCCTGCTGCCAGAAGATCTAGAGTTCGAAACTGAATTAAGTTAGAAATTGTTTCAAAATTGATTTTGGCGCCAAGGTCGACCCAGACTATACTGGGTAAGTAAAGTAAAGTAAAAGTAAGGGACCCTTTTCCAAGCCGGTAGGCGTATAGGGCATATAGGGCTAGGCTTATATTTGTATACACCAAACCTTAACCACATCCACTTTATCATATAGTAGAAATTAAGGCTGTACCGAATATTCGCTTCGTATTCGCTTCGTATTCGCTTCGGGGCCGAATAGTGGACCTAATAACTATTCGGTATTCGGCCGAATAGTTGCGGTCGGGCTTAATACGAATAGTGGTTACCTTACTCCCGTTTCTGCATACACTGTGATGGACTGAAATAACTCTCTCATCAACACAAAAGTTGCTGTTGCCTAAGTCTGTCGAGTGGGGGAAACTGCGACCCGGTTGTGTGGTACAAACTGCATAAAATGCCAACCGCAGTGTTTGTGTTTGCGTGTGTGTGTGTGAGAGAGATAGAGAGAGTGTGTGTGTGTGTCTGTGTGTCTGTGTGAGAGAGAGAGAGAGAGAGAGAGAGAGAGAGGAGAGAGAGAGAGAGCGAGAGATCATGCGTTTTTCGTTCTTTCAGAGTGTCTTCGCCCGAATCAAATTTGAAGATATTGCTAACGAGAATACGAATGTGCGTTTAAATTACATCGAACGAACGGCCGAGCGAACGATGGTTTTGAAAGAGGCGGGAGCCCGAAGACAACTAATCACAGACATCAGAAGGAGATAGTCGTCATTTTTCAGCCATGTTATGAAAAAAAGGGAAAATTGAACATTTGGTGACCACTGGAAAAGATCTGTGGAAGGAGGGATAGAGGAAGACAACGATAGAATATTCTTGACAGTCTTGTTGCATGGCATGGAGGTGTGTCAGCACACGAACGTATACATGCTGCAGGAGATCGCAGATTGTAAGTAGGCATGATCGCCCACGCCAGTCGGCAAGGCGCCTGATGATGATGATACACTATTCGAATTCGTATTCGGCCGAATAGTTGGTCCCACTATTCGTATTCGGCCGAATAGTGAAAATCACAATTCGGTACAGCCCTAGTAGAAATGACTTTGGCTCAAACAATGGCTTCGGTAGTTTGTATTAGGAAATGTTTATTTTCTTTATTCGATAGTTTTAACTCCCTTTAATTGAACTAATTACTTCTTATTAGTTTGGTCGACTTACCTTGTCTTAGCATTTTGTTTTGTTTCATGTAACTAGTTCTGAAGTTTATTTTAAAACTGTTTAGAAAATTTCTAAACGTTCTAGTAAAATAGTTGACAATTTGTTGTGCCGGTACAGAGACAAGTTCTCCAATTAATTTGTGATTTTCTGTCCCCGCGCCTGACGTGGTGGAGTTGAGTATGATGTGGGCTGTTTATTTAAAATTGGTCTCTTTATTTTGGTTCAATTAAATAATTTTCTGTGTTCGGGCATGATTTACTCTGCAAATATACCCAAAGTTGGTTGCAATTTCTTACGGGGACAGCCAGTTATGAACCTTTTCAACGGCCCACTTCGTTTATCCTTTATCTGGTTAGTTAGAAGTTTGTCTCCCCAAATGGAGTAGGTCACTTTTCATTCAGAAGTTTGTAGGGCTCGTCGACTTTCCTGAAGGTTACGGGTGTTTCCCGTTCTGTTGTTTGGTTTACGTAATGTCTTGCATTTACGTTTTCATTCCGAGAAAGAGAATCCCTGTGACATAGGTTGCAACACTCTCTTGGGGGTTGTGTTAGACCCAGTTTCTCCATGCTGGAGTGTTAAAAGCGCTGGAGTGCTGAAAAATACAACACGCAGAACACCCCCGCAACCGTGTGTGAAGGGTACGGGGCTCAGGAACTACCAATCAGAAGTGAGTTAGTGTGTAAATGGGCTGGGTCCGGAAAGACTGTCGATATAACCCTCCATCTTTCTGCCATGACTTCAGGTTTACATTGATCCAGGGAAGGGGGGAAGGGGAGGATAAACGGAGTGCTCCTTCGATGTGGGTAAAGGATCCTTTTTACATTAGTCATACAAGTGGGAGGACAACATCAAGAGATGGACGGGAAGCATTCTGAGGCAGTGTACACCCAGGACAAGAGGCAGGCCGTGTCCGAGAACCATTGCAGCCAACCTTCACTGTGGAGACGGCACCTGATTGATTAATTAATGTCTGGCATATGATGATAGACGTGTATTTTTTAGACTAACCCCCCCCCCCCCCCCCCCCCCCCCCTTTTCCCCCCAATTCATGTTTGTGTTTATCCTGGTCCTATCTATGACTTTGTGAAAACACAGGTTTCTTTTAACAAATGATGAACATGATGACTACGAGTGAAAGCTATAAGTGCTCTGTTCTTCTTCTAACTAAGTCTGAGTCCGAAGAAGCTCAGCACAGTGCACAAGCTCTATAGCATCAGCGAGGATCCTGAGTTACTTAAGTTAGATTTTTGTTACTAAAAAAGTTGCCTGGGCTGCGCCGTTTGGCTACTCTTTTCATATTCCAACTGCCAAGGGATTTTTTTAACTTGCTCAACAATACACACGGGCGTCTAATCTCACTACCCAAGTGCACGTAAAAAAATTCCAGCTCTTACTGGTGACTGAACTCAGAACCTCTAGCACTCGAGGTAGACGCCATGTGAAACCACCCTGATACAATTATAATCCTTACTGAAGTAATACTTATGATTACATGCAACGGAAGTCGCCGCGGCTAGACGCTCGCCGCGGATCGGAAGGTCGTGGCTTCGCTCCCTGGAGTAGCCGGAGGTTTTTCAAAAATGACCTTGGCTCCCAGGTAGAACCAGCCTTGAGTGGGTACCGGGTGCAGATCTGGGAAGTAAAGGCGGCTGGTGTGATGCTTACCACATCACTATGATGTGCCAAATGGTCAATAAAAATATAGGTCTAGCCCTATATGCCCTATACGCCTAAAGGCGCAGAAAAAGGACCTTTACTTTTTACTTACATGCAACAACATTCACTCAAATTCATTATAATTATTCCCCGTGTGGGTTCCGGAGCCCTGTTATAGGGAAAACAAGAATAGACCCACTGCCTACCCAAAAGCATGTCGTAGGGGTAGACTAATTGGGATCTTCCTTTAAAGTCGGATTGCATCTACCTTAGAGGCAAGGAACCAACAGTCTGCACACAAATGTGTCAGATCTTTTAAACGGATGCAACACTCAGGTTCTGGAACAGGACTGCAGTCCAGAAATGGACGAACAACCAGAACGTTCCACCAGAGTTTGCAGCTGGTGAACGCAAAGAGGAAGAGAAGAAGACTATAATTATACTACTCTATAGGCGGCTGGCGTGATCTTGATCACATCACCCACCGAGGTCCAATTGTTCTAACAAACATATGTCCAGCCGTTTCGTTTTGTCCTCTTCTTCAGCGCTCATCTGAAGACGTGATTACGTTGTGCCCGTTTACAGCATGGCTAAGATTTTTGGGCCTCTCGGCCAGCACATCGGACTTCTGCAGACAGAAGCCGGGTTACCCTTACCAGGTGGTATAGCCCTATATGCCCAATACGCCGAAAAGCATGGAAAATTATCATGAACTTTGGCTTCATACAACTCTACCAGCGGTTTAAGGAACCTCGCTAAAAAAATATTCTCCTAGTTTCTCAAACATTCCCTTCAACACCCTCCCTAACGTCCGTCCTTATCTAAACTCCCAGCCCCATGATACCACATATCACAACACACGTCGTGTAAAGTCAATCACCGGCCAACAGAAGATCAACAGGGAGTCTATTTAGCGTTTGCAGCCCATCTGCAAGAAGCGTCTAGCGGCGGAAAATCCAGCCATATATTTCTATTTGGCCCGGCACGTTACTTGAGGCTAGAAATGCTGAATAGAGTCCATGTCATGTTTCTCCAAGCCAGGGCGGCCGGTCAATAATCGGGACTGTGTGGTTGTGGGGAATATAGAAAATATTAATATCATTCATTACGAACGGTCAGAATCGGTTGGTGGGTACTATGGACATTCTTTAGTGCCTCACCGCAGTACTGGGTACACTATGATCGGTCAGACTCGGTTGGTGGGTACTATGGACATTCTTTAGTGCCTCACCGCAGTACTGGGGACACTATGATCGGTCAGACTCGGTTGGTGGGTACTATGGACATTCTTTAGTGCCTCACCGCAGTACTGGGGACACTATGATCGGTCAGACTCGGTTTGTGGGTACTATGGAAATTTTTAGTGCCTCACCGCAGTACTGAGGACACTATGATCGGTCAGACTCGGTTGGTCGGTACTATGGACATTCTTTAGTGCCTCACTGCAGTACTGAGGACACTATGATTGGGTAGACTCGGTTGGTCGGTACTATGGACATTCTTCAGTGCCTCACCGCAGTACTGGGGACATTATGATCGGTCAGACTCGTATGGTTGGTACTAAGGACATTCTTCAGTGCCTCATCGCAATACTGGGGAAATTATAATCATTCAGAATCGGTTGGTCGGTACTATGGACATTCTTCAGTGCCTCACTGCAGTACTGGGGACATTATGATCGGTCAGAATCGGTTGGTCGGTACTATGGACATTCTTCAGTGCCTCTCCTTAGGGGCGCCTGAACCTTATTCTTTAGGCACTGTGACCACTCTTGTAAAACATATTTTAGGAGGTCCTCAAATTTGTCAAGGGGCTTAATTGTTCCCCCTTTGCATTCTACTGCAGCTGTGTTACTTTCCATTTCTACCCCAGTGCAACCCTCTCTCCTTTCTAACATCCGCTGTTGGGGTCGGTTCTGCAACGTCCTGTAAAGGATATGCAAACTAACTTTAGTTAACTTTCTTATGCGAAGAGTTCACACACACACACACACGCGCGCACACATACGCGCGCGCACACACACACACAAAATAGTATTCTTTCACTATGTAACAGCCACGATTTGATTCCCGTCACACATAATCTGTCAAAACTATTCCTCTGCTGCTCTCTGTCTGTCTTTCCTGTTCTTTTCTCTACATGTTTTTATTTTATTTCAATTACCGATGCGCTTCTGTTGTTATCCGAAGACTGTCAGAATCCATCCTCTGTTAAAATGAAAGAAACGAAAATCATACCTTGATTCGCCTGCTGTAACAATAGCAAGAGCACAAAAGATTTCCAATAGAGAAATCAGCAACATGACAGGACGTGGAAGGAAAGTCATCACGGAAATAAAAGAGAAACCCAGTCTTCAGAACCGGCGGTGAGGCGAGGTGGATTACAAAATTTGTAATGCTGCCAAGACAACAGCGATGAGGCAATCACAACAATGATAAAGAAAAACATGAGACATCTTTGCAACACAGACGTGCATAAAATCATCCCTTGTAATGTTTCACGATCGAATAAGAAAGAACAAAGAAGCAATGATTTTCTTGAAAGATGACAACATCAATGATCGGTCTTAAAGTTTTTGAAGTCGTAGTGAAACTTATAGTGTCAACTAAATTAAATTTACAAACTACATATTGTAGTTTAGGTAGATGATGAACTTGTACCTAGTATTTTTCAATTTAAGTTACGCCATGTTTGTTTACATTTTGTAAATTCTTCCATTGTACATGAAAGAAATTATCCTGGAATGTCACTATAGACTATACATCAGGTAGTGTGTGCAGTTAGCCCTTCATTGCATCTGTGCCATTGTTTCAGTATCCTGGATGCAATATATTGTTATAGCAGGCAAATCAATATATGTTTTTCGTTTCTTTCATTTTAACAGAGGCTGGATTATTTCAGTTTCGCAGTTTCGCCCGCTACGACAGACTTAGGCAACAGCAACTATTGTGTTAATGAGAGAGTTATTTCAGTCCATCGCAGTGTAACTATTCGTATTCGGCCCGACTGCAAGTATTCATCCGAATACCGAATAGTTATTAAGTCCACTATTCGGCCCGAAGCGAATACGAAGCGAATATTCGGCACAGCACTAATATAAATATAGAAAGAGAAAAAAAAAAGGGGGGGGGGGGGAACATCACTGAGAAGACAGCCATGGAAATGAAAGTCAATTATCTAGACACATGAATACCATCAGACAGAATACAAACCACACAATAAGACACGCAAACTTCAAACTAAAGCCTAAGTCATAAGAACCTCATCGCAGTGCACGAACTCCTTAGCACCGGCGATGGTCCTGGAATATTTCGGGTAGATTTATAGGTTCTAAATTCTGCCCCGGCAGCGCCGTTAGGCTACTCTTTTCCATTTTAAACTGTTAAACTGTTTTTACGGGCGTCACAATACACTCGGGCTTCCTATCTTGCTACCCACAGATCAGGAGAAATTACTAGAAGACCACGTGAAAAAAATCCCAGCCTTTGCCGGCGCCTGAACCCGGGACCTCTAGCACTCGATGCGGACACCATGCCTCGAGACCACGCACCCCCGTTAAGCCCCACGCGCAAACTTTTAATTTTCTCCTGTCTAAGGTTGCCATTGTCTCTTTTTCATCACCACCGTCTTGAAACACTGTGTGTCGTTTGGTAACCTTTTGCTGTTAACTGTTTTTTCAGCTTCCTCCACCTTTGACGGTCAGAAGCCTTAGACTCTTTGCATTCATAAGCCTGTCCAGTCAGTCAAATTCTGTCTCCAGGTCTTTCTTATTTTGCCTCTTTCCCTCTAGTGAGCCCTCTAGTTTCGTTTTTATTTAGAGACCGTTAGATCTTATTACATGTCCGAACCATTGCATTTTCCGTCTGTTCCGTCTCTGCTTACACATCATCATTTATTTCCACTTCTGTCATTAAGCGTCCTGTGGAGGATCCGTTTGCAATCCACTGCTTGATGGACAGCAATGGCAAATTGTCATTCCGTATCGATGTAGAAGCTCTTTAACGTCGTCAATCCATGGTCTCATACATCGACCTCTTGATTTCACATCGGATCTTTTCATGTGTAGCGCCTGCGTTGATAATTGCTCTGGCTGCATTATCACTCATGACCGAACCATTTGATCTTCTGCTTCTCAGTGAATTTGCTGCATTGTGTTGTTCTTTAAATCTGTATCATAATATCATTTCTAACTTTATCTCGAATGGTTAGGCTGGCGGCTTTTCTCGAGCATCTAATTTCACAAGTGTTAATTTTACATAGATTAGCATTTGACGTGATAACTCACAAACAACAAAATAAAATCAAATCAGTAACCACTAAAATGAGGCGTCTGAGAAAGATTGCAGGAGTGACCAGAAAAGAAGAAAAGATACAATCAGGAATGAGGTTCTACGAGACAACAGAACCAATTCTAAATTACACACAAATACAGCAAATCAAATGGTTTACGTACTTGGAAAGAATACATCCTGATGCTATACCATACACGGCATTTTCCAAAAGAGGAGAGGGACGTAGAGCAAGAGGGAGACCAAGAACAAAGGAGAAGATAACATGAGAGAAACTCTACAGCACTACCGTG
Organism: Candidula unifasciata; assembly: GCA_905116865.2. Taxonomy (NCBI): domain Eukaryota; kingdom Metazoa; phylum Mollusca; class Gastropoda; order Stylommatophora; family Geomitridae; genus Candidula; species Candidula unifasciata. The sequence continues at coordinate 810,495 of CAJHNH020000102.1, forward strand.
TGTCTATGGTGGAAGCAGCCAGAAAAGCACGAAGCAGAACCTTAAATCTCCCTCGACACCCGAAGCGGTAAAAGAGGACGTAAAGAATAAGCAAAAGCCTCTGATAATTTTGTTGACTACCTCTTATTGTTTGAATTTTGTGAGAATAACAAAGTAACCCCCGAGTTTTTTAACAGAATTCTTAGAGCACAGGGAATCAAAATGGCGCATAAACACAAGTTTCGTGAAGAGGCGACTAATTTTGGGACATTTCCTTTGAAGTCTGAGGGCATCTGCCTGAGAAGCGAGGAACCAACAGTCTGCATACAAATAAGTCAGATCTGTGAAACGTGTGTGCACACAAAACTCGTGTTCTGCGAAAGGACTAAAGTACAAAAGTGGACGAACAACCACACATTTTTGCTGGAGTTTACAGTCGGTGAATGCGAAGAAGCAGAAAAGGAAGACGTACTGTTTGTCCACACCAAATTCAACATCAGCTAAACACTATCACGCTTGCCATCGATCCACGCAAGGAGGTTGTATTTGCCAAACATTTCAAAAACAAATAGACTGATCCAGAATTTAATCCAGACCCAACGTTTAAAGCTGGAAATGGCTGCCACCGACATTGGCTGTCGTCACAGCCCCCTGGTCCGGTACCACACATTCACATCTGGCAAGATCCCACGGGTGAAAATTAACCGCCAAATTTGTTTGTTAACCGCCCGCGGAATCCCGCGCTAATAGCGGATTAATACCATTCTAGCCAATTTACCGCCACTCAATGCCGTGATTTGCCATCTCTGTTGTCTTAGTGTAAAGCGGAGCCTGGGGAAGTGGTAGGGGAGGCCAAAACATACAAGTTATTGTAAATGTTGAAGAAACTGATCACGTTAACTGTTGTGTAAAGAAGCAGGGAGTGTATTCCGATTAACGGTGTTTTTCTAGCACATGAAAACACCAGAAAACAGAAGGAAAGCAGCATAAAGAAATGATATTTGGGGAAAGCTGGATCTTTTTGTAATTGTCTAGTGTAGAGGCTCATTGATCCTAAGTCTTATTTAAGTGGGCAAAAATAATAATAAATATTATTATTATTATGTGCTGAATGGCATATACAAAAAAAAAAAAAAACATATCTGACATAATATGAAACGTATTAACAAATGCACAGAGAACTTCTTTGCGTGCTTTGAGAGACAACTTAGCCCATGGAAATGTTCTGCGTGATTGTGCAGGGGTCCCAATAACATTACTGAGTCCCAATAACATTACTGAGTCCCCATGACATTACTGAGTCCCAATGACATTACTGAGTCCGAGTGACATTACTGAGTCCCAATAACATTACTAAGTCCCAATAACATTACTGAGTCCCCATGACATTACTGAGTCCCAATGACATTACTGAGTCCCGATGACATTACTGAGTCCCAATAACATTACTGAGTCCCAATGGCATTACTGAGTCCCAATAATATTACCGAGTCCCAATAACATTACTGAGTCCCAATAACATTACCGAGTCCCAATAACATTACTGAGTCCCAATAACATTACCGAGTCCCAATAACGTTACTGCGTCCCAGTGACATTACTAAGACCCAATAATATTACTGAGTCCCAATAACATTACTGAGTCCCAATAACATTACTGAGTTACAATAACATTACTGAGTCCCAATAACATTACTGAGTTACAATAACATTACTGAGTCCCAATGACATTACTAAGTCCCAATAACGTTACTGAGTCCCAGTGACATTACTAAGACCCAATAATATTACTGAGCCCCAATAACGTTACTGAGTCCTAATAACATTACTAAGACCCAATAATATTACTGAGTCCCAATAACGTTACTGAGTCCCAATAACATTACTGAGTCCCAATAATATTACTGAGTCCCAATAACATTACTGAGTCCCAATAATATTACTAAGACCCAATAATATTACTGAGTCCCAATAATATTACTAAGACCCAATAATATTACTGAGTCCCAATAACATTACTAAGACCCAATAATATTACTGAGTCCCAATAATATTACTAAGACCCAATAATATTACTGAGTCCCAATAATATTACTGAGTCCCAATAATATTACTGAGTCCCAATAACATTACTAAGACCCAATAATATTACTGAGCAGTGCTACCTAAATAAAGGGGTTTGGGATGGTGGCTGAGCCACCAGGTTCCAGTAATTATGGTTGTTAACGTGAAGATGCCATACACTAGTGTATGGGTTATTTTTGCTGTTAGATATTATTCAGGAACAAAGGAGACAATGAAGGTTTCCGAACCGAAACACGGCAAGATTTTTTAGGCATGCAGTAAATATACAGAAGGGAATTACCAGAAAACAGGATAGAAAAGTACTGTATACAACGAAAACAGCAGGAGAAGGAGAAGGAGCGTGGAGAAAGACTAGACGAGAGAAGAAAAGGATTAGGAAGAAGAAGCAGATGAAAGAAACGATGAAGTATAAGAAGGGGGTGGGAGTAGAGTAGGAAATGAAGACAAGAAGACGGATGAGGAAGATAAAGGGAAGAGTGGAGAAGCGTGAGAAGAAGGGTGGTGGAGGAAGAATAGGATTAAACAAACAAAAAATGGGGGAAGAGGAAGAAGGAGAAGGAGGGTGAATGAAGAGTTGGGGGAGGGGGTGAGGCGAGATACTAAGAATGAGGAGGATGGTAAGAGAAACTTGAAAAAAAATAATAACAAAAGAAATGGATGTGGAGAAAAAGTAGTATAGTTAACATGGGAAAATGGAAGGAGAGAGGGAAAAAGACTAAGGGGGCTTGTAACAAAGAGAGTGACTTCCCTTGTCATTCATGCCTGGTGGTGTCGCAGGGCCTGTCCTATGTTGCGGGGCTGTTGTGCTTAGTCACCTGCAAGCAACAAAACAAAATTGACGTGTTGTTGTCTGCGGCTGGTGATATCGTGCATTCTATATTCCAGAACGCTTCTAACGACCCCAAAACATCTATAAGTGACCCTTACCAACCACCCCCCACCCCCCATGACAACAACGCGTAAAATTCGTTGTGTTGCTGATGCTTACTAAGCGTGACTCCCGCAACATAAGACATGCCATGCAACACGACTAGTCATGAATGGCAAGTGAAGTCACTCTTTCTGGGCCTGACTTCGTTACCAGAACTGGTTAAGGAGAAGGATTATGGAAATATTCGCCTTCATTAAAAAAAAAAAAGGTGGCTGCAGTGGATGTGTCTTTGGGACAAGGTGGGGCCCAATCTCTGCCCTGGAAAAGATTCGAACATATTACCACCCTTTTCCTGAAGCCAGATGTGATAACTATATTAACACCACACAGGCTGTTCTTTTCTAAACAAAATAGTCCGTACCCACCAATAAGGATTTTTTTAAACTGCTGTGCTGCAAACAAAGTGTCTATTTCAAAAGAAATGAAAAAAAAAATGTTAAAAGGTGGTGGAACTGTGTGACGTCCGAGAAAAAAAAGTCTTACTTTCCCCGCGCCCACCAAGAAATGAACACTAACCCATTATGCGCATTTATACGAACCATTTAACGGCCTCAGATTTGTCAATTAAAACTGCGACTCCTTGTCCATTTAGCGGTACTGATTGCAGACTAATGGCTGTATTCCATGATGGGGGAATAGACGGCTGAGCAAATTTTCCCTTCCAAACCAACAGACCTGGCAGCGGAATAGCTCTTGATAACTTAAACATCAGAAGAAGCGGATAGAATTCCAGTTTAGAGACCGTAGGAAATGTTGTATTTCTGGCAGGTAAAGTTGCAAAGTCAAGGGTGAATAACTGTCTGATAAATGAGGTTATTTCTTCTCACAGTTTAGTTTGGAGAATAAACGTTGTGATAAAAGTTAGATTTAATCCTTCCTTTAACAGTCGATGATCGTCGTTGATGCAGAATGATTGTTTCCGCTTCCATGAAAACAGTTTACAGCGATCTGGATAATCTCAAACACAATGTAGTTGGCTGAATGATCTGGGACAATTTATGAAGTAGCAAAACTTTCAAGAGATGAATTATTGAATTGATGATTGATGGAATAAATGAATGAATGAATGAATGATTAGACATCATTGCACACAGGACATTTCTACACGTACTCTGTCTCTCTCTTCATTAGCCAACGACATGCTAATGGTACTATTTACAAAATTAGGATTTTACTCAAATCGGATGTTGAGTCGAAAGGCGCAGAAATCGTAGAATATATTTTTACTACAAGCCTTTTCACGGCTTAGTAGAGAAAAATCATAACCTACTCTACCCCTATAATTGTGAAAATATGGGGGTGACTGCAGTTAAGCTAATACAAGGAATTCCAGAGAAATTTGACTAAAAAGCTCAACAAAATGGGGAAACAGAAAAACGTAAACAAAACAACACAACGTCCTCGTAGCCTCAGGACAGGAAGAGATCTCTGGAACAAATTTCCTTCTGTTCACGTTTTTCTGCTTCCCCATTTTGTTGATCTACCCCTATAAGTAGTGTGACTAATTGTGTCCTAAACTGCAGTTATTTAATCCGTTCAGGCCTCGTATTTATATTTCCAGTCACCCACACGACTGACTCGACTGATAAAATGATTCGCAAAAGGAATATAAAGCAAATAAATACCTGGGTGGTTTGTTCACATGAATGGGGCAGGACACAGATCACTGACCTGATCCAGGACTCTGGTCATCCTTTAATGTGGCGAAACATGACGCCTATGCTTATCTGCACGGAACACGATGATAATGAGTTGACTGCAGGTCATTTTGTAACCGTCTGGTGCTTCGATCGATCAGTGTCCCCCCTCAGGGATGCTTCCTAAATGTTCCCCATACCATCCTGACATTTAAACTAAAAAAAAAAAATAGATTAGTCTGGACAGTAGACCCCAAGCCGGAAACCAGATACCTTGTTCAACCTCTACAGTAGTTATAATTAGGTCACTTGTAACGGCTACATCGGCCAGGTGTCCTGTAGAGGGGATGGGGGGGGGGGAGGGGTTAAGGACGCCTGACTAACCGTCGCTTCTTCTTTTTGTTGTTGTTCTTCTTTTTCCTTATTGAAAGCCCCGCAGCGTTAGGACAGGAAGGGATCTCTGGAACGAGTGTCCATCTGTTGGCTTCCTATACAATACTTTTCAGTGTCTCTGATATTTCTGTGGTCCATCTTCTGCGTGGTCGACTTCTGCTATTGCTGTGTCTGTATAACATTGCTGTCTGTGGTGCCCTGTCTGATGCAAATCGTGTTTCATGGCCAAACCATTTGATTTGTTGTCTAGCTATAAAGTTCAGTTATGATTCTATACCGACACACTTCCTGATATTATCGTTCCTAGGTCGATCGTTGAACCGAGCAGTACGTAAACATTTCATTTAAGTCGTGACTATTTTCTTTCTGTCTTCTGAAGACAATGTCCATATCTCACAGTGTTGGTAAAAATATTGTGTTTAACAGTACTCTTTTAGTGTTCATTTTCGCATACTGACCGTCGCATACCCCACACATAGGCGTTGTATAGGCTACAGTTAAACATTTCCGGTTTCTAACTCCTTGAAATGTTAATCCTGCGGATAGCCGCTCTAAAGGGATGAAGAAAAAAAAAAAGGGGGTGTATCTTACTGTAGGAGCATAGTTGTTTGGATATCATAAATCAATACCTGCGTGACAGGTTTACTCGTTTAAATGGGTGCATTCCCCTCCCCCCCCCCCCCCCGAATATGCCAGACATGCTTTAATTTCAACATCTTCAAACAAGTAATTAGAAATGTTTCTGTAAACATCTCCATTTATTAAAGGCTAGACTGCGTTTCTGCATATTTAATACTGAATAAACAGTCAGTTTATCCAAAATAAATTTGTAAATGGGCTTTTACAAAAGTCCACTTTTCATCCTATTTGTGGTTGTAGTTTTGAGTTCTTTGAGTCAAGTATGGGATAGGAGGTGTGTGTGTGTGTGTGTGTGTGGGGGGGGGGGTGGAGATGGGGAGGGACTATTAAACGAGCAGAAAGAACTCATTAATCCCATTCAACCTTTTTATTTCTTGGACTGGTTATGTTACTGTTTCTATATATAATGCACGGTAGGCACGTGTCGTTGGATTTCACTGTGACGCAAGACGATTCAGTGGAGCTGTAGCCTACGCTGTCACACGATGGTCCGCTGGTGTTGTAACAAACTGTGACAAAAGGCGAGTCTGTGGGTACCCTTAGCTAAGACTGATCACCGGACATCTACACAGGTGAGCTAGCGTGTTGCCGCTCCCGCACAGGTACCCTCAGCTAAGATTGATCACCGGACATCTACAATGGATGAGCTAGCGTGTTGCCGCTCCCGCACTTGACAACTACATCCGAGGAAGTGTTTCTCTCACCAAGGCATGCCCTGATTCACTCACTCTTAAATCTCCTTGGCGAAGTTAGAAGACCCTTTTCAACACCTGCATATATCTATTAGGCATATGGGGCTAGACCTATATTTAATAAAAAAAATTAAAAAAAAAGATAGACAAGGAACCTTTCTTCAAATAGCAGGCCTCCAGGTGGCTGAAAAAGGATCAAGATTCGAATTTTTGTTAATCAACTTGAATTGGAATTGGAAATTAGACCTATATTTTATAAACCCATCAGCCCTCGGTCGGTGGTTTGAACATCATGATGACCGCCTTTACTTCTCAGGATTATACCTGAAACTCAGTTTAGACGTGGTCAACATGAGAGCCAAATTCATTCTGGAAAGAAGACAAATTCGGATTTATTCGGATTTTTAAATCACGTCTTTCAGATCGAGCTTACAGACGCAACACCGAAACCGGTCCCGTGGTGAAGTTGTTAGGCAGTGTTTCCCAAACTCTTCTTTTTCCACGGCGCTCTAACCTAAGTAAAAGTAATCGTGTCTTGGTTAAATTAATTATGAAGCTTTTACAGTACTTCGCAGCGCCCTTGTGAAGAGGTCGCGGCTCCCCCGGGGGGGGGGGGGGCGTGGTGCACAGTTTGGGAATCACTTTTTGCCCTCGAATTCTTTTAGCTGGCAAATGCACGTGTTTCTGGTGGTGGTAACTACGGCTGTAGGGCGGTCATGCTTAGTACAAGGCGTAATGGTTAGTTATTCCACACCCAACCTTCTTTAGGACTGATTATGTAGAAAGGTAAAGTCGGGAGATGTGAACCAGCGTCATTGCACACGGTTATTAACCATAAGTGCTCTGCTACCAGTACGGAGAGCTGATAAGAATTGTCCGCCTGTGTCGCCGTTCGCACGTAACTCTGTAGCTACAGCGACGTTCCTCCATTTACCCCAGAGTATCAGCTCTGGTACCCATTTCCTAGAGGCTGGGTGAACCCCGGGAGCCGCCCGGTTTAAAACACCGATCGTGGGCTGTAGCGAGTCGCAGCTGGATTTGAAAGCGAGCTTCTTATCAACTGCGCTAACGCGGTCCCCTGATGTACATAGAATTAACACTCAAAGATAAGAACCAAACAAGAGCAAATCTAAAAGAAAACCTGTTAAAACGTATAATAACAGTTACATTTAGGGCATTTTTAGGGATGCAAAGTTTCATGAAGTCCAGTGCTGAGGTGCGATTTTATTAGTGCTGGAGTTTCGCATAAGCTAACTAAGCTTCGGACCTCATAATCTAAAGAGGCCTCAACAAATTTGTTGTTGCAGTTGTTGTTGTTCACAAGTCAGATTTACTTTTAAAAGAGTATTTAAGAAGATTCTGTATAATATAATTTCTATGATTTCACAGACACATTATTTATAGTCTATTTTACTAACAATTAAACGACAATATATTGCCAACGACAATATATTTAAAACGCGTTACATATTTTGCAGTTTTGTGAGAATAGCTGGCGTAATTTAAAAATACTAGGGGCCTCACAGCCTTATATTTCTTAGCGCCTGATCAAGTTTAACTCCTGCCCTGAATTTTATATGTGATGATTACGGCTGAAGACCAGCCAATTGGAGTCGAAAAACCGAGAAATATGGGACATAACCTAAAATGCAAACGGTAATTTAAAAAAAGAATATATTTCAAGTATATAAATGTTTACATACATGTGAGTCTTGTGCACACACTTCGACCCTTGACGGAGTTCGTGCACTGACAGAAGCATGTATATGTTCATAGACAGTTGGGACAAGAGCACAGATTTGATCCGCAACTATGATTTTATTATTTTCTATTTTCTATTTTATAATCTGCTGCCTGTGGTTGTGGAGCAGAAAGACAGACCCCTAGTCACATACTACAGTACTGCCCTTACCTCTCCCAGCAAAGACAGTAGATCTGGCCCAAGGGAGCCACATTGCAAGAGAAGTTATGGGGAACCGGTGGCGACCTTAAACGCACAATCCTATTTGTGACCCAGACGGGACTCAATGTAGCATGACTGATGTCGAACGCAGAAGAAGAAGATTATTTTATTATTAGGAATTTGTAAAGACCGAATCAGTGCAGCCACTACCAGCAAGAAAAGAACACTGCAAAATTGCTTATCCATTTACAAAGATAAATTATGTTACTAAAAAAAAATACCCTAACAGGGCATCAGTCACGTGTAAATTGCGCACTTCCGGGGACTATAACGCCACCGCCGAATTGTATGTGCTCACGCGGCGTGGATTGGGGCTAAACTAGATGGTTAGGACTCACGAGCAAATAAAATGAAGGAAGCTGCAGGAGATACGGTAGCTGCTGCTCGTGAGTCCCAGCCATCCAGTTTAGTCCCAATCCACGCCGCGTGAGCGGCGTGCGGGTTACACTCTGCGGTGGCAGACGACGGAAGTGCGCAAGCGACACGTGACTGAGGCCTGTTAGGGCATATTTTCCGCCTCGACAATTTAGGACCGTTATTCGGAGGATAGTCAAATGCGGTAGCTGCTGCTCATGCGTCCCAGCCATCTAGTCTAACCCCACTCCGCGCCGCACCTAGCGGTGCCCGCGAAACCTTTGGTGGCCCCCGCGAAACCTTCGGCGGCGCCCGCGAAACCTTCGGCGGCGAGTTTAACTTGGCGGTTTGTTACGTTTTGCGACATCATCGCCGGAAATTCATCATACTTTTGCCGTGGTATATTCGCTGGAAAGAGGTCCGCAATTTACATGTGATTTTGGCCGCCATAATATGTGGCCGTTATTCGGAGGATAGTTTTTTTTTTTTTTTTCCAAACGGGATGGAATCATTCAACGTCAACATTTATTATTCGGGTATCTTATCTAATGTCACATTGGAGAAAAAAGAATGAAACTAATAGTTCAGTGTAGATGTTTAGAAAGCAGTTTTGATCGATAAGGAAACACAGAAAGAAACACCATACACACTATCGGTGCAACAGAAGCTTTTAAAGGTCTGAACAAAACATGAAACACTAAATATATAGTTTTTAAAGCAAGGTACAGTTTTTAATTCTAATTTAACTGCTCAAACACGGCTCAAACTACACAGCAAATGATAAGCACCATGAAGCAACACAAGCATGACAACATAAACGAAAGAGCTTCAGCAAACACAACACAAACAAAACAAACACACTACGAAGTAATCTCAGAACAACAGTACTATGTTCATTTGAAGGAACAAGCTTTCGGTGGACCCGCCTCCAAGCTAAAACAACACCAAAAACAACAACCGAACTCAGGAAACCGATTACCACAGCAAAATTACCGAAAACGAATTTACCTCAGCAGTAAAATTGGTTCTGCCTGGTTACGCCTGAGTGCTTGTGGATCGGTGACAATAAACGCAATCAAATCGTCACAATAAGACCCATCAACAGCCAATCACCTTCAAAGTTGATGCGCGGTTCATTCTATTTCACTAGAATCTGGATTTTATGAGTTTCTGATTGCACCAAAAGGCATTTGATGGCTCTCTTGGTGATCATCCAATTGAACGGGGCGGTCTCAGGAGCTTCGTTTAGGTCGCAGTCCGCTCTTGTAGGCTTTGGTTCAAATCCTACTACTGACCATTTATTTTCTAATTCAACGGTGGATGTGTAAAGGTGTCCAGAACATTTTCATCACAGATAGATAGATAGATAGATAGATAGACAGACAGACAGACAGACAGACAGACAGACAGACAGACAGACAGACAGACAGACAGACAGACAGACAGACAGACAGACAGACAGACAGACAGACAGACAGACAGACAGACAGACAGACAGACAGACAGACAGACAGACAGACAGACAGACAGACAGACAGACAGACAGACAGACAGACAGACAGACAGACAGACAGACAGACAGACAGACAGACAGACAGAGAAAGAGAGAGAGAGAGAGAGAGAGAGAGAGAGAGAGAGAGAGAGAGAGAGAGAGAGAGAGAGAGAGAGACTAAACTGGACTAAAGCTGAAGTAATGTAAATTAGCAGAACTCATAGTTTGCTACATGCCGGGTTGAAGGGTACTTGTCTGAAGCAAGTTGAACAATTTAAACATCTAGGAAGTATTTTCTCAGAGGACGGGAAAGTAGATCATGAAAAAGAAACAAGTTTCCAGCAAGCTAGTGCACTTGTATACCAACTGACGCAGTTATTATTACATGCAAATATAAGTATGACCGCCAAAAACAGATTGTAGACAATCATATTCATACCAACACTGTGCTACAAGTGACAGACTTGGACATTATCAAAGGCTAACCTAAGTAAATTAACAACTTTAAAATAAAATGCCTGAGGGAAAACCCGAGATCTAACAATTCGAGAATATATGAGAAACTATACCAACAGACAGACTGTGGGAACAACACTATGCACTAATTCATTAAGACACGGAAGATTAAATGGTTTTGTCATCTCTAAAGAATGCAGACCACAACAATCACTATCGTGTGTAAAATGATCTGATTTAAGATCAAGAATTCGCCCTAGCAGAAGCTGGACTGATGATTTTAAAGACATTCTACATCAACAGGGAGTGGCAGAAGCCATTACTTCACACCAAGCAGTGGATCGCAAAGTGTTCCTCCCCATGTCGCTTAAAGGCAAAAGTGGACACTAATTCTGGTGATTATGATGTGAGACAGGGATCGTGAGCCTGAGAATTTAGGGCTGGATAGTGCTGTCGCCACGAACTGTGCAGGTGGGCCATTTAATTTTGGCCTCTGACAGAAAACGTGACCTAACTGAGAATTCGAACACTGGTTCCCTCGTTATGTTAATCACTCGGCCAGCTCTTCATACATTAAAGCAACAGTTCAAAAACACAATAAATACATCTGCACCTTTCTTTAAACTGTCGAGTTTGTCCCTTAATTTCCTTGTCTTGTCACTGGAGCACAAACGTTTATTCAATGCACGTTTGTATTATTTTGTAGTTTTCACTTTAATGATTTTGTGATTCTGATTTTCTTGGCTTTGATTTTATATCTCCGAGACTTTTGTTTTTAAGAGATCAGGTTGCTGCGCGTTTGCCCTGCTAGAAACCTTAGTTGCTTCCAGTTGTTTTTATTTTTTTAATTTCCCAGCCATGTCCCAAATTAGAGTCTTTCTGTGTTGTACTGTTTTTTGCGTCGGAATTCTGAAGACAAATAAAACAAAGTCTGCAAGTTCGATGGTTCTGTCAGATATTTGAACTTGTGTTGAAAGTTTGGGCAAACTGAGGCAGACTGACATTAAGATAAAGAAAAAGAAAAAAAAAAAAACGGTCAGGCAGATAGACAAAGAGACTTTCTAACAAATTCAGTACTTGAGAACAAACACCCAGACATATATATCCTTAGCGAGAAAGTCAACAAAACAGGCAGACGTGTATTATAGTGTGTTTCAAAAGTTGTGCTATAAGAAATTTCTCGAAAATTCTGTACGGATTAACATAAATTTGTGCGTCTTAGATGTCAGGTATCGTTACGATTGAATAATTTACTGATTCACAGGTACTGCTGTTTTTTTAAAGAGGCGAATTTTCTTGATTTTTGTTTTACTGACTAATGTGTGTTAAAATGTTAGTTGCGTATCCTTTACACAAAGTTGCAGAACCAACCGCAGCTTTTGTGTGTGTGTGTGTGTATGTGTGTGCTGTTGTGGTTTTTCTAGGCAAGTTTACAACCAGTAGTTTGCCATCGCTTTCTCGACTAATGTGTGTACCCCTTAAAAAATAGACTATACAGTAACTGACATACACGTGCAGATCGGAAATCAATACGCATATGCAGCGATGTTTTGTGATTATTTTGATAGTCTATCCCGCACTAAATGATAAACAACAACTCATGGAAGGGTAATGCCGGAGAGGAAAACGCCTATGGAAGGCCTGTAATTTAATGTATTGATGAGTTCCCGTTACTCAGCTTACTGTGGGAATGCTGATTTTTTTCTTGGAATTTTTTTTTTTTTTTTTTTTGTACGTACCAAACATAAAGTAAAATGACAACTAAATGTTTCTTTAGAATTTACAAAAAAAAAAAAAAAAAGCGCTTACACGAACATGATTATTAACACATTGCTGACTAAAAAGCAGAAGAAGAAGAAGAAGAAGAAGAAGAAGAAGAAGAAGAAGAAGAGAAGAAGAAGAAGAAGAAGAAGAAGAAGAAGAAGAAGAAGAAGAAGAAGAAGAAGAAGAAGAAAATGAAGAAGAAGAACAACAAGAAGAAGAACAACAAGAACAAGAAAAAGATGATGAAGAAGAAGAAGAAGAAGAAGAAGAAGAAGAAGAAGAAGAAGAAGAAGAAGAAGAAGAAGAAGAAGAAGAAGAAGAAGAAGAAGAAGAACAACAACAACAACAACAACAACAACAACAACAACAACAACAACAACGACGACGACTGCAGGATCAAGGATTTAAAAAAAAAAAACTGAAAACTTTACAAATCTACGCTGGGAACCAGCTTACCCATAGCTAGAACGCTGTCTCCGGGAGATTACATAGACTTTCCATGTCGCGCCTGATTGTCCTGAAGAAAACCTTCTGGGAGGGAACCCTGTTTTCTTCCAAAAACTTGTCACTTTTATTTCGCTTATAATCGTGTTTATTTAACCGATTTGTCGTAACAGGCGTGAATATGGAGGGTTCCTCTGAGTGGTTTTGGTGTGTTTCTGACAACTACAATTAATTCAATAAGTAGTTAGATAAGGAACTGAAAAAGGATCAAATTTGGAATGTTTGTTGGACAACTGGAATTGGAATTGGAGGACTCTTTTTTTGTTGTTGAGCCAGTGGAGTTTCGGGTATAGGACGCTGGACTCTAAAGCGCCAAAAGAGAGACATCATTGAAGGAACTCCACCCCCTTCCCCCCCCCCCCCCCACAACCAACTCCACCCCTTCCCCGAGTTATGCATATTTTCTAGGAAAATGGAAGAGGGGAAGGCGCCTCTTCAAGTTTAAAAGAATAATAATAATAAAACAGGGTAATGGCTGGAGAACAGAGAGACGTCCTAAGATAATAAAAATAGAAATGGAACGTTGAAGAAGAAAATAACTGTACTCTTCTTCTTCTTCTTTTTCTTCTTCTTCTTCTCCTCCTCCTCCTCCTCCTTCGCTTTGACAGGTTGTAAACTCTGGCGGAAAGTTCTGGTTGTTCGTCCACTTCTGGATTTTAGTCTTCTAGAACTTAGGTTATTGTTTTTTGGAAAAAAAAAGGGGGGGGGGGCGCATAACATCATTTTTACAGATCTGTTTCATTTGATTACAAAGTGTTGGCACCTCGCCTCTCAGGCTGGTGCACGCCGACTTCAAAAGAAAAGTTTGTCGACCTTTACGACATGCTTATCACGGAGGTAGTGGATCTATTCTTGTTTCCCTACAATAGGGCCCCGGAACTTACACGATGAGTGTCCTTACAACGTCATCAACACTAACTATATCTTGTCTACGTTAAGGTTAACTGAACACTGAGTAGGTAGATGCTGTGCTGGAAAACACAATCGTCACGTTCAACCAGCATCTCCGAACTGGAAGCTTTAGGTTATAATTATGACTAGGTTATGTGCGCCATAGTGCGGCGTCCGTGGTTAAGGCGTTGCGAGTCCGACTCGTAAGCCAGCATACCGCGATCGAAACCCACTGCAGGCTGCGTGGATTTTTGTCGTGGTATGGGAACGTCGCAGGTCGACCCAGCCTAAAATGGGTACCAGGATGGGCTGTCCCGGGAAAGTAAAGACAGCCGGCGTAATGCTGACCACATTACCCACAGAGTGCTGATGGTCTGTAAAAATATGGGGCGCTCTGCCCATGTGCCCGATACGCCCAAAGGCGTGAAAAGGGATCTTTACTTTTTACTTTACTATGTGCGCCATAGTAAGCCCTGCAAAGCACTCTTGCAGTGTTGATGTGTTTAGAAGATACATGCCCAAATACTGTCACGACCGGCGGCGAAGTCGTCTACCGGCGAGCCAATGGGCGACTCGGTGGATTAACATTTTAGTTTCAAACACATACTGGTTACCTTAGATATATATATATATATATATATATATATATATATATATATATATATATATATATATATATATATATATATATATATAATATATACATAATAAATAAATAGTCACAATACTTCTTGTGCGGTCAGCTCTCGGTACCACTGTTGATACAAAGGCGAGATGATCTGTTGCCAAATGAGATCGACCCCGGCTACCCGGCATTATGAAGCACGTTCGCAACGCCTAAGCCACAGACACTACTACTACTATGACTGATAATAATAATAATAATAATAATAATAATAATAATAATAATAATAATAATAATAATAATAATAATAATAATAATACGCTGAATGGGAAAAAAAATAATAATACATTTGAGATACTATGAAACTTACAAACAAATACTTGAAAGTTAATCTCTGTATATAGTTGAAGGCGACTAATTAGTCTCTTTATACAATTATTTGGTAGAAGAGGCAGAGGCAGACCAAGAGAAATAATGGTGGATGGCTCAAGACAGTGGCATGGGGAAATAACACCAGGGGAATTAATCAAGAACACCAGAGACCGAGATCCGTAGCGCCAGCTGGCAAGGCACTTGATAATGACGATGATAAAATTATTGGCAAGAGACTCAGCCCACTCCTTCCCACTTCAAATATATTTTTTAGGGAGGTGGGGAAGGGGGGGGGGGGGGTAGGGAGCTCATGTGATCTCAGCACTAAGGTTCTGCTCCCCCCTGCATCCCTCTCCCCTTATTGTTGTAGCAGAGTGGTATTATGAAAACTACAACATATTGGAAGAACTGAAAAGCTTTATAAAACATACAGGGAACGATAGGATTCATCTCACACAGGAAGGGTGTTTCCATAGGAAATCAAATTATGGTCAAAATGGACAACAGGTACAGTCACTCCTTTTAGTAGTGGCACATTTTCTGCTTTTTTAATAGACGGTAGCTGTTGCATTTTCCCCCATTTGTAGACTAAACGGATATAGTTTTGTCGCACAGCTACTGATTATAGTGCGACTGACTGACTGACTGACTTTCTACCCCACCAGGACATCACACAAGCGATAAACACCCGATGACACAAAGTGCCACCATGCGGATGAGGATCGCCGTGGAGAGGTCCCAGAAACCGCGTTCAGACATTTGGCCATATTTATGGCCTGCCTATATTGCGGCCCCTGGCAAAAGCCAGAGTAGGGCTTCAAATGACAAAAAATTTCGTCCTGAAAAGGACGAAACTGGATATATAGTGCGACACTGAGCTGCGGATTTTATTTGGAGTTTTTAAAAACTGTGACCAACACAGTGTTGTGAACTCTAGATTCAGAAAATGGCGCGTGGTCGGTTGCCACAGAATGGATGGTGTCTTATTTGATTAAAATTGATCGAGTTTGCAACTGCTGTTCTGTTTGTAACTTCTGCTTCCATCGATGATAAGCTGTATTTCTAATGTCAGACTGTTTGTGTTGGCACTTCTGATGGCTGCCTTGAGCTTTTAATGCGTGTGTATGCTAGGACTGCAGTCTTGTCAATGTTTCCACATGGGACAGTGATGGACATTCAATGTGTTTTTGTTGGCACAGGAGCGGGGCAACTATGGGGTGACTCGTTTGCAATGAAGCTTAAAATAAGATTATCAGATACGAAGTGATAAACGCAAACGTGAGATGGCACGATCGATCGTCCACTTGAGTCATCAAGTCAGTTCTTCAAGGCGATGGTTTGCTGATGGTAACGGTTCTTGCGATGGTGGTAATAATGCGCTGATGAGAATGGTGATGATAGCGATGATGAGGAGTGTAATGAGGATGATGTTGATACCTTTAGTGTTGATTGTGATAATGATGGCGATCGTAGAGATTAAGATGGTGGTGGGTGTAATGGTGGTGATGATGATGGTGGTGGTAGAGATGATGGTGATGGTCCTGGTTTTGATAGCGATGATGATGGTGACAACGAAAATGGGGGTGATTATGGTAGTGGTGATAAGGATAGTGGAGGTGATGATGATAATGATGATGATGATCATCATCGTGGTGGCAATGATGATGCTGGTGATGTTGGTGGTGATGCTGGTGGTGATGTTGGTGGTGATGTTGGTGGTGATGTTGGTGGTGATGTTGGTGGTGATGTTGGTGATGATGTTGGTGGTGATGTTGGTGGTGATGTTGGTGGTGATGTTGGTGGTGATGTTGGTGATGATGTTGGTGGTGATGTTGGTGGTGATGTTGGTGGTGATGTTGATGGTCTTATGATGATGATGACTGTGATGATGATGATGGTGGTTGTAAAGATGATGATGATGATGCTATCTATGGTAATCAGAATCCTGACTGCCGCCTTTATTTCCCAGGACATAACATTCCCTCTAAACATTTTAAGCTGCTTGGATATGGGACGCAAAATAGTACTCACCCAATAACACGCAATATAATCCAGCTGGCTACCTATGCTTCCCAAAACATTTCCTCGTACCTAGTTATGTCGACTCTAGAGCATTGACCAATTTTTAAGAAACTCCCCAGTAAACGAAATTGCTAACTATAAATCCTTCTTCTGGGATAAGATTTACAAAACCAGTTGACCTTCACGGGTTCGATAAATGAATCCCATATCTCATGCCTCGGGACTGAAATATTACGCGAAATATAATTATTATTACAAGCATAAATCTTAAGATGGACTAAATGAGTTATCGGGGAAGTTGTTTTTAGTGATCTCATGTTTCTGGTATGTTCGGTTGTTAAAATGACCATGAGCGTTTGTTTATTGTTTCATTTCTGCACTATTTGGGGAATGTGTTCGGAATATTAATATAACGCTAATCTTATTCTTCACTTCCTCTTTTATTGCTTCAAGTGGCCCGGCTCTCTAGCGAAGTTAGTTAAACCTGACTTTCGCGGCGGCCGGGTGACGAACTCCTTGTGGTCCGGGTTCACTCCCGGGGGTAGGCAGAAAAGCCACATTTCTCCCAGATTAACGGTACCTATAATGGAATCAAGGCCGAAGGGTTGCGATATCCATAGTACCGAGCCAAAGGGTTTACAACTCATGGTTTCTGGATACGTTTAAAAAAAAAATTGCTTCAAGTGCTGAGGGAAATATAAAGTTCTGCTTCTGCTTCTGCTTCAAGCAATTTTTCCCTTCATAACTTGAAATAATATGTGTTTTCCGGTGGTCTTATGCTAAATCTCTGAAAGGGTCGTTCGACCCACACACAAAAATGGGTCGCGACCGGCAAGTTGAGATCCACTGCATTAGAGGATAACCAGAGTTTAGATATGAACGTACTTTAATAATATCCTACCCCAGATGACGTCACAAGACAGTCCAACATTTTAGAGGATGGTAAAACTGAGTTTCTGGCTTTCTGTTGGTTTTAACGACCCCAAAACATCTAGAACTGGCCTTAACCACAACCCACCTACGTCCCACGAAAAAATGCAGCCTAGGTCCCACGACTGCATGCAGCCTAGGTCTCACGACTGCATGCAGCATATCTTACCCCCTGAAATATTAGATTGTCCTGTGACCTGTGGATTTTCCCTGTTTGGGGTAGGATATGAATAAAGCACCAAAAATCACTTATTGGATTAATAGTATAATTATCTATTTAATTGATGCGCCATCTTCCCCGTAAAGATCGGCTACAAAAGAATCACTGCAGTCTGCGGAAATATTACCTGGTAAGGAGACAGTTTTTTCACAGTGCGATTCTCGTATTCATCATCATCATCACCAGTATCATCATCATCTACTGAGCCCTGTAGCACTGTTATTAAATCTGATCACATACCATTACACACTCTGTCTTTTCATTCTAGTTAAAAAAGCTGCACCGTTTCCAGTATGCTGGATAATTTTACAGCAAACCTCACTATTTGTAATAAAGAAAAGTGGCAATAAAAACATCATCTCATCTGTTTTATAGTCTGTCTAATTGAAATATTCAAAAACTTTCACGCCTTTCCACTCTCGTGTTACCGCTAAAAAACATGAGAACGGTTGTGTCCCCCCCCCCCCCCCCCCTTTTTTCTCACATTTTCGTTTTTTTTCATTTTTTTTAAATTACTCGTCCGCAGCAGAAATCGAATATTACTACACGCAAATCTGACTGGCAGATGTTTAACCCCACCAGGACATCATTACGAGCACTAAACAACCGGTGACACCAAATGCCACCATTCGGATGAGGATCACCGAGGGACAGGTCCCAGAAACCCTGTTCAAGCCATAGGCTGGGTTTTATTAGGGTGCCCCGGCAACAGCCTGGGTGGAGTTTTAAAACAAACAAATTTCGTCCGATATTGGGAAACAGAAAGCAAATTTAACCCGAAAATCGTGAAATGGTTAAACGAATTCACACACATCTAAGCCACAGGGCTGCAACTGCGCTTTAACTGTGGATTTATGCATGGGAAACATGATAATAAATGAACATAAACATAGGAATATTTATCGCGGAAACTAAAAGTAAAAGGGGAGTAATAATGATGTATCATTTGTATCCAAATCTGAACATGCAATTTCTGAAATACCCAAATCTGGACAACCTAGTATGTATTTGTGTATCGTCTCCCTTTCATGTACCCAGCCATGTATGGCAACACATAGAACATAGACAAGGAAAACATCGTCTCATCTATTCTCTAGTCTATCTAATCTGGACACACACAAAAACCCTCCACTGCCTCTCCAAAACACACAAAAGCAGGGAACAATCCCGTACAAAATTACAGATCGGAACAATTACTCTAAAAAGATTCTTCACACAGAAAAATTACTTTGAAGTACCAACATGAAGCAATATGACTTGACCTACGCAATATTCTCACAGAGAACGGATAGCTTTCTGCATCATTTCTGGCACCCGCGTCTGCAATTTTGATTAAACTCATGTTGGAAACTTGCGACCCCATTGATCTTTGCGTCACGTTTTATTGGATTCCATCATTAATCAAACAACAGATACTCGCTGTGACGTTTCCAACTTGACACCGACAGGCTCGCTGTCGCAACCAAACACGGGCGAGCCAATCGAATTCTTGTAAGCCGGTCCAGAATCCAGCGTTTGGGCGATGGAAAAACCAGATTTAATGTCTCCAACAAGACACAGAAGTGATTGTCTGAACGGTTTATGCTTGCAGTGACCAGGTAATATGGCGCTTGTGAGAAATTATAACCGTTTATTTCGGTAATGGCGGGAACCAATCAAAACATTCAGCTGGCTGTGTTTACAAATGTCGTTGTTTCTCTGACAAAAGATGAATATGCGATATGGCGAGGATATAGGGCAGGATCCACAAACAACTCAGTTGATTGTTGTTAATATACGAGCTGTATTTTTATTACTTTAACAATAACCATCCAGCATTTTGACATCTTTTTGACAATTATTACATAAGGTTAAAGGTCAGACAGCAGTAGATGACCCCAGAGCTTCCTTCAGCGTTGCTGTACGCAAATGTGCTTCTACAAGATGGAGAGCCCATGCACACACCTCAATTCACATAGATCTTGTACTACTAATATTTCTACTTTTTAGAGAGTCGTAGTTTGGTTGTTTTTGACTTTTTTCGTCTATTCAGGTGACATATTTCTATTGAGCTGTTGGAAGGCGTTCAAATAACAGTCCATGGGGACCCTCTTCATACCACAAAAATGGGAAATTCTTCTTCTTCATTGTGGAAAGTCCTGGCTGTTCTTCCATTTCAACTTTGGCTTTGTGCCAGGGCTTGAATTTTTCGTGTACATTCGTTTTACTGACTTATTCGTGTGCAGTTGGTTGTTCCTTGCCGTTTAGCAGATGCACCCATCGAGGGAATCCTCCAATTAGTCGGCTCCTACGACATGCTTGTGGGGAGGCAGTGGATCTTTTCATGTTTCCTGATAATTGGGTCCAGGACCCCATACGGGGGATCCTGGGCAGTATTGTGGTGACTTTGTGTTGCAGCTGCAACATGATCTATGTGTTATGTGTGTGTCTGTCTGTCAGTCTATATGTGTGTGCGTGTGTCTGTCTGTCTGTATCTCTCTCTATGTCTGTGTGTGTCTGTCTCTGTCTGCCTCTGTGTGTGTTTCTGTGTCTGTGTGTCTGTATCTGCATGTCTCTCTCTCTCTCTGTATCTGTTGCCACCCCCCCCCCTCTCTCTCTCTCTCTGTCTCTTTCTCTCTCTCTTCTTTGCCATCTCCAGCGGAACGGTTACCCTAATATGTATGGAACAGAGTATGCTGCAGAAACTACTGGATCAGAAGAGCAGGTCTCTGTCTCTCTGTGCGTCTGTATTCCACGTGTATTGGGGTAACCGTCTCTCTGTGCGCCTGTATTCCACATGTATTGGGGTAACCGTCTCTATGTGCGCCTGTATTCCACATGTATTGGGGTAACCGTCTCTCTGTGCGCCTGTATTTCACATGTATTGGGGTAACCGTCTCTCCGTGCGCCTGTATTCTACATGTATTAGGGTAACCGTCTCTCTGTGCGCCTGTATTCCACATGTATTGGGGTAACCGTCTCCATGTGCGCCTGTATTCCACATGTATTGGGGTAACCGTCTCTATGTGCGCCTGTTTTTCACATGTATTGAGGTAACCGTCTCTATGTGCGCCTGTATTCCCCATGTATTGGGGTAACCGTCTCTATGTGCGCCTGTATTCCCCATGTATTGGGGTAACCGTCTCTATGTGCGCCTGTATTCCACATGTATTAGGGTAACCGTCTCTCTGTGCGCCTGTATTCCACATGTATTAGGGTAACCGTCTCTCTGTGCGCCTGTATTCCACATGTATTTGGGTAACTGTCTCTCTGTGCGCCTGTATTCCACATATATTGGGGTAACTGTCTCTCTGTGCGCCTGTATTCCACATGTTTTGGGGTAACCGTCTCTATGTGCGCCTGTATTCCACATGTATTTTGGTCTCACTGGAGATAGCAGAGGCAGAGAGAGAGAGAGAGAGAGAGAGAGAGAGAGAGAGAGAGAGACAGACAGACAGACAGACAGACAGACAGACAGACAGACAGACAGACAGACAGACAGACAGACAGACAAACAGACAGAGACAGACAGTCAGAGAGAGACACAGAAAGAGAGAGAGACAGTCAGAGACATACAGTCAGAGAGAGAGACAGAGAGAGAGAGAGACAGACAGAGACACACTGTCAGAGAGAGACACAGAGAGAGAGAGAGGGAGAGAGAGTGAGAGACAGACAGACAGACAGAGACATACAGTCAGAGAGAGACACAGAGAGAGAGTGGGAGAGTGAGAGAGAGAGAGCGAGAGAGAGTGAGAGAGAGTGAGAGAGAGAGTGAGAGAGTGAGAGAGAGTGAGAGAGTGAGAGAGAGAGAGTGAGAGAGAGGGTGAGAAAGAGAGAGTGAGAGAGAGAGTGAGCGAGAGAGTGAGAGAGAGAGAGTGAGAGAGAGAGTGAGAGAGTGAGAGAGAGAGTGAGAGAGTGAGAGAGAGTGAGAGAGAGAGAGTGAGAGAAACAGACAGAGACATACAGTCAGAGAGAGACAGAGAGAGAGAGTGAGAGAGAGAGTGAGAGAGAGAGATAGACAGAGACACACAGTCAGAGAGAGACACAGGGAGAGAGAAAGTGAGAGAGTGAGAGAGAGAGTGAGAGAGACAGAGAGACAGACAGAGACATACAGTCAGAGAGAGACACAGAGAGAGAGAGAGTGAGAGAAAGAGAGAGACAGACAGACAGAGACATACAGTCAGAGAGAGACACAGAGAGAGAGAGACAGACAGACAGACACACACACACACACACGGTTTCTACGCTGGCACATTAATCTATCATAGGAATTAAAAAAATTGAGGTAGCTGGTCGTATAATAACAATAACAACAACAACAAAAATAATTAATTTTCGAGAAGCAGTGCCAACACTAAAGCCATTGTTGGAGGGCGACATCCCACTTACAAATGTATAGGGTCCACAAGAGGAGAAAGCCTTGTTTAAGACCTTAATGATAATAACAACATCAACAATGTGTTGTTCTGAAGAAAAAAAAGATACATATAATGTTTTGAAATAATATAATATGTATATAAATAACAGTTAAAAATGGTAGACTACACATGCTGGGTGGGGAAAAAAAGAAGGGGGGTGTGGTGCCTAAGTCTATCTTACAGACTTTTTGATGAGAACTAAAATATCTCCCACAGATCATACTCCTCCCCCTTCTCCTTCTCCCTTTCCTGCTTCTTCTTCTTCTTCTTTTTTTTTTTTCTTCTCCTTCTGCTTTTCTTCTTCTTCTTCTTCTTCTTCTTCTTCTTCTTCTTCTTCTTCTTCTTCTTCTTCTTCTTCTTCTTCTTCTTCTTCTTCTGCTTCTTCATTATCATCATCATCATCTTCTTTCTTATTTTTGTCCTAAATCTCCTCCTCCCCCTTCTTGTTGTATTACTTCTTTTTCTACAATTTTGTTCTTTTTGTTTCTGCTTGTCCTCTTCCCACTCCAACCCTCTTATCCTCCACAACAACTGTGGTATGCGGCAATGTGAGGTAGACATTACAACTCAAATCAATTACAACACTTGACGTGTGCATCTTTTAATTATTCATGAACTCAAAAGCCATAACGGCACTGAAAACTTCCTAAAATACGTTTCCTTATCGCATTACAAACAGCAAACATGCCCTGTTATCTTGAGAATTTAGGCATTAACCTCGGCATGAAGGGCGCAGAACGGACAAGGCCTTAATAAACAGTGCCTTGATGAGAAGAAAACATTTCTACGAAAAAACAAACAGCTGGAAAAATAAACAGTTTAGCTATCAAGACAAAGGGAGGGAGATAACTGTTGTCATCCTTCAGAAAAGGTCAACACGGCAACAACGACGTTCAAAGAAACCAGTGTTGGGTTTGTTACTCTGTGCTGAATCAAGTGCATACACATGTTTGGTGTTACTAGTGTCCGACATAGTTTGTGAATTTGTAATAATTTATGAGGCAAACCAGGGTGCAAATTATATCTGGCAGAGTAAATTAACTGTTTATTCTCTCTCTCTCTCTCTCTCTCTCTCTCTCTCTCTCTCTCTCTCTCTCTCTCTCTCTCTCTCTCTCTCTCTCTCTCTCTCTCTCTCTCTCTCTCTCTCTCTCTCTCTCTCTCTCTCTCTCTCTCTCTTCGATTTACCATTTCTACAAACTCAACCTTTCACATCTTTCCACTACATGTCTTTTCACTTTTCTCTCATTCTCGCTCTATTTTAAAGTCATATAATGCGGAAAAGATTCCCACTTCGTCACTTTTTACTTCTCAAGTTTTACAGATGTGGGATATCTATCTATCTATCTATCTATCTATCTATCTATCTATCTATCTATCTATCTATCTATCTATCTATCTATCTATCTATCTATCTATCTATCTATCTATCTATCTATCTATCTATCTATCTATCTATCTATCTATCTATCTATCTATCTGTCTGTCTGTCTGTCTGTCTGTCTGTCTGTCTGTCTGTCTGTCTGTCTGTCTGTCTGTCTGTCTGTCTGTCTGTCTGTCTGTCTGTCTGTCTGTCTGTCTGTCTGTCTGTCTGTCTGTCTGTCTGTCTGTCTGTCTGTCTGTCTGTCTGTCTGTCTGTCTGTCTGTCTGTCTGTCTGTCTGTCTGTCTGTCTATCTATCTATCTATCTATCTATCTATCCATTTATCTATCTATCTATCTATCTATCTATCTATCTATCTATCTATCTATCTATCTATCTATCTATCTATCTATCTATCTATCTATCTATCTATCTATCTATCTATCTATCTATCTATCTATCTATCTATCTATCTATCTATCTATCTATCTATCTATCTATCTATCTATCTATCTATCTATCTATCTATCTATCTATCTATCTATCTATCTATCTATCTATCTATCTATCTATCTATCTATCTATCTATCTATCTATCTATCTATCTATCTATCTATCTATCTATCTATCTATCTATCTATCTATCTATCTATCTATCTATCTATCTATCTATCTATCTATCTATCTATCTATCTATCTATCTATCTATCTATCTATCTATCTATCTATCTATCTATCTATCTATCTATCTATCTAATCTATCTATCTATCTAATCTATCTATCTATCTATCTATCTATCTATCTATCTATCTATCTATCTATCTATCTATCTATCTATCTATCTATCTATCTATCTATCTATCTATCTATCTATCTATCTATCTATCTATCTATCTATCTATCTATCTATCTATCTCTCTCTCTCTCTCTCTCTCTCTCTCTCTCTCTCTCTCTCTGTCTGTCTGTCTGTCTGTCTGTCTGTCTGTCTGTCTGTCTGGACTACTACCTACATACTCATCTATGTAACTTTTTACTAATTGGTCGATCGATCTATCCATCTATTTATAAAAGTTAACATATTAGGAGGCTAAAATAGGGAGATCTATCCAACTATCTATTCATCCATCTGGGAGATCTATCCAACTATCTATTCATCCATCTGTTCATCCGTCGCCTGTCTGTCTTTCTTTCTGTCTGTACCTTTTATTTTAATTGTTTGACAGACCGTTTATTTACCAGTCTGTCTGGCTTTCTATCACTCTGTTTATTGCTGGCTTCCATCCAGTCTGAATTCTAATACAACACAGAACAAGTCACCAAAGACCAAAAACGAAACTAATCTGTATAAGTAACTGACCCGGAAACAACGAAATCTCACAGTTGTCCTGTAAACTTAGAACATAATGTTTCTGTATCGATATCGCTATTGTCTCTGACTTGGTACTTCTGGCTAGATCCCGCTAAAGTGGGTAAGACTACTATTAAACCCAATGATCTTGGTATCAGATATTGTAGTACGCCTCCCTATTTCCGCAATTATTCTGACTGTTTTTGGCACTTATTTCTCGATGTGTGCTGCAAATCTTCACAATGCACACGATTTGTTGTTTCGTGTGTTAGTATCGTTGAGATAGTTTATACGAGCGCAAATAAATACTAGTCGATTCTCCAAGTGTAGGTAGGCACTGAGAGGTGGGGGCGTTGCGTTGTGGGTCCTGAAATAAACGCAGGGCCTTATGTTGTGAAATAAAGGAGAGGGGCCATGAGTTCTGAAATAAAAGTCGTGGGTTCTAAAAGAAGAAAGTGATTGTAGAACATCATGTAATAAGAGGAAGAAAAACATCGACATTCTACACGATTTGAATACCCAGGAGAACTGGCTCGTAAACAGCGTCTTCTCCCGAAAGCTGGCGGTGTGTTAGCCATGTTATTCGCGATGGTGGCATGGAAAGAGCTGTGATGGAATGTTCAGTTTCTGGAAAACGAGGCAGGGGCTGACCTCCGCAAAGGTGGAGATAAGACAACGAAGACGCACTGGATACGAAAGTACACAGGCCTGGATACTTGGCTAGAGAGACTTTCAGGCATGCCATGAAGAGAGCGACGTTCTGTAAAGCATATGCTGCTTGATGATGATCGTAGCTACTGAAATAAAGCTTCTCCTGCTGCTGCTGCTGCTGCTCCTGCTGCTGCTGCTCCTGCTGCTACTGCTGCTGCTGCTGCTCCTGCTGCTACTGCTCCTGCTGCTGCTCCTGCTCCTGCTGCTGCTGCTGTTGCTGCTGCTCCTGCTGCTGCTGCTGCTCCTGCTGCTACTGCTATAAAACAAATTGCAGGACTACAGTCGTCGCCATTTTGCTCGCCGAAAATCCTGCTCAATGCCATGAAAGGACGAGGACATTTCTTCTGGCGGTACGCAGTAGGTGCGCAGTGCCGTCACCTTTCTTTGTGAATAATTGTTTGTTCAACGCTAGGTAATGCACTCTGTGGTAAGTACCGGCACCTTTGTTAGAGACTTTGTAGTGAGTACTATCACTTGGCACCTTTTTTTTTTTCCAGTTAAACTTAAAAGCCATGGAAATGATCACACTACAGTGACAAGAACAAATCATAACCTACGAGTAGCCAGAAATGCGCTAGTATATTGAATGTATACACCCAGTTTTCTTAACATACTCGATCTTCGGTCTCAAGAAGTGCTTTTGATATTGGACAAATCACGAGAGATATCCGTTGCTAGAGTAAACATTAAACATTGCCAGGTAGCAGTCACAGATATCAGACGGAAACTTGAACTTGATTCACAGTTTAAAAATGCAAAACATGAAAGCCTGTAGGAAACAATCAAAACATAGGACATCAAGCAGTAATCAAGAACAAAGAAGTATTTCGGTATCAGTTCATCGTACAAACTGACATCTCGGCTGCTGTACAGCGGCTCCCTGGCAACTATTACATGATGACATGTATACTGGTGCTTTATTTGAACTGAAAAAAAAAATTTATTTTCTTGTCAAGATTATTTTTCTGTCTTCAGGGCCACATTTTGTGGGAAAACAAGAACAGACCAATAAGCATGTCTTAAGAGTCTGGGGGAAGGGGGAGGGGGAGTGCATTTGCGTGAGAGACAAAGAACTAATAATTTGCATATAAATAAGCCAGATCTGTAAAACTGATGTGCACGCAACCCTCAGATTCTCAAGTCCAGAGGTGGACGAACAACTAGAACTTTCTGCCTGAGCTTTTTGCAGCCAGTGAACAAGAAGTACAAAAAGATTTTCCTGTCCGGGCTCCAGGTACAGGAGGGGAAGCCTGGGAGCTTAGTCACTTTGAGCCGCCTTCGGGCCAATTTTTTGGTGGGGCGCTGAAATCTCAATAATTCGTATCGGGGCTGGACAATGTGTAAGGATTGGGGGGAGGGGGCGGGGGAGTGAGTTGTTTCGTTAACCATGTATACACCATTCTCTTTTTAAGAATTTGTTTCTTGTAATTCATTATTTTCAAAAATATTAATATCTTGATTGGTCAGTCAATATATTATTACACATTATTGTTATTTTCTTAACAGTATTATTATTTTGCATTAAAATAAGGCCTAAGCCCCTTGAGCCCCGCCTCTAGTCCCACATGGTGTCGCCGTGCATAATATAACTGAGAAAGCAGGACCTCATTTGGGGTCGGGTGAGGGTGGAGTTATCGACCCTCCCTCTCCCCTTTCCTTTTTACAAACATCATGTAGCCAATAGGGACTAACTAGGTGTTTGCTGAAATCTGTTGTTTGGCGAAAAGGAGCAGATATAGCAGCCTAGCTGTATACCACAGCGCGAAGTGTTAACTGTCTTTCTAATGGCAAAGACAGATGACGACGACGACGACGACGACGAAGAAGAAGAAGAAGAAGAAGAAGAAGAAGAAGAAGAAGAAGAAGAAGAAGAAGAAGAAGAAGAAGAAGAAGAAGAAGAAGAAGAAGAAGAAGAAGAAAAAGAAGAAGAAAAAAGGAAGGGGGATCAGGAGAAAGAGTAAAAAGAGGTGGAGAGAGTAACTAGTCTATCCATTCAAGATGATATAAACAGAATATGATATAAACAGAATATTAGTTACATGTCGTATATGGCGAATATGGCTTGTTTGTGAATTTGTCAGGATCCACAGCTGCATGTTAAAACAGGCTCTAAATTTTCATCGTAAAGCAAGTCCTTTGTAAGGTCTGCCTGAAAAAATCCGTCCCTCGCCAGCTCTCCTGCCTTTGCGTACTTTTACGTTCAAGGAGTCACTTATATCCTGTGCCCATCTTCACGTTGGTCGGCCCCTGCATCTTCTTTCTGGTACCATGCCTTCTGCTATTATTTTTTCCAGTCTACCATGGCACTTGATATTGCCAAAATATTTCAGCTTCCCAGACAAGATGTTGTTTATTAACCAATCTTCCTTGTTCGGATCTTTTAAAATGTCAGTATTTCTTATCTTCTTTGTCCATGGTATTCGGAGAATCTTTCTATAGCATTTCAGCTTTAAAGCTCCCGTTCTCTTTCTTAAGGACTGGAAGATTGTCCACGACACACACAACCATATGTGGCTACAGGGAAGATAATGGGCTCTAAAAATTTTAATTTTGACCTCCTTGCTGGCGCTTAACCATAGACTTTTAATACTGTTTAATTTGTGCATTGTTTTGGCCATCCTCCTTTTGATTTCTGTTAAACAGTCTCCATTGCTATTCACTATAGGGTTTAGATATTCAAAGTTTGGAACATTTTTAATTTCTCCATCACTTATTTGTATTTTTGAGTGACAGACAGTTTTGTCTGTGGACATTCGTTTTCTTTAAATTCAAGATTAGGTTTTGATCTTCGCTGTGTTTTGGACAAACATGATAGCTTTTTATATTACCTTTACATCATTCGAAAGGAGGACTGTGTCACATGCACAGCGAAGTTCCAGAATATGGTTGTCACTATTTGTGAGCAGTGAATAACTGTCACAAGTCTGGTCAATATATCAATTGCAAACATAGATAATATATTTCAAACGAACGAAAGAAGTAGAAAAACAATGTGTTTTCTCTTCTTCGTTCTAAAAATGAAGAGCATCATATGCAATATATCTCTGGCGTTGAAGGCTACAAACAGAATTCTAGCTTGCTACATACATCAAGTTTTAACATATGTCTGTGAGTCCTGGACAATCGGTAAGAAGGCCAGACAATTTCTGGAGGTCTCAGAGATGTGCTTTCACAAAAGAATACTCAAAATATCGTGGACAGCCAAAAAGAGCAACCAAGAGGTTTTGAAAGAGGCGGGAGCCCGAAGACAACTTATCACAGACATCAGAAGGAGACAATCACTATTTTTTCGGCCATGTTATGAAAAGATCGAAAATGAAACATTTGACCACTGTAAAAACTGTGGAAGGTGGGATAGAGGAAGACAACGGAAGAAGATTCTTGGCAGTCTTGTTGCAGAGCATTGAGCACTCGAACTTATACATGCTGCAGGAGATCGCAGATTGTGCAGAGGCCTAATCGGGCGCACTAACACTGCTAAATATAATATCATGTTCAGCAACTTATTAAAAGCTGAATGAGTTACTCGGGTACCGACTCTGCAATAAATGCTGACTGTATTGGATCTTCTTCCATACACTTTGTTTCTCAGTATAACTGTACACACTCAGCTTGTCGCTCTCTTTATTTCACCCTGCAGCTCGTATCATTGTCTAAATCTTTCCCATATCTCTTCAGCTGTGTGTTATTTTAAAGAGTTTTTGTTAATCGCTTGAATCCTTTAGTCAAGGACAACTCTTTTATGAACAAGCTCTTTTGGTGACTAACTCCTTCCTAGCAAAGACAGTCGTTGCGAACGGTCATTCTGTCACTCGCAGTTTTTAGTTAATTACATATCACCCAGTGTACGTGTCTCTAAAGTGGTGACTTTCATCACTGGGTTCTTTGTGTGTGTTTTTTCACCCCAAACACTGGAAATCTCCAATATTATAGGGGTGTTAGTGTTAGGGTTAGTAGGTGCTCATTTTAAACCGCAATGCTCCTAAAATATTGGACTTTCCGAGGAACTATGGGATTTCCCCCAGTTTAAGTAAAGTAAAGGACCCTTGTCCGCGCCTTTCATGCCTATTGGGTAAATAGGGCTAGACCTACATTTTATAGGCCAACGGATCAAGATGGGTGATGTGGTCACCACGACTTGTTTATTTATTTGATATTCGTTTGTTCGCCACCAACAACATGCCTTCATTATTGAACTGTATTCTCTTTAATAATTAACTGTCGTGCCAGCCATTGCGTTACTACGGCTCCCCTCTTTCCTCATTTCATCAGCAAGTCTTCACGCGGGCTCGTAATGCCTTGGAGAACTGGCCTCCATTATCCAGACAATATTGGCATCTTGGCCTTCTACAGCAGTGTTGTTGGCAATTATTAAAGAAGTCCCAAGTAACGTCTGGTTTGTGATTCATGCTGCTTCGTGAACCTACAGTATCGCATTTTTCATTCTAGCTTCTGACGTTTGCTCAGGGCATACCACAGACGCACACCAACAATAAACGGGGGGGGGGGGAGAAATCCTTTCAAATCTGAAGAATGAGCCCGAACGCTTATCTCTGACTATGACACTAACCTATTGGCTTATCAGACGTTTGTCATTTGGATTACTTTGATGATCTTTTTAAATGGCATATTTAAACACAATATGGAAACGTATATGTGAAGTCCGCAATCAAATATGCAACAGTGTAAAAAAAAATATCAGTGAACCAGACCAGAAGCTATAGAATCCTTTCTGTGGCCATCTCTGTGACCAACTCTGTGACCATCTCTGTGACCATCTCTGTGACCATCTCTGTGACCTTCTCTGTGACCATCTCCATGATCATCTCTGTGACATGCCTGGCACATCTCTGTGACTATCTCTGTGATTATTTATGTGAAATCTCTGTGAAACCCCTGTGACCATATATGTGACAACTCTGCGACCATATATGTGACATATCTGTGACCATCACTGAGACCATCTCTGTGACCATCTATGAAAACATCTTTGTGAACATCTCTGTGACAACTCAGGGACATATCTGGGATTTCTCAGTGACATCTCTGGGACATCATTGTGACCCTCTCTGGGACATCTCTGTGAACACTCTTTAACATCTCTGTGACCATCTCTGTGACATCTCAGTGACATTTATGTCACCATCTCTGTGACCATCTCTGTGACATCCCTGTGACATCTCTGTGACATCTTTGTGACATATCTGTGACCATCTCTGTGAAATCTAGGTGACCAACTCTGTGACATCTCTGTGACCAACTCTGTGACATCTCTGTGACATCTATGTGACCAACTCTGTGACATCTCTGTGACATCTATGTGACCATCTCTGTTACATCTATGTGACCAAATATGTGGTTTTTCAGATGTATGTTAAGAATCCCTTTAACTGCCACAGTAACTAATAGCTTGAAGGAAGCTAATGAAAGCAGATCAATATATACAGCTATAAGGCAAAGACAAGAACTGTTCTTTGGTCATGTGATGGGGGAGGTGGGGGGGGGGGGGGGGCGGGGAAGGATATGGAGAATTTTGTAACGACTGGAAAGATCAACTGTAGAAGAGGAAGAGACAGATCAAGAGAGATAATGACGGATGGAATGCGACGGTGGCATGCTGGGATATCGTTAGTGGAACTGGCATGCTGGGATATCGTTAGTGGAACTGGCATGCTGGGATATCGTTAGTGGAACTATCATGCCGGGATATCATTAGTGGAACTGGCATGCTGGGATATCGTTAGTGGAACTATCATGCTGGGATATCATTAGTGGAACTATCATGCTGGGATATCGTTAGTGGAACTATCATGTTGGGATATCGTTAGTGGAACTATCATGCTGGGATATCGTTAGTGGAACTATCATGCTGGGATATCGTTAGTGGAACTGGCATGCTGAGATATCATTAGTGGAACTGGCATGCTGGGATATCGTTAGTGGAACTATCATGCTGGGATATCGTTAGTGGAACTATCATGCTGGGATATCGTTAGTGGAACTATCATGCTGGGATATCGTTAGTGGAACTATCATGCTGGGATATCGTTAGTGGAACTATCATGCTGGGATATCGTTAGTGGAACTATCATGCTGGGATATCGTTAGTGGAACTGGCATGCTGGGATATCATTAGTGGATCTGGTATGCTGGAATATCGTTAGTGGAACTATCATGCTGGGATATCGTTAGTGGAACTATCATACTGGTATATCGTTAGTGGATCTGGTATGCTGGTAATCTGGTAATCTGGTAATGCTAGTTTCAGCTTCATAGCAAACGGGTCACCCCACATATGCTCCGCTTCTGTGCCAACGAAAAACAAACGCAGCTCACAGTGTCACGCCATGCACTCAACTCAGAAGCTGGGCGACGAAACTACATCCTTCCAGTCTACAAATGGAGCAAAAATGCAACGGCCACCGTCTGGCAAAAAAAAAAAAAATATTTGCCACGGCTTTAAAAAAAAAAAAGGGTGGCCGTACTTAGCGTCCATTTTGACCGGAAGAATTATATGAGGGTTAATAAACGGTCACCCCAGCAGTACCCTCATTATTAGCTGGTGAAGGGACTTAGGACATTACATCCACCAGCAGGCGTCGCCCCAACAACGACCTGCCTGCCATCGTTAACGACTGTTCACCCAACAGCCATGCAGTTCTTTGGCACGAAGGAGACACCTTAAACTTGGATTTCGTACTGCCGACTCCCTACTAAGATGTTATTTTATGTTCTGTTATCACAATTAATGTCACTGCACATTGGGCATACCCATGCGTGCTCAGTTCTCCGAAGCAGCAACCATTCCAAAGTACTTCTACTAATTGTCCCCATGAGAAGCTGGTTATATTGTCTCCTTTCTCGGCCTCGAAGACGGCAAAGACGTGCATCACCATGCTTAACTCCCATGTCACGCAATCGTGTTAGTGTCAGGGATTCCTCATTCTCCACTAGCCCAGTTCGTACAGCGTTGACTATGTCTGCTCTGCCCATACTTTTTCCCGCAATCATTAGTGCAGTGCTGGCCAGTTGGTCTGCTCGCTCATTTCCCTTCACGCCCGCATTACCCGGTGTGTAGATCCAGGTTACGGAGGTTAAGGGCGATTTCCTGATGCTTTCTATCCATTCAGAGCGCATACTGCCTGTTGCTATCTTCTGAAGCATATTCATTAAGTCTGAGACAATTACTACCTGTGTGGCGGTTTGCGCTGTGTATGCCCATGCTGACCTTGATCTGCGCTTCACGGATCCATCTGTGTTGATGATGGTATCTTCTGGGTCTGAATGCTGATCTATTAGTTCCCTTACTTCTGTGTCTACCGCCGCAGGAATTTGATCCCTGCAGTACCTTCCGAGTGTGATGACAACCTTAGAGATGCCATGCATGTCTACTGGTGTATTCATCCATTCTTTTCCGTGGCTGATCACGTCTAGGTCACATACCTGCTGGATTAAGTCCTCAGCCTTTGCCATCCAAGAGCGGCCCCTTTTGAGACGCGTTCCTTTTGTGTCGTGAATAGCTTTGTGTAATGGGTGGTTAACATCTGCCGATACCCTCATGTAAGCCTTCACCTGTGCCACTTTGTATCTGCTTGTCATAGTCGGCAGACCCAGGATATAACGCATGGCGTTGCAGGAGGTGTCTTTTGTGCAGCCGAGTATGAGTCTCATGGCCTCACACACACACACACATACATACATACATACACTCATTACCTGCCACCCGCCTGCTTGCTGGTGCAGCACACATGACTACATATTTATATAAGTATATATATACATATCGGGAGAGGGAGTGAGTGAGACAAGGAAGAATCATGCCGAATGATCACACATATGTAAGACACTGACACAGGGAATTCCCTATGCACACAAGGTTGGCATGACTGGCTCCAAGAAGGGGACAGTAAATTCAAATGGCTCAGTCAGATCAGACACAGTCCCTGCTGTGACGGAAAGTTGGCTGAAATAAAGGACTGCCGTAGAAAGGTGCACCCGAGGGACGGTTTCAGAAATAGATGCATACTTTGTGGTAGGGTAACATTGCTTGAACAATGTATTCTGCAAGCCACCAGGGGTTGCATTTAAATTTTCTAGCTTCTAACAATAGTAATACACTAGCGATGACTAATATTAATCATTAACAGCTCAGCCAATACATACATAAATCGGCGTAGACAGAAAGAGAGAGATGGAGAGAGAGAGAGAGAGAGAGAGAGAGAGAGAGAGAGAGAGAGAGAGAGAGAGAGAGAGAGAGAGAGAGAGAGAGAGAGAGAGAGAGAGAGAGAGAGAGACGGGGTCATCTCGTAACTAATTACAGCAAAAGTATAGCGTTCATTGAGTCTTCTGTTTCGATATCCAAACGTGCTTGTTGTCAGCCATACAGTTTTTGCGTGCATCGATCAAGGCCTGAGAACAGCAAATCAAGTGCTGTGTCTCTACGTTCATTTCTAGGTGGCCACGTGGTCACAGATGGAACTGTTGTAGCAGGGTAGAGCCGTGTGAACTTGAATCCTGCAAGTAAATTGGGTGCTTAGAGAATGTCGTGTTCTCAAGTGTATCTGATGCAGCCTGATGAGATGTCATCGCGAAGAAAGGTGAAATATTTAAAAGAAGAGAATTCCGAGTGTCTGTAATTATTTCTTCTTCCATTCGTGAACCCGCCTGCGTCAGAACAAATGTTGCTCCATTAAATGGCGTCTTGGTGTCCGAGGGAATGGGGCGTATAATGGTTGGTGACCTGGTGTAGCGTCGTTCAGTCAGTTTCATGTTCGACGTTCACTCGTATAAGATTTATTGTCCTCTCCCTGTCTCACACAGATAGTAGCAGGCAAGTTGCCTTTACAAGCCGTTGGAAATACGGCGCGTATAATGTTCTACGTTGTATCATTAGAAAATAGGATGGCCCGGATACCTATAGTTTAGTGTGTGAGTCCAGCTGCTAGCATTTTCCTGTCTCTTCTTTTCCCTAGCATTACTATCTTTTGAAAAAGCTCAGTCCTATCGTAGTCACACATGTTTCGTTTGTATAGTGTGACATTTGCGGGACGTCTCTCGGTTTGCCAGTATTCTGGGTGGTGATAAATCTCAGTGTCGCGGACAAAACGCCCACTAACCTTCTCATCCGTGGTTCATGTGTCTGTATCATCGGCATATTTTCGCTCAAAATATGTTTGAGAATGCTACAAAAACCACATTTGCATGCAATCATGACATCTAATTGCGTGAAACAATATTTCACTGCACGTCTAACGAAATAACGATCACAACGATAGTAAAAACGTCGCTAGTTCACAGGCACAATTAGAATAAAAAATCAAAATAGTAAGAGCTAGGGAAAAACACGTCCTCTCAGTAGAGAGTCGGCATGATCTTAGACATGAACTAGGGACATCGTGAGATACTAAGGATGATGGCTGTTGAATGTGCGCGCGCGCACACACACACACACACCCACATTGTTAAATCAACTTAATTAGCAAACATATAGTATGCAATTGCTCTGTGAAATCTGGGTGGTTGAGAGAGTTACCTGTAGGACAAGCGGGTGCCCTCAGTGTTACCTTTTACAGATAGAATCGTTCGTTCGTTCGTTCGTTCGTTCGTAGGTTAATTCTGTCAGTCGACGTCCCCCACTCCACCCTTTTTTACCAAAATCAAATAGTTAAAATGTTCTCATACCGACAAAATTAAGAAACAGGAAGCCAAACAGTAATGGCGAAACTTGACCCACATAAGATGATATGCGTCAAAAGTCATCGATACAAAGAAGTGTGGAAAGATATTCATGTATTGGTTATTTTATAACAGAACATTTGCTCTTCTGCTATGCTAACCAATCAAATCTTCCATATCAGGCTTCTCCCTCGGCGACTCCACAGACACAAACCAGCTTTTCAAACGTTGCCCCGAGTGTCTTGTGTGAATGAGAAACTAATTTGTGCGATTCTTGCCGTGCTAACGACAACAAAAAAGTTGGGCCACGGAGAAACGAAGTATTGACACATTAAAACCCTTCCCAACAACGACTGGGCATTATGGCGGACGAGCTGGGTGTCAGGATAACTTAGATTCGGACTTGTCTCTGAATAGTGCCATACTTGTACGCCGGAAACGAAGGCAAGATTTCTCAACAAAATTGTGTAGTAGAATTTTTGTATCGAGTTTTATGTTGCTTGAAATTATTTTGTAAACACAAAAGATCTGCGGAAAATACCACTGACACAAGAAATGAGTAATTATTAAGAGTATATACAATTGAACGTTTAAAAACAGCCGAACAGTCGTTAGATGATACAGCTTGATGAAAGGATATCATCAAGAGATGGAAGAACAAATATTTCTTCTTCTTCATCTTCTTCTTCTTTTTTAAATTCTTTTTCTTCGTCTTCTCGTTCTTTTTCGTCGTCTTCTTCTTATTATTAGTATTGTTGTTGTGTAAATACTAAACTTTGTCTTCTTCTTCTTCTTCGTCTTCTTCTTTTTTTCTTCTCCTCCTCCTCCTTCTAATCCTCCTCCTCTTCCTCCTCACGAACAGCAGTCTGAGAGAGTATACAACCAAACCTGGATGTTTAAGATTCACTGCAGCAATACCTCAATAACGGAGATGGCACATGATGATTGACAGCAAATGAAGGAAACTGTTACGGTGCCGTGATTAGCACTTTTGACCTACCGGTCTGATGGTCAAGACATCGAATCCCCGGCGAGGATGTTGGTGCTTCTGTACCTGGGATTCGAGTTTGTACCTGGGATTCGAGTTTGTACCTGGGATTCGAGTTTATACCTGGGATTCGAGTTTGTACCTGGGATTCGAGTTTGTACCTGGGATTCGAGTTTGTACCTGGGATTCGAGTGTGTACCTGGGATTCGAGTTTGTACCTGGGATTCGAGTTTGTACCTGGGATTCGAGTGTGTACCTGGGATTCGAGTTTGTACCTGGGATTCGAGTTTGTACCTGGGATTCGAGTTTGCTCAATCTTAAACAGGGAAAGAAAGTAAAATGTCTCTTTCAGACCTTGATGCCTGATTCTAGGCCCAGATTTGTATAGTCCATTTAGCACGACCAGTCTTCATTCTAGGATGAACCAGCGACAGGACCAGCAAGCCGGCAAAGTATTTATATGTTTACCATCAATTGCTCTAAAGGCGATTTAGAAATCAGATCTGACCACCTATGAAATGAGATGTTTGAGAAAGGCCGTGAACAACACTAGAAGAGCTCATGCGAAAAACGAAGAATTTATAAGAACTATGGGAACAACACCTAGAATTAAATTCATTGAAAAACAAAGATTGAAATGGTTTGATAATTTAATGAGAATGAATACTATGATGTCATAAACGTGAGCTTACAACATGAAAGTAGAAACACCAAGGGTTAAGTGCACTTATATACCAAGTGTCACCATTATTAAGACATCCAAGCATAACTATGAGTGCAAATAGACAGATTATTGATAGCATATTCATTCCTTTTTTCAGATATATGCTCCGTGCAATGGAAATATCAGTGAAGAGGATTTAGATTATTTCTTTGAGAACCTGGATGATGAAATTTGTAAGATAGATAATAACGAGAAACTGATCGTGATGGGTGATTTTAACGGTAAGACAGGACGAGACAGAAGAACATTCACAAGATACCTAGGCAATTATGGAGACAACAGCATTAGAAATGAAAATGGCAAAAGACTGTTGGATATTTGTGCACAACATGACCTTGTTATTACCAACACCTTTTTTCAACATAGAGCTTCACAAGTTTTTACATGGTATAGATGGAATGATCCAGATACCAAGAGTCAGATTGATTACATCTTGACGAGAAAAAGAGACTTTCATCAAGTTACAGATGCGAGAGTTATACCAAACTTGAGTTTAGATACAGATCATAGGATGGTGATCCTTGACAGAAAAATCAAGATAAGTTATCAAACCAAAAAGAAATGTAATAAAAGTGACATAATAAAATGGAAAGAACTAGAGTGTGAAGAAAACAGGCGAGCGTTTCAGCAAAAATTACAGGAAAATTATGAACAGCTTCCACAAAACACTCTTGTGGTAAATACAGAATGGTTGAATTTCAGAGACACCACTATGAAAATAGCACAAGAAATATGTGGAACTAAAAGGAAAGGTAACATAGGGCGTAAGCTCTCAACATGGTGGTCTGAAGAAATAAGAAGTATTGTGAGCAGTAAAAAGAAAGCTTATGGCATTTGGTTGAGAAGCAGAACAGAAGAGGATTACATAACATACAGGAAAATTAGAAGAGAAGCAAATAGAACTATCAGAAAAGCAAAAAAAGATTCATGGGAAAAGTTTGGAAGCAAGCTGGCTGAAGAAGAAAGATCAGCAGTGAAAAACTACTACAAAAAAATCAAAGGCATGAGAAACAGGAATGAAGAATACAACCCAACAGAAATTATAAATGATGAAGTTGGCCAACCTTTAATAGAACCTATTAAAATCTTAGCAAGGTGGAGTAATTACTTTGAAGCATTACTTAGCTGCAATAAAACAGATAAAAGCAGGGAAGAACATAAAAACAACTCGGAACTAACAGCAGAGGAACTAGAACCAGGTATATTATTGGATGAAGTAAAATATGTCATTCGAACGGCGCCTAGACTAAAGGCGACAGGTATTGATGATCTACCAGCTGAGGCCATCAAGGCAGCAGGAGAAACGGGAGCAATATGGTTAAAGAGAATATTTCAGGTAGCATGGAAAAATCAAGAAACACCATCAGATTGGCAAACTACTGTCATTGTCCCGCTGTGGAAAAATAAAGGAAGTAAGAGGGAATGTACTAATTACAGAGGAATATCCCTTCTCAGTCACACTGGGAAAATGTATGCTAAGATCATCGAAAAAAGGCTGAGACCATTGATAGAGTATCAACTTTCAGAAGCACAGATGGGCTTTCGACGAAACAGAAGTTGCACAGATGCCATTTATACATTGATACAACTATCAGAGAGGGCAATAGAACATGATAAGACATGTTTGTTGACATTCATAGACCAAGAAAAAGCCTTCGATAGAGTCGACAGGAATATGTTGTGGGAATGTATGGGGGAAAAAAGGAATCAGCAATCATCTCATTAATATTTGCAAAAGCCTGTACACACGTAGTGAATGCTGCATAAGATCAAAGGCAGGGTTGTCTAGAACTTTTATAGTGAACTCTGGTGTGCGTCAGGGCTGTGTACTATCGCCGCTTCTTTTCATAACATACATGGACGCAATATGTAGCGAAACAGACTTTAATCAGGGAGAAGATATAACAGAATTACTTTTCGCCGACGACCAGGTACTCATAGCAGAAAATATGGAATGCCTACAGAACCACCTAAATCAAATTAGTAACAAAGGGGAGGAATATAATATGAAAATAAACACTACGAAGACAGAGACAATGATGATAGGAAGACAAAAAGACAATTTAGAAATTAAATTAAAAAACAACACCCTGAGACAAACAGAGGAATTTAAGTATTTGGGAGCAATTTTTACTTCAGACGGAAAACTGGACAGAGAAATTAGCTCCAGATGTGCCAAAGCTAATCAAGTAATGGGTCAACTATCTCCCCTGTTGACACACAAGCAGATACCTCAGAGTACTAAAGTGAATCTTATCAGAACTATTTTTTGGCCAATACTATGCTATCAGTGCCAAACGTGGACACTTACATCCTCCAATGAACGTAAAATTGTGACAACAGAGATGAAATGCCTTAGAAGAGCTGCAGGAGTTTCAAGGAAAGACAGAATACAAAATCATGAAATCAGACGAATGCTAGGAATAAAGCCAGTCTTACAGGTCATCAAAGAACAACACATTAAATGGTTTGGACACCTAACAAGAATGCCCTGGTACTATCTGCCACAGCGAGCCACACTAAAACGTTACAACTGGTATAAAGCGAGTGGAAGACCTCGGAAAAGATGGAGTGATGGCATTAAGAACAGCCTTACAGAAATGAACATCAGTCTTAATAGTGCTCTTGACAGAGCTCATCAACGAACATTACATCTCCCCCCCCCCCCCCCCCCCGACACTTCGATGAGGTACAAGGTGGAAGAGAAGAAGAAGAAGAAGAAGAAGAAGAAGAAGAAGAAGAAGAAGAAGAAGAAGAAGAAGAAGAAGAAGAAGAAGAAGATTCATTCCAACATTAAGCTACCAAAGCCAAACATGGACACTATCTAAAGCCCATATACGCAAAATCACCACCTGCAAGATGAGGTGCCTGAGAAAAGCAGCCTAACTAACCATCCGAGATCGAGTGAATAATGAAACTATAGAGCAAATTGTGGAAAAGACACCTTGTACTAGATTCATCAAGAAACAGCAGATCAAGTGGTTTGGCCATCTCGTTAGAATGCAGCAAGATCAAATACCATCACAAGCACTACATCTCAGAAGATCAGCTACAAGAGCAAGAGGACGACGCGGAAAATATGGATCGACAACATTAAAGACACTCTACGCCTTCACGGCATGACAATAGATAGAGGCAGCCAACGTGCACTAAATCGCAGACTATTCCTGCCCACGGCGCCTAATTAACGGCAGAAGTGGTTTATGGTGATGATGATGATGATGATTAAATCAGTTAAGTGATTGTATGTATTCTTGTTCATAATTTTAACACTGTCTACTAATGCAATGTGCAAATGAAGGCTTTATGGCAGCAACGTTTGCCTGTAGTTTGTGTTTGTGAAAACTAGCTCTGCATTTGGTTTCATATCTGCTCATGAAATCCTTATTGTGTCTTTGTTTTGATACTGCTTTATAACGATATCCTTTATAACAGCGTTTCTTTTCTAATCTAATTTAAGTCATGGCTATTTCTGGAAAGATCTTTATAAGGTTACGTTTTTTGCATGCACATTTTTGTAAACATATTTTTATTAACCTATTCACACTGAATTCCCCCCCCCCCCTTTTCCCACATGTGTTTTGATCACGGCCATCTTTAGCTATAAATCTAGAGTTGGCGGTGGTTTTGATTTCTGGATCTCATAGCTCCTTTGAGTGATGTCCCCAAAGGAAATAATGTTCATTAATTTTTGCCGTATCGTCACAGGGCACTGCCGATAGCATAATAACATGCCGCGCAATCTCACGTGCCTGGCTTTATTTTTACTGATGTCACGGGATTCACTTTTATGACTTTAAAATTGTAGGCTATGCACTAGAACTCTGGCCAACACTGACAGCCCCGGGCTCTTGTGCAGGAGGCCAGGGTAGGGTACTATCATTTTAGTTCATCCCATCTCAAGGAATCTGAGATATCACAGAGAATGTCATTGGGAAGGGGGAGGGGGTGTTAGGGTTAGAGTTAGTCGGTACTCATTTCATGCCGTAATGCCCCTATACTACTTTACTTTT
This sequence comes from Candidula unifasciata, assembly GCA_905116865.2. Lineage (NCBI taxonomy): Eukaryota > Metazoa > Mollusca > Gastropoda > Stylommatophora > Geomitridae > Candidula > Candidula unifasciata. Next base: position 851,660 of record CAJHNH020000102.1, read on the forward strand.
CACAGGAACTCCCCGGCCACTCTCGGAGTCCCCGACATAGGGTAAACTAAAATTAAAGGATCCCGGGTTGGATCCTCAATAACCGATGGCAGTTTTCTTTTTCTTAACCTAAATTTAGTCTGGGCTAATAGATTGGCTTAGCCTGAAATTGGCCTGGGCTCGGAGATACACTTGGCCTAAATTTGGCCTGGGCTTAGAGATACACTTGGCCTAAAATTGGCCTGGGCTTAGATATCGACAGCCTAAAATTAGCCTGCGCTCAAAGATACACTTAACCTAAAATTAGCCTAGGCTCAGAGATACACTTGGCCTAAAACTAGCCTGCGCTCAGAGATACACTTGGCCTAAAACTAGCCTGCGCTCAGAGATACACTTGGCCTAAAACTAGTCTGCACTCAGAGATATACTTGGCCTAAAACTAGCCTACGCTAGCCTAGGGCTAGATACCAGGAGCTTATAGTGAAAGCAATAGGAACTGAAGAAGAACCATCAGAGGACACTGAAACCCTCTGGTGCAGATTCAAGAATATCCTCACAGCAGCTGCAGTAGAAGCATGTGGGGACGTCCCAAGTGCACTCAGAGATATACTTGGCCTAAAACTAGTCTACGCTTAGAGATACACTTGGCTTAAAACTAGCCTGCACTCAGAGATATACTTGGCCTAAAACTAACCTACGCTTAGAGATACACTTGGCTTAAAACTAGCCTGCACTCAGAGATATACTTGGCCTAAAACTAGCCTACGCTTAGAGATATACTTGGCCTAAAACTAGCCTGCACTCAGAGATATACTTGGCCTAAAACTAGCCTGCACTCAGAGATATACTTGGCCTAAAACTAGCCTGCACTCAGAGATATACTTGGCCTAAAACTAGCCTGCACTCAGAGATATACTTGGCCTAAAACTAGCCTACTCTTAGAGATATACTTGGCCTAAAACTAGCCTGCACTCAGAGATATACTTGGCCTAAAACTAGCCTGCGCTCAGAGATATACTTGGCCTAAAACTAGCCTGCACTCAGAGATATACTTGGCCTAAAACTAGCCTACGCTTAGAGATATACTTGGCCTAAAACTAGCCTGCACTCAGAGATATACTTGGCCTAAAACTAGCCTACGCTTAGAGATATACTTGGCCTAAAACTAGCCTGCACTCAGAGATATACTTGGCCTAAAACTAGCCTGCACTCAGAGATATACTTGGCCTAAAACTAGCCTGCGCTCAGAGATATACTTGGCCTAAAACTAGCCTGCACCCAGAGATATACTTGGCCTAAAACTAGCCTGCACTCAGAGATATACTTGGCCTAAAACTAGCCTGCACTCAGAGATATACTTGGCCTAAAACTAGCCTACGCTTAGAGATATACTTGGCCTAAAACTAGCCTGCACTCAGAGATATACTTGGCCTAAAACTAGCCTGCGCTCAGAGATACGCTTGGCCTAAAACTAGCTTGGGCTTAGAGATCGACTTAGCCTAAAACCAGTACCAGGAAGTGTCCTGAGAACTAAATGAGGTCGATGTGACTTTGAAAATGTCACTAATGGATTATCTGTTTCTTTCTTCTTCTTCACGTTCACCAGCTGTACACTCTGGCGGAAAATTCTGGTTGCTCGTCCACTACTGAACTGCAGTCCTGCTCCAGAACCTGAGTGTTGCGTGTGCATCAGTTTTACAGATCTCATTTGCTTGAATACAGACTGTTGGTTCCTTGCCTCTCCGGCAGATGCACTCCGACTTCAAAGGAAGCGCCCCAATTAGTCGACTCTTACAACATGCTTTTGGGGAGGCAGTGGGTCTATTCTTGTTTTCCCCACAATGGGGCCCCGGAACCCACAAGAGGGCGGATTATCTGTTGATTTATAAAACAAATATGGGTCTATCATTACATTCGTGGTCGCTAAAGATATCAACATAGCAGCTACACATATTACATCACAATCATACATATTGCACAACTTACTTACTTACTTAGTCGCTCCTCTTCTACCTTGGGGTGTAGAGGTTTGCCAGAGAGATCGCCAGACGTCTCTATCAGCAGTTTTCTTTCTGGCTTTGTTCCATTCCAGTCCTCTGTCAGTTAGGGACTGTCGGATCTTGTCTTCCCAGCGCACCCTGGGTCGTCCTGGAGGTCTGGTTCCCTGGTTCTTAGCCTCCCATGCCTGCCATGGTGGCCGATTTTCTCCCTTCTGCATACATGTCCAAACCATCGTAACTGTGACTGATCCAATCGGGTTTGTAAGGACTGGGTATCAAGATCTTGACGTATTGTCTGATTGCGGACTTTGTCCCTTCTTGTCACTTGGACCACCTTTCTCAGATATCTCATTTCCGAAGCCTGCAACTGGCTTCTGTGAGCTGTTGTCAGTGCCCATGACTCACACCCATAGGTCAGGACTGGTACATAGGTAGAGCGGTAAACAGCCATTTTCGTCCTCTTGCCAATTTCTCTTTTGCTAAGAAACCCTCGGTTTATGGCCTGGAAGAGTCTCCCAGCAGCTGCTTTTCGTGTAGCCAGCTCAGTCTGAGTGCCTCCATTTCGGTATAATTCAACTCCAAGGTATTTGAACTGGTTAACCTGCTCCAATGCATACTGTCCCATCATGATCTGGTGTTTCTTCTCCTCTCTTGAGATCACCATGGTTTTAGTTTTGGAGATACTGATGGTCATCCCTCTCTTTTCAAGCTCTTTTTTCCAGACAAGTAAGTTCGACTGAAAGTGAGCCTCTGATTTAGCTATCAGGGCCACATCGTCTGCAAATGCCAGCTCTGATATACAGATTGGTCTCATCTTCCAGTACCCTACAGAGTACTTCTTTGTCTTCTCCTTACAGGTCTCGATGACATCATCCATCATAAGAATGAAGAGGTAAGGTGAGAGAATATCACCTTGTCTAACACCGCTGGTGGTTTTGAATTCTTCTGACTGTTGGTCTGCTGTTCTTACATAATTTCTGCAGTTTTTGTAGAAACTCTGTATTGCACTGATCAGAGTTGCTGGAATGTTTTTACCCGCCAGGCAGCCCCAGAGCTTGTTCCAGGGTACTTTGTCAAATGCCTTTTCCAGATCCAAAAATCATAGGTGCATTTCACTCTTATATTCAAGGTTTTTTTCACTCATCTGTCTCAGTGTGAAGATAAGGTCTTGAGTACTTCGGTTTGCTCTGAAGCCACATTGGGCCTCGTCCAGCTGTGGCTCTACCAGACTTCTAAGTCTCTGCTCGAGAATTCTAGAGTAACTTTTACCGGGAACGATGAGGAGGGATATGCCTCTGTGGTTTTCACATTGTCTGTTATTACCTTTTTTAAATATAGGTATAATGATGGCAATCTCCCAATCTTTTGGTATAGTTTTACTACACCAGGCTGCCTGCAGAACCTTCAGTAGAAGGCGCTCACCTGCGACACCCATATATTTGACCATCTCTGGTGTTATACCATCATGACCTGCTGCTTTTCCCAGCTTACTCTTCTCAATAGCTGCCTTCAACTCTACCATCCTGATGTTATCATCCTCATGGATGATTTCCTTCTCAGCAGTGAGGTCCATTATTTCTGGGTCATGACTTCCCTCAATGCCAAGGAGCTCTGAGAAGTATTCTTTCCATCTGCCCATGATATCATTTGTAGAAGTAAGCAGAGCCGCTTCCTTGTCTTGTATGAATTTCAGTGGGCACTCTTTCTCCTTCCTCATGTTCTTGAGGGTCTTGTAGAACAGTTTTTTTTTTCTCTTGCATTCTTTTCCAACTTTTCTCCAAACTCTTCCCATGATTTCTGTTTTGCTTTAAGCACAATATTTTTGGTCTCTGTTCTGAGTGCCACATATTGTTTATATTTTTCTATTTCTTCAGCTGTGTTCCTGGCTGCCAGGTATTGCTTCCATGCCCTTTTCTTTTCTCCTATTTTCAATTTGACTTCTTCTGTCCACCAACGTGTCCAATGTCCCCGCCTTCCACTCGGGACTTCACCACATGCTTCTACTGCAGCTGCTGTGAGGATATTCTTGAATCTGCACCAGAGGGTTTCAGTGTCCTCTGATGGTTCTTCTTCAGTTCCTATTGCTTTCACTATAAGCTCCTGGTATCTAGCCCTAATATCTGGCTCTCTTAGCCTGTATGCCTTAATCCTCATCCCTTCTTGGTTGCTTGGTTTCTTGCATGGTTGTCGGTGTTGCCTTGTTGGAGCAGTTCTTTCAGTTGTTCTCTTTATTGTGACCAGATAGTGGTCACTTCCAATCTCTGGTCCTCTCATGACTCTGGCATCTCTAACAAACTTGAATGAACTTTTCCTAACTATGGCATAGTCAATAATAGAATTTTCATTCTTTGAAGGTTCACATCTTGTGTAGGCATGTATACGCTTGTGGGGGAATTTTGTGTTTGTAATGACAAGGCTCTGTTTCCTGCAGAATCTGAGAAGTCGCTTGCCATTATCATTCAAAACATCTTCACCATTACTCCCGATCACTCCACCCCATCTAGAGTGATCATTTCCTTCTCTGGCATTTAGATCTCCTAGGAGGATAATTTCATCGTGACAGTCATCTATGGTCCTTTGGAGCAGTTCAAAGAATTCTTCTTTAACATCAACTCGCTCATCTTCATTTGGCCCGTACACAATAACAATATTGATAATTTTATCTTCTTCTTTCAGATCTAACATCATAATTCGCTCCAAGATGAATTTCCATCTCTTGATGTTACTAACTTGGTTCCTGGCCACAATACAGCCAACGCCTCCCTTGGCTCTCTCCGTTATAGGGACACCACTGTAGAGCAGCATACTTCCATCATGATCTGTGATTCCTTGCCCCTTTTTCTTGGTTTCAGTCATAGCCAAGACTCCTAATTTCGTATTTCCTCATCTCCCCTACTAACTCCTTTTCCTTCCCGTTAATGCCTCTTATGTTCCATGTTCCATAAATCGTAGTCTGTTAGACATGCCAGTTCGTCGCCGTTAAGATCCGTCCGGTTTTCTCTCTGTAGTTACTTGTAATCGTGGTTTAAGGCAAACAGATGATTGGCCTGTTGTGCCTTTGCATGGTGGAGGGGCTGCCTCCTTGCAGGCCGTCTGGCTGATACACGGTTACCCACTACTTCCGGAGACGCATGAAGCACTCAGATTCAGCCAGACCCTCCTCCTTTTACAGCCGGGATTGGGACCGGTCTTAGCGGAGTTCATATTGCACAACAACCACACATATTACATCACAACCATACATATTACATCATAGCCACACATATTGTATCACAACCACACTTATGACCTCATAACCAAGCTGGGGGGTGGGGGGGGTAGTTGAAGAAGAGGAGGGCAAAGACGAATTAGGAATCACAACATCAAGAAATGGACAGGACTAAGTTATTCTACACTTATTCATCAAGCAGAGGACAGAGAAAGATGCTGAGTTTTGTGTACTTCTGCTTCAATCGATACACCTCTACGACTCTAACGGGTCAAGGGCTATGTTATGTGATGTAGACCCTGGAAAGGCGGCAAGCAGGTGACAGAACAAATAAAAGATATGTGTGATTTCTTCTTCTTCCTAGCATTCACCAGCTGATAACTCGGGTAGAAAGTTCTAGTTGTTTATCCACTTCTGGACTTCAGTGTAATTCCAGAAACTGAACTGTGCATGCATATACATTTTTCAAATCTGCCCATTTGCAGGCAGACTGTTGGTTCCTGTTAAGCAGATGCACTTCGACTTTGGATGAAATCTATATCTTGATGAGTGAAATGTACTAGGTGACCCATGCCATAACCTCTACAAAAGAGATTTAAGGGGGGAATTTCTTATCAACTTTGTTTTAAGAAAGTCATAAGGAAATACCACTAAATGATATTTTTAGTTACTATATTCAAATTCTTGATGATTAAACGCGGTGTAGACAACACAATGGATGAGTACACTTTAACTGTGCTGTCCAAGAATGAGTCAGTGTGGACATGGCCCTATTTCTGCATGTACAGGGACTTGGCACAACCGGAAGTGAGCAGACTGAGGCTTGGCTTCTCTAGGTCAAGTGTAATGCAAGTACAACTCGTGGTGTAATCTTATCATAGATAATGATGGGAGTTGCTTTTGTCAATGATGCATCAATTTGCAAGAAGGCAATTATGAATGTAAAGTGCAATAAAACAATCATTCTGAACAAAACAAAATCCCATAAATTTTTTAAATTTTATCTTCTTATATTTATTTGGAATGAAGTTTTTCACCCTGTGTCAAAAAAATATAATAATACATAAAAAGATTTTTTTTTAAACCTCAACCTTAATATTTGGTGCAAAATATAAATCTGTGAGTCCTCCCTATACTCTATAGTGGTGGTACTCAGCTATATGTGACCCCTGGACCTGTCTTAATTTTTAAGTTCTGCCACAGGCCCTTTATTTTTTAATAGTCACATTTATATAAAATAATTAAAAATAAAAATAACTATTAAAATAAAACATTAAAATTACAATCTAAAAAAAAAAAAAAAGAAATTGAAAAGAAAGAGGAGTTGCATTCTTATTCTTTTCTCCTGGAAAGCCTCGCAGCATCAGGGAATGTAGAGATCTCTGGACGGCTCTTCTCTTTGCTTCGTAAAAAGTACTTTTCAGTGTCTCAGCTATTTCTGCAATCCATGTTCAGTGTGGTTGACCTCTAACTCTCTTACCATTGTATCTGTATAACATTGTTCTCCGTGGCGCCCTGTCTGATGCTAATCTCGTTACACGGCCAAACCATTTGATCTGTTGTCTACCGATAAAATTCAGTATTGCGGTTCTGTGCCAACTCTCCTTCTGATATCATTGTCACTAAGTCAATCTTTCCTTGTTACATCTAGTGTAGTACGTAAACATTTCATTTTGGTCGTGACTATTTACCTGCTGTCTAGATAAGACCACTGACCCCATAAGTTTGTTCTGTGGACCTCCGGGTGTCCAAAGTATAAAGGACAGATATTTTAAAGTTTCAGCAAAGTCAACTGCATAAACATGCATTAGGCAGCTGTCAGAAGTGCCATACAAACAGTCCGACACTAGAAATGCAGTTCATTATCAACAGAAGCAACAATTACAACAGATCAGTAGTTGCATTCGCAATTAATTCCACAAGGCACCACCAGTTCTCTGGCAACAGGCCACTATCTTTTTTCTGAATCTGCAATTCTCAATATAAACCATATTGGGCACAGTAACAAAGCATTCTAAATTAAATCTGCAGCTCACGGTGTCGTACCATGTTCTCAACTCAGTAGCTGGTCTAAGGAACTAAATCCCTTCAGTATACATATAGAAGAAAATGCAACAGCTACCTGTTGTCAGAAGCAAACAACTAGCCACAAATAAAACCAGTAAACCTACCTATCTGCCATATTGACCAGCAGCCATGTATAATGTAAAATCTCTTTATCAAGTGTGTGTCCTCATCCTTCATCTTGAGAGAACTGAAACTTGGTCAACTGATTTGTACCAGGAGAAACAGCTAAAAATAGCTTTCACGTGTGATGCACACGGAGAATACCTGGCACAAGGAGCAAGTCAAGATCACAGATATGAGGTTCTGGACAGAGTAGGTATAAAAAAGGCCTTTAACTTTTTCCTCTCTTGTGTTTTTAAAAAAAAAATAAAGAGTGGCATGTTTTAAAGTTGCCCACATCTCAGAGCTTCAGCTGGCCAGACTGACGTGTGGATTTTTCTCGTCTACTCAAGTCATCGGCTGATGAACACTTTGTAGCAGCAACATTCATTTGTCATGCATGACTGCGATCATGTGAAACTGATCAGTTCTGCTTCTGGTGTGATATCTTGTCATAATATTTTCATTTATCTCTCTTCTTTTCTATCATTAACTATCCTTTATTTCCAAGTCCCTATGAATCTGTATATTTGATAAAATCCATTTTCACGAGATATGACCTATTTTTCCATGTCCACATATAGCCAGAATATTACTTCCTGACGTTCGTTGTCCTGGTTTCTGCTCCATATAGTAATGCTGAATAAATATAACATTTAACAATTCTCATTATAATTTGTTGATTACCTTTCGCTCTCTGCGTATATTTATATACATGTGTGCAACAGAAAAATGTAATTGAAAAAAAAAGGATCTAGCATTAAATAATGGCTTCCCTTCACGTCTACACAGGCATATGGGAAACAAAAAATGTCTTTAGTCCTTGGAAAATAAGTAATCAGCCATAAAAATAATATATGGCTTTGACAACAGACACAACTGAATGTAAAGCAGCATGCAGATAGCTGAAGTATGCAGATAGCTGACGTTCTTCCATGTTTTGCTGAAAGGGTTTTCAGTGATTTCCTAACCTCTTTCAGTCAAAATATGATGTATGCTATGCTCTTTCCCAAGAATCACAGTCATTGTGTAATGTATTGTTTAACTATTGTTTTTTTTTTTTTTTAATTTGACTAATACATACTAAAGAAATATGGCTTCCCCTGAGGCGAATTTCAATATTCAGTTACAACACTGAATGTAAAATAAGTCAACATTGAAAAATCCTGCCATAGATAATCTGGTTCCTTCAGATTTCAAGCATGAGATACTAATTTACTTAACTGAAAAAAAATTTGACGATTTTATTTTTTAATTAAAATTTTTAGGACCTATTTTATTTAGTAGAACTAAAATTCTGTAGAACTGTTTTATTTAGTTAGTGAACATTAAAACTGCATTTGCATTTAGTGTTTAACTGTCTTTTCTGTTGAAATATACAGCTTTTATAACCCTACAAATCAAGCACATTCAAAAATCTGGCACCAGAAGTTGCCCGATTTTTTTATGTCAACATGTAAACATGTGATCTGTCAAACCGATTTTCTCCTTATTAAGAGATCTATTGCAAAACCTTACTGCACTGAAAAATACTGTTATCAAAGCTCAACAAGTCATGTAATGACCTGTCCTCGTTAAATGATCATTAGCTACAGTGAAAGCAGTGTAGCTTCCCCAACAAAAAATATTTCACAACTAACAGTGGTATTATATTTAAAACTTAAAAACTGTAAGCGTGTTACAATAAAAGAAGCACACACACTCTAACAAAAGTTTCAAAAATAAAGAAACAAAACCACTCTGACTACAGATTTATTGTGTATGTAATGTTTAGACAGTCATCTGAACAGCTTCCTTTCTCTTGTATCCATTCCAGCCCAGCATTAACAAATATTTTCTAGTTATTACAACCTAATGCACTGCAGTTATTTTATATATATATATATATATATATATGCAAAAATCGGACAACTTCTGGTGCCAGATTTTTGAATATGTATATATGAGACTTTTGCTATTTTACATTCACTGTACCCCAATTGTTACATTAACCCACTGTTTTCTAGGCTATTCAATTATTTACATAGTTATTGTTTTCAGTGTGACAAATATGGTTTGGAAGGTAACTGTTAAGCAGTATTTTACTAACACAATCATATGTATGTAAGTCAGTGATCTCTGTGTTACAAGTTCTGGATTTTATACAGACAATTTTGCAAGCTCATCTATGTAGGCAGCAAAAATTTTGATCTGGAAATAGAAAAAGATAGTAAAATGAAAACACAATTTTCTAAACCAAATTATACACAGATGTCCTTAAACCTGCATAATGAACAAAAATTTTGCACGTTATTAGAATACTGGTTTATTTTTAACATCATAGTTTAATGACAGGTTACCAGTATGTATGGATTACCCGATACCCTCCAACTTTGCTTGACAGCTACAATGAACTTGATATTTGCAGATTTGAGACCTGTCCAATGCAGCCAAATTCTGTATTGTCATTTTTCTCCCAATTCTTTTCCTCTTCTCTTCTGCTGAGCTATCAGTTGTTTTTTTTTGTGTGGAGAGGGACGTATATCGTGATACATGACCATACCATTCATTGCTTTTCATTGTTGTTAAAAAAAAAAGGACGGTTTATAGTCACAGTTTCTTTTAGTTGTGTATAAACCACAGAATGTGACAGGCTAAAACTGCATTTTATAAAATGAAGAAAACGTTAGGTAATAAATCCATGCCACCGGAGGTAAGGAAAAGAATTCTCACATGTTATATATCATCATCATCAGGTGCCTTGCCGACTGGTGTGGGCGATCATGCCTCTCCATAATCTGCGATCTCCTGCAGCATGTATCACTTCGTGTGCCGACACACCTCCATGCCATGCAACAAGACTGTCAAGCATCTTCTCTCTTTGTCTACCTCTATCTCTCCTTCCACATATCTTTCCAGTGGTCACAACATGTTCTATTTTCCCTCTTCTCATAACATGGCCGAAGAAAGATGACTGTCTCCTTCTGATGTCTGTGATAAGTTGTCTTTGGGCTCCCGCCTCTTTCAAAACCTCTTGGTTGCTCTTTTTGGCTGTCAAAGGTATTCTAAGCATTCTTCTGTAAAACCACATCTCCGAGGCCTCCAGGAATCGTTTGGCCTGCCTACCTATTGTCAAGGATTCACAGCCATATGTTAAAACTGGATGTTATATATAACCAGTTTTAACAAACGGCTATGAATCCTAGACAATTAATAAACAAACCAAACAATTTCTTGCACCTTCAGAGATGTGTTTTTACAGAAAAAAAAAAAGAAAAACCAGATGTTCTGTGGAGGGCGAGGGCCGTAAGATAGCTTCCCAGAAAAATCAGACAGAGACAGTCATCTTTTTTTTGCTCGTGTTATGAGAAGAAGGAAAACTGGAAAGATCTGTGGACAGAGAAGGACAACGCAAGAAAATTCTTTAAAACAGGGGTGTAAATGCACGAACTGATACACGCTGTCTGCTGAAGATTGCAGATTGTGGAGAGGCATGATCACCCATGCCAGTCGGCAAGGCACAGGATAATGATGATAAACCCATCATCCTTGAGTTGTAGTTATGAAATTGAGCATTTTTAATTAAGAGAAACAGAACTGACAACAATTATAAAAAGTACTGAAACTTTACAAAACAAATTTATTGATATCAGGAAATGTGAATATTTGGCATGCGGATATTGTCTTTACATTTTATATCAGTGGTTCCCAATTAGTGAAGACGTCTTGACCCTTATAATTTTCATGAACGACATATTTTTTAACAGTCGTAATGAAGATATTATTATAATTTTTAAACATCAGAATCACAAAAAGACAGCAATCTAAAGTGGAGGGTTTTTCTGTAAATAATATTACTGACACCGTACATTTGTTCCACAAATCGCCTCAAGTCCCAACAGGAAATAGTTTTATATTATTAATTCAGTGGCGCGTCTTTCCAGAATTATATTATTAAAATAGTATTGTGTCTTTCCAATATTATTTCATTTGGAATTTTTTTCAACTGTGCTTGAGTTATAAACTGCAGATTTTTAAAAAAACAGCGAGTGGCCTGCTGCTGGAGAAAATTTGTGGTATCTTATGCAATTAATTGCATGTGCAACTACTGGTCTGTTTAACCCTTTGAAGATGATGCGGCCGATCTATTGGTCCAACACAAAATAGCCAAAAGGAGGGGACAGCTGATTAGTCAGCCTTGTATAATACAAGCCTTGAGATTGGCTGGCAGGTTTTTGTACTAGCCAATCAGATTGCTTCTTGCATTTCTTGCACATGTGAGCTGTCAAGAAAGTTTGATGCATTCTGTAGTTTTACACTGATTTTTATGGGAAAAGGGGGGGGGGGGTTGCCCTCATGCCAAAGGTGAAAAGGACTGCTGCATCATAGCAATCGGAACATAGCAGGAGGCAGAAAAAGGTGACGAACCATGTGCAAGAGGTGCCTGAAGGGCCTCCATGGGCCTCACTTCTCAAAACACAAGTGTTAGGACTTATTCATGCTTCATCCATTAAAAAAATGTGCCCACATTTTCAGGTTAGCCATGTTTGTTCCCAAGTTTTAAAAAACAAATCTTGCATAAATTATGCAAATCAGAATAGTTAATTTGGATAAATGTTGAGATTTCAGTCTGATTCATAAACATTATACAAGTTAGTTGCGTATCCTTTACAGGACATTGCAGAACCAACCCTAACAGCCCCTGGCTGTTGTGTGGTTTCTCTAGGCAATTTACATCCAGTAGTTTGCCATTGCTTGCTGGACGGTTGGCTTTCTTGATACCACTGTCAAAACCAACGCAAGGCACATTGCCCGCAGCTGGAATCGAGCCTGGCATCCCGGCATTACGAAGCGAAGCGTTCGCATCAACTTAGCCACAAAGCCGACAAACATTATACAGTTTTAATAAAATGCTTTATTTTTTACAATTTTGTGTGTGTGTAAACTAAGAGAATCTCCTCCTGCAGGCTCTCTCTTTCTGGCACTGAATCCCCCAAAAAAGCCTCCGTCTCCAAAGGTTTAACAGCTTCCACTGATTATAAACTCTATTTCTAGTGTTGGACTGTTTGTGTTGGTATATCTAATGAAAAATAAAGTGTGTATGCTATTAGCTTTGCTGAAACTGCAGCAACAATCGATGTGGATTTGAATCCTATACCTTCGAGCCATCTAACTGCTGTGCTACTACAACTCATATTTCTGCTTTTACCTTTCATCTATTTCTCTTTTTCTGTATAAGCCGACAATTTCAAGAGACGGCACTGCAATAAAAACTCACCCCTTGTATGTAGTTAGATCTGTTAATCTTCTCATTCTGCGAGTGAGCTCCATCATCGCTGGCTCCCATCGGCAGCAGAATGACATTCTTGCCGGTGGCCTCCTGGAAGGTCAAGGTCACAGGAATACTTCCACCTTCTCTGGTCAGATCAGGTTCAACTCCATGGACTGTTAAAAAGAAAGAGTTATTTAGGTTAAAGGTTTTATGTTAACAAACAAAAAGGTAAAGGATTCCTTTTCCCTCCGGTAGTGCATCACAAATATGATACTAGACTTAATTTCTGTAGACGAATTGACAGTCAACAGGCAATGCTGGCCATCTTTAGTTTCCAGGACTTTATCTGGGGTCAAAATTTTAGGCAGTAATCATAGGCTACATTCCGATAGTTTTTTTTATTTTTTTTAAATATCTAGAAACCATGAGTTTTTAACCCTTTGGCTTGGTCTATGGATATAGTAACTCTTTGGTCTTTATTTCATGATAAATACCGTAAATCTGGGAGAAATGTGGCTTTTCTGCCTACTCCCAGGCGTGAACCCAGACCACAAGGAGTTCGTCACCCGGTCAGCGCGAAGTCAGGTTTAGCCAACTACGCTAGCGAGCCGGGCACATTCTAAAAGGTAATCACACTCCCCTTTATCACCAGCTGAAGCAGTCTCACAATAAACCAACTTATCCTTTGACATCTAAAAACCACTTCTTGTTCACCCCCCCCCCCCCCCCCCCCCCCCCCCCCCCCCCCCACACACACAATAGAGGCCTGAAGCCAACAAAGAAAATAAAAAATGAAATTTGTCATTTTCTATCATCTTCTTTATCTTGTTCAATGTTTTCTTCCTCTTCTCAACTGTGCTTTTCATTTTTCTTTATACTTCCCTCTGCTTTGTGGGACTTCACTAATACAACACTGGTGTAAACAAAGGATTGTGTAAAAAAAAAAATGAACTGAAAATAAACAATTAAGACGGGAAGTAGGCGAACCTCTTTTTTTCATTTAGCACTCATTAACTTATGCATCAAATCACTCACATAGCTAATCAGTCTCTCATTTACCCAGTCACTCACCAATTATTGACCCAATCAGTCCCTCATTTACCCAATCACTCACCAATTATTGACCCAATCAGTCCCACATTTACCCAATCACTCACCAATTTTTTACCCAATCAGTCCCTCATTTACCCAATCACTCAACAATTTTTGACCCAATCAGTCCCTCATTTACCCAATCACTCACCAATTTTTGACCCAATCAGTCCCTCATTTACCCAATCACTCACCAATTTTTGACCTAATCAGTCTCTCATTTACCCAATCACTCACCAATTTTGGTAGCCTTCCGTGCAGCCACATAATTAGGATCATTGATGTCACTGACCCAGGGTTTGCCTCCATGTCCCATGTCTACCCTGGTCAATGCAAGAATCAAACATGATGTATTTTAATTATACACTCTCCATCTTTTATCACTCAGATTGGTTTTTCAATGAACTTTTTTTAAGTGTGTATATGTTTAATTATTTCAAATATCACAGACCACATTCAGCTGACAGATCATCGTCACTGCACTGTTGCCAGGTGGCCAACATGACGCTGACCTCATCACCCATTGTCTTCATTCATTCATTATCCTGCTGTGCCATTATATGTCCCACAGGGCTCCCAGTCTATTTCTTCATATCATTGCATCCTGTGCAATCAGTTCAATATAATGGATGGAATCCAGTCCAGCAGCTTTGGCCTCTCTCATCAACGTCTGTTTTAGGGTTTCTTTTAGGCTTCCTTGCCTCCTAAATCTCTTTATTTCCAATCGTAATGTCTGTTTGGTGATAATCTGCTGGTTTTTCTCAGGATGTGTCCATGTTTGGTGATACTCTGCTGGTTTCTTCTCAGGATGTGTCCATGTTTGGTGATACTCTGCTGGTTTCCTCTCAGGATGTGTCCATGTCTGGTGATACTCTGCTGGTTTTTTCTCAGGATGTGTCCATGTTTGGTGATACTCCACTGGTTTCCTCTAAGGATGTGTCCATGTTTGGTGATACTCTGCTGGTTTCCTCTCAGGATGTGTCCATGTTTGGTGATACTCTGCTGGTTTCCTCTCAGGATGTGTCTATGTTTGGTGATACTCTGCTGGTTTCTTCTTAGGATGTGTCTATGTTTGGTGATACTCTGTTGGTTTTTTCTCAGGGTGTGTCCATGTTTGGTGATACTCCGCTGGTTTCCTCTCAGGATGTGTCCATGTTTGGTGATACTCTGCTGGTTTCTTCTCAGGATGTGTCCATGTTTGGTGATACTCTGCTGGTTTCTTCTTAGGATGTGTCTATGTTTGGTGATACTCTGTTGGTTTTTTCCTCAGGGTGTGTCCATGTTTGGTGATACTCCGCTGGTTTCCTCTCAGGATGTGTCCATGTTTGGTGATATTTTGCTGGTTTCTTCTCAGGATGTGTCCATGTTTGGTGATACTCTGCTGGTTTCTTCTCAGGATGTGTCGAACATAACATCTTCTCTGTCTTATAACTAGCATCAGATACATGCTCACACCCTGACCCACATAGGGCACAAAAGAGACACCGGGCTGGTGTAACCATTAAAGGTGCTCTAATTACAATTTCCTTAGATCCTTAGAAGTTGACTGGGGTATCTGGGTTCGTCCTACTGGTATGCCAACAACACTCAGATTTTGTAGTTTTTATGGTATCAAACCTTCAGGTCACGCTGGTCTACCCTCCAGACTGAGATCAACAAGTGGCCAAACTTTTCAAGTAGCAACCCCCACAGGATAAAAGACAGGCATGTATATATCATATTCTCGATTCGTAAAAATGATGTTTTTTTTTTTTTAAATTTAAATCATAAACCATACCCAATATGCCTGAAAACGTTTTTAAAACAACATGACATCATCCTCACATAAAAATAATCTCACTATGCTGTCACATGGTCAACGGCAAGGAAGCGGTTAATGTTTTGCTTTGTTTTTATTAACGATATATTCCTTTAAAAAATGCATTTCCCTCACAAAAGTGAATTTAAAAAATGTACACGGATTATTGCAGTGATCTGACGGTCCTGATGTTGCTGTGGCCATCATGCTGGCCAATCTGCTTAGTATTCATAGGTTTCAACTCTCTGATAGCGTCATTATAACCAAGGCTGCACTCGCCAGGCTGAAAATGACTGCATATTTTTCCCTGCGTTTAAGGGAAAGAAACAAAAGGCACCGTGTGTGGCTAACTTACTTGACACGGTTTGGACTTCCTGTCTGTTTATAGACATTCTCAATGTGTTGTTTGACCAATCGCTCAATTTCTGCTGGTGTCTGGTGCGGCACAAGACGGATGGAAAATTTACCAATAACTTTGCGTGGGATCACAGTTTTGGCACCAGGAGCACTGAAAGCGCCTTCAATACCTGCGGGAAGAAAAAAAGAAAATGAAAGAACCACTAGAAACAATAATTAATATAGAAGAAGAAAAGAGAAAGAAAAGTAAGAAGTAAATAACTGAGAACACAAAAAAAAAAAAAAAAACAACAAAGAAATTAAATATACAACAGTTAATATCTGACATCAAATGATGCCTGTACATTACCAAGGCCATTAATAAAAGCAGCGAATAATAACACTGTGCCCTAGCAAAGATGTCAAACTGGCGACTTAGAGTAGGTTAGGCTTCTCTTGTTATCTTCTTCTTTTTAGTGTTCACCAGCAGTAAACTCCGGCAGGAAGTTCTGCTTGTTTTCTAGATTTTGGTCTTTTTTTCAGGGACTGTGTTGTATGCACATCTATTTTACAGATCTGGCATATTTGTGTGCAGACTGTTGATCCCTTGCCTATGTGGCAATCTGACTTCAAAGGTAAAATCAATCCCATCTAAGCTGGCCAGGTGGTAGAGACTGGGGCCTCAGCACACAATATTTCCCACAGACAACACTGGTACACTGTAGCAATTCTTCATTGTGGAGACGACACCAAACTTTTTAATCTTTTAAAGTGAATGAAAACTCAAACCAGAAAACATTCTGCAGAAAAAAGCAAAAAAATCTTGTCTTCTGAGAAGCAGATAATGATGATGGCTTAATTACCATGAATTGACAAGGATGGGTGCCTCCATCGTGCCATTAAAACTTCAGCCTTGTTGTCCTTGAGCAGTTTCTTTGGTCCCAATATCTTTTGCATAGTCCTCCTGGTTGACAAACAGTAATAATGAGCTTACCACCAAACAATATTTAAGTAACAAATGGAGACAGTGACTACATAATTGATTTACTCAGCTACTGCAGACGCACAGTACAATACTAGCCTATGTAGACATCTAAAAATATCTGATGCAAAAATTACTGACAGCTAGAGAGATAAATAAAACAAAGCATTTAAAATTAGAACAATCACAATTCTACAGAAGATCAGGAAATCAGGGAATCGTGGTTCTAACTTCATGGCAAACTGGTCAACCCATAGTTGCCCCATTCCTGTGCAGACGAAAACCACACAGAATTTCAATCACTGTCCCTTGCGAACAGAATTGACACAGGCTGTAGTCTTAGCAAATCCAAAACCAAAACCACACACACACATTTAATGCATAAGGCAGTTGTTAGAGGTGCCAACACAAAAGTCTGAAATGAGAAATTAAGTCCAATGTTGACGAAAGCAGCAGTTACAACAGATAAGTAGTTGCACAGGAAATTAACTCCATAAGGCTCCAGAAGTTGGCCCCACAAGTTCTCTGCCAACAGGCCACTCGCCATTTTCTGAATCCGCAGTTCACAACACAAACCACTTTCGGCACAGCTGAAAAGCATTCCAAATGAAAACCGGATATCAGTGTCACCCCATGCACTCAACTGGGCGACAGAACTATGTCCTTTCAGTCTACATATCAAGAAAAATGCAGCTAACTATTGTCAGAAGAAAAAACTTGCCAAAACTAAAAATGATAAACCAGCCTATCCACATATCGACAGGGAGTCTCTATTGGTTATAAACCTCCATACCACCATCTTAGACAAGGGGTAGGAAACCTTTTGTGTTTCTGCCAAGGACAGTTTGTAACATTATTTGTGGACCACACAACATTATCAACTTACAAATTAGCCTGTGATATCTTTAATTAATGTTTAATTTAACCTATTCCTGCTACTGTCTTGGTCGGACATTCCTTACTCTTGTCTTAGACCTTTAAGCATCATTTCCTGTGTTCTGTCTCTAGATTTCTCACCAGTGATCTTTCCGATCACCATGTTTTCCAAAACCCTTCTTTTCATAACCTGACATCCCTGTGTGGGTTCCAGGGCCCTGTTATAGGGACAACAAGAACAGACCCACTGCCTACCAAAAGCATTTCGTAAGAGTCGACTAATTGGGAGTTTCCTTCGAAGTTGGAATACATCTGCCTGAGAGGCAAGGAACCAACAGTCTGCAAACAAATGAGTCAAATCTGTAAAATGAATGAACACGCAACACTCAGGTTCTGGAACGGGACTGCAGTCTGGAAGTGGACAAACAACCAGAACTTGCCACCAGAGTTTACAGCCGGTGAACAAGAAGAAGAAGATAACCTGACAACAGAACACTGATTTTCTCTTACAGTTGCATCTAATGTTCTACTTTCATGCATATTTTTTAACTGCTTCTTCTTCAATAATGAATCTGTTTACAGTACAGCTGTTATATATGCAGGCGTCAGCTGACACATTTCCTTCAATTGGTATTTGCTGTCCAGGTTAGCCTTGCCAGACATTTTCTAAACAACCATTGCCATCCCAAAACATTTACACTGATATAATACACACAAATATTCATTTACACATACGTGGTCAAAGTCAATGGACTCATAGGTTTTCAGCTCCTCATCTGTTATTTCCTGCACTGAGTTGTAAATACCAGGAATCAAGATCCTATGCTGGCTGTCTGTCAGCGAGGATAGTATGGCTACCAGGTCATTCATGGCCTCATGTCTGCGCACACAAATTTTAAAGATAATATAATTTTCATGTAAGTTAAGTCAGTTGTGTATCCTTTTTTGGACATTGCAGAACCAACCCCATTTTTTTTCTGGCTGTTGTGGTTTTTCATAGAAAATGTAATGTTCAATAGCTTGACTTGTTTTCTGAACGATCAGTACCAATGTCGAAAACAACACAGGACGTTCTATTGCCAAATTTCCTGCAGCTAGGATCGAACCTGTCACTCCTGTATTACGAAGCGTGTTCGCAACGCCTAAGCCACAGACATTTTTATGTAAGACATGGAATAAATGTTAAATGCATTCAAAAAATAACTGCCAAAGGAAACTGAAAAATATTAAATTGGATGAAATCCAGCAAGGTGAAGAAAAAAGAGCAATGTCTGGACAACTGCTTGTATCATCAGTTATCAGACAAAGATACTAGCAATATATTTGGCACACCATGAGGAGAAAATGACAAAGAATTAGCAAATGGGCACTGAAATAGAAAACAAATGGACTAAAGAAATGAAGACATCCATGAAACAAATGAAGATGAATGTTACGTTGGTTTCGACAGTGGTATCAAAGAAGCTGGCTTTCCAGAAAGCAATGGCAAACTACTGGACGTAAATTTGCCTAGAAAAACCACACAACAGCCAGGGGTTGTTGGGGTTGGTTCTGCAACGTCCTGTAAAGGATACGCAACTAACCTTATATCAGTTTACCTATGTTCTGACCCTGTGACCTTCATCACTGAGGCTTACAGACATTTTTTTAATGTCAGCTTGTCTTTAATAAGACCACTGGATATGGAATGAGTCCCCCCCCCCCCCCCCCCCTACGTTATTCTTTAGTTAATATATTCTTATTTTGACGACCACCTAACTCTCTGAGCAGGAAAACAGCCAATAGCATTAACTACGCATCTCGTAATCAGGTCACTATAGGCAAGTCAGAAAACTGACATTTACAGAGAATTGGCCCCCAACTGGAAGTGTAGGTTTTGTGGCTTTTCAGAGCAAAAAGGTGTCACTCTTTCAATAACAACCAACTCTGTTGGTTCTGCCTACACTTTACAGAGTTTCTCAACTCTTCATGCCACATCCAGTTGTTACGCTACCACATTCTGCATCTTTAATTCCATCTCTCTTCCACAGTGTTAATATTTTAACTCATTTATTAAAGAAATATAAAAAATTTCTGGCGTAGGGTAAATTAAATAATATCCACCTGGTACTGAACTCATTTGAAGCAAACACCCTAGCAACTCACACTAAGCTGTCCTATATTCTGTCATTTCCTGCAACCCAATCCTCATTTTATACACATCTGTCTCTAGTTCTAATTCCAATATTCCAGGTGTCAATTTAAAGAGACTTGTTTTGTGAAATGAGCAAGGTCAGTGCTCCACAGTTCTTTTGGATTTCTCTGTATGGCTTACCTAGGTCAGTGCTCCACAGTTCTTTTGGCTTTCTCAGTATGGCTTACCTAGGTCAGTACGCTACAGTTCTTTTGGCTTCCTCTGTATGGCTTACCTAGGTCAGTGCTACAGTTCTTTTGGCTTTCTCTGTATGGCTTAACTAGGTCAGTGCTACAGTTCTTTTGGCTTTCTCTGTATGACTTAACTAGCTCAGTGCTCAACGGTTCTTTTGGCTTTCTCTGTATGGCTTAACTAGGTCAGTGCTCCACAGTTATGTTCTTTTGGCTTCCTCTGTATGGCTTAACTAGGTCAGTGCTATAGTTCTTTTGGCTTTCTCTGTATGGCTTAACTAGGTCAGTGCTCCAGTTCTTTTGGCTTTCTCTGTATGGCTTAACTAGGTCAGTGCTACAGTTCTTTTGGCTTTCTCTGTATGGCTTAACTAGATCAGTGCTCCACAGTTCTTTTGGCTTTCTCTGTATGGCTTAACTAGGTCAGTGCTCCAGTTCTTTTGGCTTTCTCTGTATGGCTTTACTAGGTCAGTGCCACAGTTCTTTTGGCTTCCTCAGTATGGCTCAACTAGGCCAGTGCCTCAGTTCTTTTGTTCTTCTGTATGGCTTAACTAGGTCAGTGTTCCAGTTCTTTTGGCTTTCTCTGTATGGCTTAACTAGGTCAGTGCTACAGTTCTTTTGGCTTTCTCTGTATGGCTTAACTAGGTCAGTGCTCAACAGTTCTTTTGGCTTCCTCTGTATGGCTTAACTAGGTCAGTGCTCCAGTTCTTTTGGCTTTCTCTGTATGGCTTAACTAGGTCAGTGCTCCAGTTCTTGTGTCTTTCTCTGTATGGCTTTACTAGGTCAGTGCTACAGTTCTTTTGGCTTCCTCTGTATGGCTTAACTAGGTCAGTGCTACAGTTCTTTTGGCTTTCTCTGTATGGCTTAACTAGGTCAGTGCTACAGTTCTTTTGGCTTTCTCTGTATGGCTTAACTAGGTCAGTGCTCAACAGTTCTTTTGGCTTCCTCTGTATGGCTTAACTATGTCAGTGCTCCAGTTCTTTTGGCTTTTTCTGTATGGCTTAACTAGGTCAGTGCTCCAGTTCTTGTGTCTTTCTCTAAATGGCTTTACTAGGTCAGTGCTACAGTTCTTTTGGCTTTCTCTGTATGGCTTAACAAGTTTAGTGCTCTAGTTCTTGTGGCGTTCTCAGTATGGCTTAACTAGGTCAGCGCTCCAGTTCTTGTGGCTTTCTCTGTATGGCTTAACTAGGTCAGTGCTCAACAGTTCTTTTGGCTTCCTCTGTATGGCTTAACTAGGTCAGTGCTCCAGTTCTTTTGGCTTTCTCTGTATGGCTTAACTAGGTCAGTGCTCCAGTTCTTGTGTCTTTCTCTGTATGGCTTTACTAGGTCAGTGCTACAGTTCTTTTGGCTTCCTCTGTATGGCTTAACTAGGTCAGTGCTGCAGTTCTTTTGGCTTTCTCTGTATGGCTTAACTAGGTCAGTGCTACAGTTCTTTTGGCTTTCTCTGTATGGCTTAACTAGGTCAGTGCTCAACAGTTCTTTTGGCTTCCTCTGTATGGCTTAACTAGGTCAGTGCTCCAGTTCTTTTGGCTTTCTCTGTATGGCTTAACTAGGTCAGTGCTCCAGTTCTTGTGGCTTTCTCTGTATGGCTTAACTAGGTCAGTGCTCCAGTTCTTGTGGCTTTCTCTGTATGGCTTAACAAGTTTAGTGCTCTAGTTCTTGTGGCGTTCTCAGTATGGCTTAACTAGGTCAGTGCTCCAGTTCTTGTGGCTTTCTCAGTATGGCTTAACTAGGTCAGTGCTCCAGTTCTTGTGGCTTTCTCTGTATGGCTTAACTAGGTCAGTGCTCCAGTTCTTGTGGCTTTCTCAGTATGGCTTAACTAGGTCAGTGTTCCAGTTCTTGTGGCTTTCTCTGTATGGCTTAACTAGGTCAGTGCTCCAGTTTTTGTGGCTTTCTCTGTATGGCTTCTTTCTTTTAGTAAAACAGCCTCCTTGTATCTTGACTGGTAGATTTCTTATTCTCTCCTCTTCAGCTTGTTCCTCTGGGATGGACATAATAACTCAAGTTTCCTATGGCATGGGTTATATTTCCTACCATGGATACCTCTTAAGCAGTGTTGCCACTTTGGATGTTTTACATCCAGATTTAGATGTTTTTCATTGCATTTAGATGGCGTTTTTAATGTTTAGATGGTAGATATTTTCTAGATATTTTTCATTTGGAGTGACTTTAGCAAATCTAACCTAAGAAACAGGATGAAATTTGATCTCTTAAAAGCTATTTTGACAATAAAATTTGGCCTGATAAGAGTAGGAAAAGGCTGTTCCACTTATCAGCTCCCTGATCTTAGTTGAAAAGCCCTGATCTAGATAACATCATATCAAGAAATGTTTAACCAGAGACCATTTATACTTACACAGTGCCACCGTAAATCCCAGAATGCAGATCCTGTTTGGCACACTCAACCTCCACAAAAAAGTAACAGATGCCCCTGAAATATTGTTAGTACAAAACATTTATTGTAACAGTCCAAAAGATTTATTCTCTTGACTAGGCCAAAGGTAAATATCGATATTTTTTTTTTAGCTCCTGACTTTAAAGGAGAGATACTGAATACAAAAGACTATGGAAATCCCTGTATAATTTCCATGTCCCATTTTAGGGGGTGAAAGAGCAGACGCACTGTTTCCATAACAACCATGTTGCAAAAGTGACTAATTATGGGTCTGCAGACATCAGATGTGTTGGGTTGAAATGTGAACTTATTGCAGGTTAACATGTGCTGACCATCCCCTTGTTGAAATACTGAAATAATTGACTTTCTAGTCCATATTTTGAGTTTGTGTTTGCCTTATATAAACAATCTAAACTTACTCTGTTTAGTTATACACATAATCATGCACATAATAATAAGAGATCTTGGAGAAAACAGAGAAACTAATACACAATTAGGGGCAACAATGTTTCAATGCCTCTGCAATCTCCAACAATATTCATCAGCTCATTTAACAACATCCTCCATGTTGTGACAAAAGATTGTCAAGAACTTTTTGCTTTGTCTTCCTCTCTCTCTTTCTTTCTATAAAACATTCCAGTTTCCCTCGTCTAATAACATGGCCCCAAAAAATGATGACTTGTCTAATAACATGGCCCCAAAAATGATGACTGTCTCATTCTGATGTTTGTGATAGGTTATCTTCAGGCTTCTGCCTCTTTCAAAATATCTGGGTTACTCTTTTTGGCTGTCTCATATACATCTTCACTGAATGAAGTTTGTATGTTATGTTACTTTTGTCTGTGCACACTGAAATCTTAGCACATGCTGCATCATTACACAGAACAGAACAAACCAAGTCCCTAACACACTGGACACTGCAGACACCAAAAACACTCATACAAACTAGACTTGAGCCAAACAGCTCTCTGTCAGTGTAAATAAACACCACAGTATGTCCTGCAAGACTGTCCTTTCCTAGAGAAGCTGCAAAACATATGACCACCTCTGCAGACCTGAAAACTAAGCTTAGGGCAACCTAAGAGACGTCAAGCTGATCTCATAGTTTATGGCCCATAGTGAATTGCTAAAAAGGTAGTAGAATACTCTAGATGACCATTAAAAGCAATAAACATATCACTGCCTGCTTGCTAGGATAGTCAATGCCTTGAGAGCAGATACAGCCATGAAATTACAACAACATATAACATCTATGGATGAAGAATGTAAAAGAAATAATATGAGAATCAACACTGACAAGACAGAAAGAAACAGAACCTTATCATAACAGCAAAGGCATTAACCAGGCATCCAAGTTTCAATATCTCTGAACAAAATTCACTGAAGACAGGAATTTGGATGAAGAAATTAACATCAGATGCAATAAAGTATTGGGACAGCTAGCCCACCCTCTTACAGAATAAGACATGAAAACATCTCATACAATGCATATTAATTCCCAATCTATGCTATCAGTGCCAGACACTGTCACTCCCAACAATCAAGAAAAGAAAATTAGTTAAATTAATCGTAAGAGAAGGACTGCAGGAGTGACCAAAAGAGATAAAATCAGGAATACAGTCATATGAGGAAAAATTTAGCAGAAAAGCAATTCTAAATTACATACGCAGACAGCAGTCAAATTGTTTACTCAGAGAGAATGTCTTGTGGCACCATACCATAAAAGGCATACATTAAAAGAGTAGAAAAGCACAGAGGACAAGGTAGGTCAAGAACAAGATAGAAAGATAACATCAGAGAAACTCTACAACAGCATGTATCTATGCTCCAGAGCAAAGAGAAGAACTGTATACCTCCCTCAACACCCGAAGCAGCAAAAAGAGAAAGTGAAGGAGAAGAGAGAAGAGAAGAAACATATCAATAAGGCCAACTCACCGAAGACCATATGTAATGCAAGGTTTCTTCTTTCCCAGCCAGTAGTTGTCAGAGATGCACACAAAGTCCACACCCTGCAGAAGTATAGCAGTACAAGTAGCTTCACTCTTTGGGTACCAAGGAACACTTCACCAAGAAACATTTCTCTGGTACTGGAAGAGTTTACTACACATTGTAAACTACCAGGTAAGCATTCAAGGCTGGGTTGACATGGAAGCCATTATAAATTTTGAAGAAGACAAAAAATCATCTCAAAACAGTCGAATCCAAGATTTGGCAAGCATCTAGCCACAAGTTTGCACGACTTCCCAGGGTATTATGGAACTAGCCTTAAATCATCATAGATCAATCATGCTGACCATCTTTACTTCCGAGGACATTTGCTGGTTCCCAGCTGGTTTTGGATTCACCTGGAAGCCCTAGTCAGTCACTGTACTGCTGTAGTTCACCTCTTCAGTTGTTTTACAATCGATACTTTTTTTTATTTGGAAGATAATAAAACTGTTTTACCCTTAGTCCGCCATCAACATTTAGCAAGTCCTTAGCAGGATGCTGCCACACAGGTCCCACTGGAAATACCCCTTTATGAAACCATAACATAGGCGCCCCGCAACATTCTTACCATACTAGGCAAATGTGCCTGATGACAAGCAAAGATAAAAGTGAAAACGCCCAACATTTGCTTTTATTTTCTATATCCAAAAACACTTCATCGGGATCATATGTACAGTTATAAATAATTGTAATAAAACTAATGCAGATTTACAGACATAAACACACCTGAATTTTGCCTTTATCCACTGTTAAATTATCAGAATTATGTTGTTTCCTGTGCAGGCAGAAACTGTAGAGCAGCAGCAGATTATGCCCCTTTGCTATGTTTTATAGATCAGCTAATGTGAGTCTTCATTATATTTTCTACAGCAGTAGAATAATCCTCTGCCAGCTTGCTAGGCCAGTCATAGTCTACTAGAGTGTTTCCTAACCTTTTTTGTGTGTCATGCCCAATCTAAGCCTTTCTACAATTCTTATGCCCCCTATGTAACACGGACATAATTTGTAATATTGAAAAATGGAATTGTTCACTGAACAAACTTAAATGATAGTTTGTAGGAAGAAATCACTAGGACATTTTTTACCTATACTGGATGTTTACCCAGCTTGAGTAGCAACTGAGAGTCGCCATATAGTTAACTTAAATTTCGATTCTGGACGAGTCCACTGTTGAATCCACTTCACCCCCCCCCCCTCTAACAATCAAAATGTCCCCCGTACCCTCTGAAACACTGGTCTACTATGTCAAAAGGAGAGACTGACTGTGCATATAATAGAGGAGATAACAGAGTCACTGGGAAACACCACTGGGGATGCAAACAGAAGAGAACCCTTCAGTAGTATCTTAACATTATTAGGAATCCCCTTTTTCTTAGCATTCACCAGCGTAAACTCTAAGGGGGATTTGTTCGTCCACTCCTGGACTTTGGTCTTGATTCAGAACTTGAGTTGCTGAGATCTGTTTTACAAATCTGGCTTATCTGTTTGCAGACTGTTGGTTCCCTGCCTCTCAGGCAGATGTATTCTTACTTTGAAAGAAACATCCCTAATTAGTCGTCTCCTGCAACGTACTTGTTAGGGGGCAGTAGGTATTTTTTTTTTTGGGGGGGGGGGGGGGGGGGGGGGGGGGGTGGGGGGGGTCCAAAATGCAGCCCCAGAGCCCACACAGAGAACTATTAAGAAAAGTTGCGTTGATGAATGTAAGCCTGTGTTGTTATTAAAAGATGCTGTTGATTTTGCCAATGCATCTGCTTCTTGGGTCTTCACCAAACTATGTGACCTGTTTTTCTAGTCACAGACATAAAGTGTAAGCTTTGCTGGCTTCATTCTCCTTAGATGACCAAATCACTTTGTAAATGTCCCTCCATGTAACAGAAATGCCGGGTTATGTCTTACACATCAATACAGATTGGTGCACTGGTTATATCAGACGATTGTCTGTCTACCCACAGACATAAAGGCTCACCTTCAGGAAGTCATTCTTCCTCCTCTCAATGAGATCATCCAATCCTTCAGAGCCAGACTCCTCCATTCCCTCAAAAATAAACTGAAAGAAATGAAGAATACCAAAGTCTGTGTCAATTAAAACAGCCGTTTGAGTGCACATACACACATAGAGAGAGAGAGAGAGAGAGAGAGAGAGAGAGAGAGAGAGAGAGAGAGCAATATTTTATGGAAACGACTATAAAAAGAGAGATTATGGAGTTAACCCCCTCTCCCTGGCAACACTGAAATTTAAGAAAACAATCTTTAAAAAAATAAGTTTTGAATAGGTTTAAAAAAATCTAGATTAGTCTGGTTGT
Source organism: Candidula unifasciata (assembly GCA_905116865.2). Classification (NCBI taxonomy): domain Eukaryota; kingdom Metazoa; phylum Mollusca; class Gastropoda; order Stylommatophora; family Geomitridae; genus Candidula; species Candidula unifasciata. The sequence continues at coordinate 878,396 of CAJHNH020000102.1, forward strand.
CTTAGTTTCAGCTTCATAGCAAACGGGTCTCCCCATCTTCGCTTTGCTCCTGTGCCAACGAAAAACACACAGAATGTTTATCACAGATTAGAATTGCAGTTCATCATTGATGGTAGCAGAAGTCGCCAACAGATCAGCAGTTGCCCACGCGATCAATTTTAATCACATACGGTCACCACAACACTGCAAGACAGGCATCGCGCCATTTTCTGAATCTACAATTTACACAAGCACGTTGGTCACAGTCGAAAAAACATTCCAAATACAATCGGCAGCTCACAGGGTCACGCCATGCATTCAACTCAGAAGCTGGGCGGCGAAACTACTAGATTAGTAAATAAAATTTGTATCTACACCCCCCCCCCCCCCCCCCCCCCCCCCCCCCCCCCCCCCCCCCAAATGTACAGATAAAATGAAAGGAGAAAGGCAGAGAGACTAGAGAGAGAGAGAGAGAGAGAATGAGAGAGAAAGAGAGATGCAGACATTTCTGCATCAAAACATAGCATATGTTAGCAAATGAGTTCTTATACAGTGCTCCTTTCAGAGCTGTGGAGAGGCAAGATCATTATTTTTTAGCAAGGAACACTGATGATGATAGCAAGGTATTTAATGAATGTGATGATAAAGAAGTTCATGGTGATGTACTGTTCTACAATTCATGCAATGATGATTATGTCATGATACTTGATGATGATGAGGAAGTTGGTGGTGGTGATGATGATGGTGTATTTTATGCATTCATGCAATAATGATTGTGGCATGGTACTTGATCACAGTTCAAGATCCTTGCTAAAAACGGTTGCCCACCAATGATACTGTGCCTCATCAAATCTTTCCATTAGAATATGAAAGGAACCATCATATATGAAGATTCCTCATCGTCACCCTTTCATATTCGTAATGGTGTAAAGAAGGGTTGCGTTCTAGCTCCCACATTGTTTGACATCTTCTCTACTGCACTGCTTCAACATGCTTTTGGGAGAGCAACTGCGGGGATATACTTTTCTATCTGTCCAAACTTCACACAAGGACTAAAGTGCTTCAGGGACTTTCTATTTGCAGATGATGCAGCCATAACTGCACACATTGAAAATTATCTGCAGATATCCATGAATCGCTCTGCTAATGCGAGCAAAGAATTTGGACTGACTATCATTCTCAACAAAACGCAAGTGATTGGGATGCATTGTCGTGAAATGATAAGCCATTACGCATCAGTCTGTAAGACTGGTAACCTAACTTACCTGTAAATCTTCACAAAATTCAAACTTGGACTCGCCCGGAAATATATAGTCCCTTAGATCTATATATATAGGCCTTTATTGGACAATATTATTATGTCTACATTTTCTGGTTGCTTTAACTAAACTCCACTTTTAAATGTATATATCTTCGATATATATTAGGGGAGTTATTTGAGGTTTCTTTGAAACCGATTTACTCCTTGCCCATGTATACTAGGGACTCCTTTTTTACCAACGCTTGAAGTGCTTAATTTGCGCCATTCTGTCTTGCCGGCTTCCAAGCGTCCAGACGTGTCAATCTATGCCTGTATAAATTCAATTTCACAAGGCGATCTGGAATGTCTCAGTTGTTGCATATGCTTGGGTAAGTTAATTATAGTTTACGAGTACCTAATATGATGTCTGTAAAGTAGTCACTGCTGTAGAGAGATCAGTATCGGCTGTGGGATCACATTTAGTTCGACCGTTCTTGATCGCTAGAGAAGCGGATTCGAACGTAGACCTTCCCCTGTACAGACTAAATAGCTTATGCCCTCAATAATCACCCATACTGAGTAAACTTAATACCCTTACAAGTGTGTACTTTTTAAACTAACTATAGAAATTGGTGCATACAAAATGGGGACAGAATTAGGTCAGGACTTTGTCGACCAGTGTATGGAGTGTGTTTGACCCAGATCAATGAATGCTAAGACGGGCGTTTGGGGAGTATAAGGAATAAATGTACTGACGGTGAATATTGGTGTCTGTGTGCAGAGGGGAGGGGAGAGAGAGAGTGATATATGTGTTAGAACACTCTATCTATCTATCTCCACTGTATATCTGACTTGCCTTCTCTTGCACTAAACAGACAGATGAATATAAGAGACTTGTGTCTCTTGGTCTAGAAAGGCATTCTGAGGAATGAAACAGGAGAGCAGGGTGGAGTAAGCAGATGGGGGTTGATGACTGATGCTTGTTCTGTCTTTCCTGTCAAGATGTTACCCTCTTGGTGATGACTAATTCTGAGTTATTTTCTTGAACAGGATGTATCCATTGTGAGGAGCTGGCAGAAGTTTCACAGTCCAACCAACACCCACCAACCATAAACCAACCATAAACTAACCATAAACCACCTACCCACCAGCTAACACCTGTGAAGGTTCCTGACATCATCAAAATGCTGGAACTCATAACCCAAACAGACTACCAGTGCTAGAGCTTAGTATAGCTCAAAGACCTTGTATGTCCTAACTGGTGACAGAGACTTGCCAAGTACCAGTGCAGTATTGTGGCCTCTATGGTGAGGTACTCTCTGACTACTTGATCCAGTGGAGCAGAATTCCCAGAGTCAAAGACAGTCGAATCATCCGGAGCTGAGGGAGGCATCATAGACAGGAAGAAGAGAGCTAAGTTTAATGCCTAATTTGCCATATACTTCACAGCTCCTATGTTTCCCTATGATGACATGATGCCAGCTCCAAGACCTTTCGTCTGTGTAGTATCTTTGTGATCTAGACATTATATACTGAGATTCTTTCACTGATAGCTGGAATTCACTTCAATATTATATGTATATACATTATACTAATTACATGCATTCATTTTCATGGCTGGCTTAGGTTTCTCTATGTCACCTTTTTAAGTGTTTAGCAGTTGTGTGTGTATGTATCTTCCTTATATGTGTTAACATGGTTATGATAATGACTTATCATAACCTGGGGGCTTTCTTTAGTAAGTAGTGGGGGTGTCCAGCCAAGTGTGCCTAGAAATATTGTATTCATATACTGACATATTTTGTAGTGCCAATACTTGAGTTGCCCTACTCCAGAGATAAGTTGAGCGTATATTGGCCACGGGGAATCCCTTAGACCAATACGAGCCAAACGACTCAACATAATTATCTCTGAGTGCTGTTGGTTCTGAAGGAGAAATCCTTACATTAGGCACGCGACAGGAGTGATATGTGACATGCATGTGGTAAATCCATGAAGCTTTCCAAACCCACAAGAGTGTGGTCAAACAAGAAGCTTAGGGATAGGACAAATATTAATGTTTATGAAGCTTGCATCCTGAGCACACTCCTTTATGGCAATGAAATCTGGACTCTTGGTATTTGATGGCAAGAATGTGCCTAATGTATCTGTACACAAAGGAGCAGTGATGCCAACAATGTACTTTCTACTGAAGTAAAGGCGCCTGTCTTGGTTGTGACATGTCTTTCTCATAGAGGTCAGTCAAATCCCAAAGGATCTCCTGTCTGGTGAACTGCTACAGGGATAAGACCAGCAGGAAGGCAAAGTTATGCTAGAAGGACATATGCAAAGACGGACTGTCACAGTCTGAAAGAGGCCAAACGCAGCATGCTATAGACACGAGACGTCTGAGAGAAAAACCAGCTTCAGAATGATAGTGTATCAACGTTTCTATGCCGACTATATGGTAGAGACTGTCACTCTGGCACTGGACTTTACAGTCACAGCGGACACTGCTCCCAAAACAGGAGCACAACTGCATGGTCCCCAGGGACCGATGGTTGCCTACTACTTGATGACAATGATAAAGTTGATGATGATGGCAATGGTGACTGTGATGATGATAATAGTGCATTTTATACAGGACATAGATGCTAACCTTGAAGTTAACAGGGATTTCCAAGTTCAGTTCCTGCATAGCCTCTATACAGTTCAGCCATCCAATGACTGGCCCCTAGTTAAAATGAATTAAATTATTACAGGTAACAACATTACAGATATTTCATCAGCAGTAAGTGTTGCAAGCAGCAGCTGCCAAATGGTTAGAGTGTTGAGCTCTCACACAGGAGACCCGGCATCAACGCTCAGTAAAATTATGGAGGTTTTTCTGTCAAAGGACAAACATCCTGAACTGAACAGATATTCTAAACAATCTTTCTCTGTCAAACAGTAAGGTGAGAAAGAGAACGAACAGACTTTTTTTTTAAAGTCACAAACAGCCATAAAAATCTTATCCTGATATGTGGAAGTGAATCATGGGCAGCTGGCCAGTAAGTGAGAAATTATATGGAAGTGATGAAGATGTGGGTTTATAGACGAATTATAAGAACAAACTGGACAGATAAACAAAGTAGTGAAAATGTCTTGAAAAAACTGATTGAGGAAGAGAACTGAGTGCCCACATTTGAAGGATACAATCTACATTTTTTGGTCATGTGATGTGAAGGAGAAAATTGGAGTACACTGGGACAATAGGAAATTTCTAGGGGGAAAGAGATCAACGGAAACTGACACATAAAATGCTGGACAGTCTGACCTCACGGTACTGAAGGTCAACTGTGTCAGAACTGACTGAAAGTAGATAAGGCAGAAGGTTAGGATATTCTTGACTACCAATCCATGACCACCACATGGCATGGACTATATCAGAAGAAGAATGTACAGTCTGCGGCAACTGCACTATCC